>ML663010.1:2536407-2571410 GCA_007570785.1 Antilocapra americana | reverse complement strand
ACTCAGCATTAAAAAAAAATTCATTTGAAGCAATTCTACTCAGATGGACGAAACTGGAGCCCATTATCCAGAGTGAAGTAAGACAGAAGCAAAAACAACAATACAGTATATTAACGCATATATATGGAATTTAGAAAGACGGTAACGAGAACCCAACATGCGAGACAGCAAAAGGAACGCAGATGTATAGAATAGACTCGTGGACTTTGTGGATGAGGGTAAGGGTGGGATGATATGGGAGAAGGGCATTGAAACATGTTAATTATCATATGTCTAATCAATCGCCAGCCCAGGATTGATGCTCGGGGCTGGTGCAGCGAGATTTCCCGGGGGGGAGGGAGGAGGGAGGGGGGCTCTGGAGGGGAAGCATATGTAAACCCATGGTGATATCATGTCATTGTATGGCAAAAACAATAAAAAAAAAAAAAACAAAAAAAACAAATAGTAAGCTCTGACAGCACCAGGAAGACTTTGTGACATGGCAGCCCTTGGCAAGGACCAAGAGTCAGAGGCCTATCATGATACACGCCACAGTTCCCTAGTTGCTGTTGTGGTTGTGAACTGTGCTGTGCTTAGTCACTCAGTCACGTTTGTCTGCTTGCGACCCCATGGACTGTAGCCCACCAGGCTCCTCTGTCCACGGGGACGCTCCAGGCAAGAATACTGGAGTGAGTTGCCATGCCCTCCTCCAGGAGATCTTTCCAAGCCAGGGATCGAACCCAGGTCTCCTGCATTGCAGGTGGATTCTTTACCATCTGAGCCACCAGGGAAGCCTGTGGTTGTTTACAAGTCTTTCAAAATTGAGATGAAACTCACATGACTAAAGTTACCATTTCAAAATCAACAATTCAGTTGTTTTTAGTATATTTACAATGTGCCAAATTCATAATGGTGCAACCACCACCTCTATTTCCAAAATAACTTTTTATCCCCCCATAGTATAACTTTTACCAGTTAAGCAGTCACTCCTCATCACTTGCTTCCCCCAGCATCTGCAAATCTGCTTTCTGTCTCCTTGGATTTACCTGTTCTGGACATTTCATATAAATGAAATCGTATCATATATGGCCTTTTATGTCTGGCTTTTTTCACCTAGTATACTTTTTCAAGGTTCCTCAATGTTATAGCATACATCAGTGCTTCTTTCCTTTTTCTGGTTGAATAATACTCCATTGTGTGGACATACCAGGTTTTGTTTATCCATTCATATGTTGTTATGGACATTTGCCCGTTTCTAACCTTTTGACTACAATATTATGAGTAATCTACCAAGAACGTTTGTGTCTAGGGTTTTGTTCAAATGAATATATTTTTTAAATATTTTCTATGGACACTAGGGTTATTTCAGCCCAAAGTCTTAACACTGCCTCTTGCTTCCCACCCTGGCCTGCTTTACTGACTTGCTTTCTCACGTTGCCCCCACTGACTTCTGCATTTACCTTTTCTGTTCTATATCCTGGGGGTGGATATATTCATCTCCCCTCCATTCTTACACATTCTTTGCAGAAAACGTTTAATTTTTCTTAAAAACTTGCCTCTACACGGAATTTCTTGGCCTTTTCTTCCTCAATTTTGTTCATTCTCTGATAAATATTGAGGATGAGGGTTTTTATTTTCTTCTTTGACATTAAAAAATTGTGCAGTTTGAGAAAATTTAAAATTGGGCCTAGAGCTTTTCCCCTTTTACAGTAAGCAGTGACTGGATGTATGCATCTGGGTTTAATTATGGTTGGCATCTCTAAACTCTGAAACAAAATATGCATTGCAGAGATGTCATGTGTTTCTAGCAGTGCAAGAGTATAATCACTCCAGTGTCTAGTCATTCCTCTGACTTTCTTTAACCTCAAGGTCTGTGTTACCACCCTCTCTCCTCCCCGATATTCACGGGAAGGCCTTTTCTTCCCCACTTCAATCGCTCCCAGTGCCCCTCTGAATTCCCCTTATTTGCCATTTAATCATGCACTCTAAGTAATTTATGGTTGTATCTCGCCTCCCTAACTAGATTATAAAGCCTTGCTGAACAGAATCTAGTTTTGTTTATTTTTTATATGCTTCAGTGCAGAGCATATGTCATAAATATTTGAAGTAGCGACTCATGAAGTAAAAAAAGTCTCTTTAAGCATGGCTAACTTCTCAGTATTAAGCTGAACAAGTTTAAAAGTGTTTAAATTCATTTCACTGTAGTACTTACCCTTAGGATTAATAAACAGCAAGTTGAAAAACAGTTTTGTATTATAGATATGGCAACTAAGTTCCTTTTCACAAGTAATAGATGTATCAGTATAAGTTGGTGATTCTAAAAATGTGTTGCAAACCATCTTAATGAGAACTGTCTATGGTGTTGGTTAAAAACAGAGACCTTTAATCCCCACCCCTGAATGTATATACTAATATAGGCTGATGGTTGAACCCAGGAGACTGCATTTTAAGAAAGCTTTCCTGGAGTGTTATCTACCGTAAATTTTGAGAACTTCTGGGAATGTTTTGTAAGAAGCTAATACCTTCATTTGGAATAATTCAGGTTGATTTTGAAGCTGAACTTAAGTTGGATACAGGGACAGGACACAATGAAACCACGTTGTTAATGAATGATCATTTCAATTTGATATTTTGGAAGTTAATCTTTTGGCATGAATCTACAAATGGATATTACAGGTGTTATATAGTTTTAACGGTGTGGAATTAATATCCTAGAAGCATAACAAATCCTGACTAAGCTGGGAATTACTGAGGTGAAACAATAAAATCATCAAAAAATACCACTGTCTATGATCAACCCAAGTTACTGCTAGGACATAATTAGATTATTAAATGCTACTTTCTCTTCCCAAAGCAGAAAATGCAATTGAAGAATTACTGCATGACACTTTCTAATTTATAGTTAGTGTTTACAGATTTTTAAAAACTCTGCATCATTTATTGCTATTGTGAACAAGTTCTGGGATAACTTAAGGAGAGGTATTGCATTTAGATAATGCAGACTTTTATGTCAAGGAATTAATAACCAAACCATTAACAAGTAATCCAGCAGTATAATGAAATGATCACCAAACAAAAGTGACACAGCACATTGCTTGCTGTAGCAAGTAATTAAATGAAACAAGCTTGTTACATTTAGGATAATAAAAGGAAATAAGTACTAGCAGCAGAGAGGGCTTTTTGTTTGAAAACCCAGGAGTTTCCTGGTGTTTTTCATCTGCGTTACTTTGTTTTCCTCCCTCATGACCTTTGACATCTTGCAGTTTTAAGATACATCACTTGTAAATGTTTCACTTGGGTAGTGGAGCAATGGTGCCTTTCATTAATTCTGCAAAAGTGTTTACATTTTTCCTGTAGGATTATATTTAATTTTTCTTTTAAAGATTGATAATTCACCATATGATTTAACAGAAGGAAAGCTTCCTTCAACCTCAAGTCAATAAAATGGAGCTGTCATTTATACAGAACTAAATATGTACTAAAGACTAGGCTAAGGGGTTTGTCCTTGGATCGCATTTCACCTTCATTAGAATCAGCTTGCACAGGAAGAAAAGTGAGGGTACAGACTGCAGTAACCCATTTAGGATCATTCAGTAACTTTTTTTTTTTTTCCTTATTTCATACATCATGTGGTCTTCCTATTAGTACTAGAAAGGGAAGATTTTCCACTCCTAAACAGTATTTTCTCCTTCACTGAATGAAAGATATAAGCCAGAAACATTGCAAGCTGAAAAAAGGAAAGTTGGTAGTCTGGCAAAGAAATCTTAACTTCTGGTAGAACTGAAAGCAAAGCTGGAGACAAGTTCAAGGTCGAGAATCTGGGTGGCTCTTCCTGGTTCCTTGAGTCAAACAGTGTGACCTCCTTATTTGTTTCCATTTCTAATCCTGAGAACTCCAGATATACCCAAAATCAAAAAAAGAAAAAAAAAAAAGGCACCCATTCCAAAATTAAATAAATGATTTCTTTGTTATCTGGGTCACCGGTCCCCTCCACTAACATGTATAATCAAGAGCTGATGATTCCACATATGATAAGTAATTCTCTGATGAAAAATTTGATACTTAATTTCTTATAGCAGTTTCATTTTTGTTTTTGCAAGTTCTAGTTCTGACAAGCCTATTTCTGAAGAATGCCCTGTTTGGTCCTCTGGGTTTTAGAATGTCACTTGAAATGCTTTCAGACTGTTTCAGGGGGAGAAAAAAAAGAATCCAACCAGGAGTAACAGCTTAATCCAGACTAGACAGCAGAATGCATGGGCTCTGGCTGTTAAAATAACAAGTTAGCATTCATAAACCAGACTCCCGTCAAAACGAGGCTTTCACTCATTCCCTGGCCCCTCACTGTCCTCTTTTCTCTTTCATACAGCTTTTATAATGCACTTGTCAAACTAGTCGTTAAAGTCACATTTGTATGCTGACCATGAGGTGTTTGGGCTTCCAAGCTGGTCAAAATGAACTGCTTTGAAGCTAGTAATCTGCTGAATTAGCTGCCTTCTTTCATGGTATTCCAGAACAAACAGATCCCCTTTAAAAAAGTCTCCACTCTTGTTGTTTCAGGTGGTTCGAGTCTGTTATTCTTACATAAAGATGTTAGGGTTCTTCCAAGAGAGGTTCAAAGAGAAATTTAGGAATAAAATGTTAAGCAGATTAAAAGGACTTTTAGTATAATGATCATGTCACTGAGTAAAAGATGAGGTTAAAATTGGCCATCACTTTACTGTGTAACCAGTTATGCGTTTTTCCTTAACTTGCATAGAAAGTCTTAAATTAGCCCTAAGTTGTAGAAAGGAATGTCATCACCAGGACAAATGTCAGAGTAGTAATATTCACTGAGGGCTTAGTCTAAAACCTTGGGAAGTAGGCATTATTACATCTGCCATTCCTCAGATGAGCAAACTAAGGCACAGAAGGGTTATGACTGTATCCCAAAGGGGAGAATAAAATGTTCAGTTGAGGAAGCAGGTAGCATAATGTGGAACACTGGCTTCAGAGGAATGCAGAAATGCTTTCAAAAATCAGCTTTGAGGCTTATCAGCTGAGTAACTTTGAGCATATTTCTTAGCGTCTGAGCCTCAATGTATTTATCTATAAAATGAGATTATAATTTCTACTTCTAAAGGTGGTTTTAAGGATGAATTTAAATAGTAGTAAATAATAATGATGAACATTTACTGAGTGTTTACCACCTACCAGGCTTTATTCTAAGCACTTCATGTTAATTTATACAACTCCTTATGTAAGCACTTTTATTATCTCCAATTTTATGCTCAAGAAAGCATTAGGGTAGAGAAACTACCTTGCTAGTTAATAGTTGAGCTGGGTTTCAGAATACCTATCATAACACTTAACATATGATAGGCACTAAAATACTATGTTATTGGTACCTCAGTTCAGTTCAGTTCAGTTATTCAGTTGTGCCCGACTCTTTGCGACCCCATGAACCACAGGACGCCAGGCCTCTCTGTCCATCACCAACTCCTGGAGTCCACCCAAACCCATGTCCATTGAGTTGGTGATGCCATCCAACCATCTCATCCTCTGTCATCCCCTTCTCTTCTTGCCTCCAATCTTTCCCAGCATCAGGGTCTTTTCCAATGAGTCAGCTCTTTGCATCAGGTGGCCAAAGTATTGGAGTTTCATCTTCAACATCAGTCCTTCCAATCAACACCCAGGACTGATCTCCTTTAGGATGGACTAGTTGGATCTTCTTGCAGTCCAAGGGACTCTTCAAGAGTCTTCTCCAACACCACAGTTCAAAAGCATCAATTCTACGGTACTCAGCTTTCTTTACGGTCCAACTCTCACATCCATACAAGACTACTGGAAAAACCATAGCCTTGACTAGACGGACCTTTATTGAAAAGATAATGTCTCTGCTTTTTAATATGCTGTCTAGGTTGGTCATAACTTTCCTTCCAAGGAGCAAGCATCTTTTAATTTCATGGCTGCAGTCACCATCTGCAGTGATTTTGGAGCCCAGAAAAATAAAGTCAGCCACTGTTTCCATTGTTTCTTCATCTATTTCCCATGAGGTGATGGGACCAGATGCCATGATCTTAGTTTTCTGAATGTTGAGCTTTAAGCCAACCTTTTCACTCTCCTCTTTCACTTTCATCAAGAGGCTCTTTAGTTGTTCACTTTATGCCATAAGGGTGGTGTCATCTGCATATCTGAGGTTATTGATATTTCTCCCAGCAATCTTGATTCCAGCTTGTGCTTCCTCCAGCCCAGCATTTCTCATGATGTACTCTGCATATAAATTAAATAAGCAGGGTGTCAATATACAGCCTTGACGTACTCCTTTTCCTATTTGGAACCAGTCTGTTGTTCCATGTCCACTTCTAACTGTTGCTTCCTGAGCTGCATACAGATTTCTCAAGAGGCATGTCAGATGGTCTGGTATTCCTATCTCTTGAAGAATTCCCCACAGTTTATTGTGATACACACAGTCAAAGGCTTTGGCATAGTTAATAAAGCAGAAATTGATGTTTTTCTGGAACTCTCTTGCTTTTTTGATGATCCAGCGGATGTTGGCAATTTGATTTTTGGTTCCTCTGCCTTTTCTAAAACCAGCTTGAGCATCTGGAAGTTCATGGTTCACATATTGCTGAAGCCTGGCTTGGAGAATTTTAAGCATTACTTTACTAGTGTGTGAGATGAGTGCAATTGTGCAGTAGTTTGAGCATTTTTTGGCTTTCTTTGGGGTTCGAATGAAAACTGACCTTTTCCAGTCCCGTGGCCACTGCTGAGATTTCCAAACGCACTGGCATATTGAGTGCAGCACTTTCACAGCATCATCTTTCAGAATTTGAAATAGCTCAACTGGGATTCTGTTACCTCCACTAGCTTTGTTCGTAGTGATGCTTCCTAAGGCGCACATGACTTCACATTCCAGGATGTCTGGCTCTAGGTGAGTGATCACACCATCGTGATTATCTGGGTGATAATCAGATAATGTGATGTAAAGACCTTTTTTGTACAGTTCTTCTGTGTATTCTTGTCACTTCTTCTTAATATCTTCTGCTTCTCTTAGGTCCCTACTATTTCTGTTCTTTATTGAGCCCATCTTTGCATGAAATGGGCCTAGAGAAAGGGAAATGTTGGCTGCAAATCAGAATATCAGTAATGTTTCCCATTTGTCATGATGCCTTTATATTGGAGGAGGACAAGAATAAAAAAACTACAAGATTCACAGGGCCTCCTATTTAGGGTAATAGAAACCTATGCATCAGAATGAAATAAAAAGAGAGTAAATCAATTTTGAGCAAATTCGATTTCAATCCTGTTGGCAAGTGACACACTGAAACAATCGCTGCTACTTTTTCCTCATTGAGACAGTCCAGCGGATAAACCTAGGCACAGTTGGGGGATAATGATCAGACCTGCACAGGCGTCCACGTGTTTGTGTGTAACTAGATTTTGTTGTCATCTAATTGAATTTAGCAAGTATCTTAAAATTATGTTTGGGGACTATTTTTCTTTTGTACGTTTTTTTTTTTAATTTACCTTTTTTGACCATGAATGACTGCCATGTGAGTTGCTTTTTAAAATATAGTCAGTCCTCTGAAACCCATTTTGTCTTTTCCTTTTCTGTCTCCTCAGCCAACACACACACATACACACACACACACAGCTATACAAAGTATAGCTTTTAAAACTCCATCATTAAGCATAAACAGTCCAAGGAATGTTTGGCACTGGTACACTGGAGCCAAAAAGGTTTATCACATTCTAAAAAAGAATCTTTGGCATTAATGGAGAAACCAGAACCAATTGTAAAGCATAATTACTGCACAAACAGGCAGTATGTGTGAAACTATGATCATTCCTTTAATCTTTCATACCAGCAAAAACCTAGACAATGTGTCTGTTGTTTAAATTCCCACGCACACTATCCCATATCCTGCTAAAACACTGCTTTGTTTATACATACATTTATATAAAACTCAAGCAAACACCCAAGCTCAACTTCTTGGAAATATGGTTTGAGTTCTTAAAGTCAATTCAGCGTTTTGGCTTCTCATGCAGTTGGAAAAATAAAGGTGGGTCACAGAACTAGTTTTAGGGTTTCAGTTTCAACAACCAAATGGTCTCGTGCAAAGGTTACTTCCTATTTCTAAGCAATAACTACCACTTCAAGAAGCTATGTGATATACTCTCTTTAGGAAGGAAACTCCTATTTTTTACATTTTTGAAACTAATTTCCCAACAGTCACATTAAGTGTCTTAAATGTTTTCCTAACCAATGAAGATTTCTCTAACATTGACAATTTTTTTTGGTGCCCTATGACAGAATTGCACATCAAAAATAAGCATAATCATGATAGCTAAAGCCAATGGTTATTTACTGTGTTCCAAGCACCTTACTAATCTTTTATGATCATAGCTCATAGAATTCATTCAACACCTCCTCTAGGTTGATGCATTTACTGTACTAATTTTACTGTTGTTATTTGCTAAGTTTCGTCCAAATCTTTTGCAACCCCATAGACTGTAGCCCACCAGATTCCTCTGTCTATGGGATTTTCCAGGCAAGAATACTGAAGTGGGTTTCCATTTCTTTTTCCAGGGGATCTTTCTGAGCCAGGGATTGAACCCTTGTCTCCTGCAATGCTGGCAGATTCTTTACCAGTGAGCCACCAGGGAAGCCCCATGCTCAACTTACTGGTGATTTTTGTCTGTATCAGATTCATTAAAACACCATGACCCAGCTCTTCAGTTTTTAGAGAAAACATCTTTTCTTGAGAATTCATAATTATCATGCTTCAATTATCAATTCCTATGAATTTTCATAAAAGACTTTCATTTCTTCAGTACATAGTTTTAGACCAATATTATAAGCTTGAAATTTCACAATTCTGTTTGCTGGGCTCACAGAGATCTGTAGGGTATTTTTCCTTATCCTCAGGACTCCTTGTATAGGAGAGAAGGCAAAAATATAAGCAAAAAATTACTGCATAATAAAGCAGTGACAGAAATATGTGCAAGATGTAGAGATGGCAGGGAGGAAGAAATGAGGGAGAAGGATGCAAGCATCAAAGAATAGCAGCTGAATGAGCTTATATACAAATTGGAAATTAAAAGAAAAAAGGTAGGCAGGTGAGGAAAAGAGGAAAGACATCCCACATGTACAATGTGGACAAAGGCATAAAGGCATGGAGCCACTTGGTATATTTAACAAACAAGAATCCATCATAGAGTATATTATTGGCAGTCAAGTCTGAAGGGGAAGGGGAGTAAAAGAAGGTAGGTGTCTGACTGTGAAGGGCTAAGGAAGCAATGCTAAGGGGGTTAGACTTTATTTCATAGATAATCAACTTATGTAGGTTTTAAATGGTTCCAAGACAACAGGCTTATGTTTTAGAAAATTCATTTCAATTGTCACTGGGTACACACTGGTGACACTACGTATAAAAGTGTCATGAAAACATAACTGTACAGTACAGGGAACTCTAGTTAATGCTCTGTGGTGACCTGAATGGAAAGAAAGACCACAACGGAGGGGATACGTGTATATGTATGGCTAATTCATTTTGCTGTACAGTAGAAACTAACGTAATTGTAAAGCAACTATATTGCAATAAGAATTAATTAAAAAAATAGTCACCGTGTAAACACTGAGTCTTTAGAAGTTAGACTTGGGTAGTATAAAACGAAAAGTAAGGTAAGATTTGGGAGATTATTTAGGGGTCAGAATGAGCAGAATGTGTCTGATGTGAAAGTCAAGAAAAGAATTTAGGGTGACTGAGATTTCAGAGCTGGCAGAAATATCACTTAGTACTTTTGTAGTAACAATCCCCTTGTGCTCCAGGATAACAGAAGATTAAACATGGAGGTTAACTTCTCTCTTCTAGAAAGAGTCCAGAGGTGGATGGTTTATGCTGGTATGGCTCCATGGGGTCAGTAGGGATCTAGGCCCCTATCTTTCCACTCTATTCTCTTGCTACATAGCTTCCAACCTCAAAGTTGCCTCTTGTTCCAAGATGTATGCTGGCCTCCAGTCATCATTATGCCCATGTTTCAAGACTGAAGATGGAGAAAAGACCAAAGCACAGAGATGAGCCCCTACATTGGTTTCCTTTAAGAAGTCTTCCTGAAAATGCCAGACAATACTTGTACATCATGGGTCATCACTTAGTCACATGGCTCTGTTTAAATGCTAGGAATACTGAGAAATAAGTCATTCTGAGCAGTATGGTGCCAGATAAAAATGGGACTTTTACTTACAAGGGAGGAAGAGAGTAAGTGTGGTTCTGGGGTTGACACCTGGTGTATGGCATATGGTGCACGAGGCTTGGCAAAAGATGATGCCACAAGGAGAAAAACTAGGAAAAAAACACCTTTGCAGGGTATTAAATAAACAGAGGAAGAGGATCCAATGAGAAGGAATGATTGGGAGGCAGAAGCAGAATTAGGAGAAATGACATAAAAGAAGCCAAAGAAGAGAGAATGATCAGAGAACCATCATAAGTGCCAGCTATTACAGATTGGTTAAGTAAGATCATAAATCAAAATGTCTACTGGGTTTGGTAGGTGGAGGTCATCATTTAGTTGGTTTGCTAAAGATAAGTTTTACTGGAAGTGTGGGGGCAGATACAGTAGGTTAGAGCGTGAATTGAGGATTAGAAAAAAGCTGACTGTAGACACACTTTTCAAAAATTTGGTGAGTGTGAGAGAAGGCTGTTTGTTGGCTCAGTGCTTTAGAAGAGTGATCAATACTTGAATGTGTTATTGGCTGATGAGAAGGAGCTGGTAGAAAACAAACAAACAAAAAAAGCGGTTGAAGACGAGAGTCCTGAGTCCATCAGCATGTCAGAATAGACATTCTGAAACTGAAATAGCTAAAATTCAAGAGTGAAAGTTTTCAAAAGAAACTGCTGAACTGACATGAAATTGGGGAAACTACAGGGACCTGAAACAACATGAAAGGAGGAACTCTGGCTGATAAACCTGCCCCAATTCTGGCTTTTGTCCTGAGGTTTTCTGAACCTTGGTGATACCAGGATTTCTCTTTTGATGGCTGCATGGGGTGTGGGGCACAGGACAGGACACCTAGGTCCTGCCCATGCAGCATTCCCAGCAGAAGAAACAGGCATAAGTGTGGGACACCAAAGGCTAAAACTCTGAGTGAATAAAAAATGAATCTTGTCATGCACAAAGAGGCATTTTCTTTCTTCTCTCAACAGCTGCGTTGAGTGAAAGTGGATAATACCACCCTGAGAATTTGAGTACATACCTGTTTGCACAACTTGAAGAAGTTAATTTTAAAATAGTCCTTAACTGGTAGTGTTTTGCAAGTCACAGACAAAGCAATGTAACTCCTTTCTGAAGGAAATCAGCTTTACATCAACTCCCAAAGTTCTAGGGGAAATTCGCAGCTCACAGTTACAAGTCAGAAAATACCTAAGGACACCAATTCAAGACTTTTGCTTCTGGTCAAGATGGAGTAATGGGGGCCTGAGATAGTCTCCCATCTGAGTAACTGAAAAAAATTGAAAAAGAAAAAAAGAAACAACAATTTTCCAGAATTTGGGATTAGGCAATGAAAGACAGTGACCTCCAACAGATGGGAAACAAGCTAGTTGAGCCCTATGTTTGCTCCAATTATTGCCAGAAAAGAATGCCCAGCCCAGGTGCGTGGAAGTGAACCCAGGCTGAGGGTGTTGGTTGGCTAGAGGTGAGGAGGTAGAACTGGAGATCTGGGGCGGTCAAGGAGATGGACATCACATGGCAGCATATCAGAGAAGGGAGTGCTTAGTCGCTCAGTCATGTCCAACTCTTTGCAACTCTTCGGACCGTAGCCCACCAGGCTCCTCTGGGATCTTCCAGGCAAGAATACTGGAGTGGGTTGCCATTTCCTTCAGGGGATCTTCCTGACCCAGAGATCAAACCTGCATCTCCTGTGTTGCAGGTGGATGAGTAAACTCAGTGAGTTTACTCACTGAGCCATCAGGGAAGCCCAAGAGAGGGGAGAGCTGTGCAGGAGGACTCTGGAGGTCTGCAGAGAGTCCTCCTAAAGTTTTCAGATAAGTACTCATCAGTGCATACCTGTGAGCAAACTACCTGATGCTGGGGAAAGAGCCACCTACAATGATTAGAGGATACAGTCCCCAAGGCTCACATAGTGCTGATAATAGCTCCTGATTCCACCAGTGTCCAAGCCTTGTAATCCTAGCCATCTGGGAGGGTGCTCAGAAGAGTGTTGCCTCTGTACAACTGGACACAAAAATGGACACTACTAGTCCAAAAACTTGGACACAGTAGTCCAAGAATGAATGCTTTTGTAGTTTCATAGAGCAAAACTTAAAAGCAAGACTGACAGAATCAAATAGTTGCCAAGTAACTTATTATAATTGCACCCCAGAAGAAGACTAAGGGAGATTTAATAGTCAAAACCTGGAAATAAGTCAGTGTCCATCATTGTATAATAAATAAGTGTGGCATATCACACAATGGAACACTATTCAGTAATATAAAGAGAATGCATTATAGATGTACACCTTGGATGCATCACAATATACTGAAAGGAGCCAGACCCAAAAGAATACACACTGTACAATTTCATTTACGGAAACTTCTAGGAAATGCAAACTAACCATTACTGACAAAATTAAGTGGTTGCTTGGAGAAAGGGGTGTGAATTGGCAGGGAAGATATTTTTTATAATTATTTTTTAAATTTTTGGTTGCATTGGGTCTTCATTGCTGCCCAAGAGCTACTCTGTAGTGGCATTGCATGGGCTTCTCTTTGCAGTGGCTTCCCTTATTGCAGAGCACAGGCTCTAGGTCTATGGGCTTCAGTAGTTGCAGCGCGTGGGCTCTGGGGCACAGGTTCAGTAGTTGTGGCATCCAGGCTTTGTTGCTCCACGGCATGTGAGATCTTCCCGGACCAGGGATCCAACCCACGTCCCCTGCACTGGCAAGTGGATTCTTATCCACTGTGCCACCAGGGAAGCCTGGTGGATGTGTTTACCATTTTGATTGTGGTGATGCTTCACAGATGTATACAGTGGACCCTTGAACAATACTGGGTATGAACCTGCACGGGTCCATTTGTTTTTCCAACAGTAAATTCATCAGTAGTACTACACTGATGCATGATTGGTTAAATCCACAGATGGGGAACCATGGACGTGGAGAGTCAACTATAAGTTATTGGTATTTTTCAACTGAGTGGAAGGTCAGCTCCTGAACCCCTGTGCTGTTCATGGTTAACTTACACATATGTCAAAATTGATCAAATTGTACATCCTAAATATGTGCAGTTTATTTGATCTCAACTATGCTTCAGTAGTGTCTTAAGACACACACACACACACACACACACACACAAGGAAAGGAGGAGCCACAAATAAGGATCATCAGAAATGACAGCTTAAATAATGTCTTACTACAGAAAGAAACTTAATTTGATAAGGGCAACTATGAAAACATAAAGCAAAAGCATTTTATGATGAAATGTTAAAAATATTTCCTTTAATATTAGGAAGAAAACAGAGGTTGACTAGCACCTGAATCCACTGCATACCCAAGCCAGTAGGGTAAAATAGGAAAAAGAAATAAAAATTATAAAGGCTATAAAGAAAAAAGATCATCATTATTGATTCTAAATAATGATTCTAAATTCTAGAATTCTAAATCAATTCTAAATAATTGATTCTAAATAATTCTAAAAGTTTCTACAGAAATCATTTTGCTTAATGAGAGTAAGGCAAAGTGGCTGAATATGGTGTCAATATAGGAAAGCCAGATGCATTTCTAATTACTTAGCAGTGATCAGTTAGTTACCTTTTTATAATGTCAACATAAAGTATAAATTTCTAAGGAAAATGTACCCTTTCATGGAGGAAATGGTAAAACACTATCGAATATCATTAAAGACAACCTACATGAAGGGAGAGATATACCATAATCTTGAATAGAAAAACTCAGAGCTGTAAAGTTGCCAGATTACTCCAGATTTATTGATAGATTCCATATAATTCCAATCAAAATCCAAATAGGTTTATGAGAAAGTTGGAAAAACAAGTCTAAAATGATGTGGAAGAGAAACAAGTTCCAGAAGAGACTAGAAACTTATAAAGAACATGATGTGGTGGGGCTTGCCTTACCAGATTTAGGACTAAAGCTCCAATGATCAAGATACTGTATAAATAGATCTGTAGATCAGAATAAACTCTAGAAAGAAACCAATCATGAATGCAAGCTAGATTCTTGATGAAACCATTTCAGACTGCTGAATAAAAGATCAACAATTCAATGCATGTTGATGGTACAATTCATGTAGATTAAGAAATTAAAATGGGTTCACTACCTTGTACCATGCTGAAAATCAGCTTTTAGTGATAAAAGGCTTAATTGTGAAAGCACTAGCATAAAATGTTTAGAAGACTATGTAATTTAATACAATTTCTTGATATAGAAGGAAATCTTAAGACATTAAACAAAAATGCAGATCATAGAGGAAAAGACTGATAGATTCAGGTATATCATATAACTTTGGTTCAACAAAAAACACACATTAAAGAAAGTCAAAAGACAAGCCATAGGGTGGGAGATGATATTGGGAACTCATCTCCAACAAATGATCAGCACCTTAGAAATACAGGGACAATATAGGGTGTAGGTATCCTAATTGATACCCTCTAAAATATCTACTTCTGCTTCATTGACTACACTAAAGCCTTTGACTGTGTGGATCACAACAAACTGTGGAAAATTCTTAAAGAGATGGAAATACCACACCATTCTACCTGTCTCCTGAGACTTTTGTATGCCGATCAAGACCTGGGCATGAAACAACAGACTGGTTCCAAATTGGGAAAGGAGTACATTAAGGCTGTATATTGTCACCCTGCTTATTTAACTTATATGTAGAGTACATCAATGGGAAATACTGGGCTAGATGAAGCACATGCTGGAATCAAGATTGTGGGAGAACTATCAATAAGCTCAGATATGCAGATGATACCACCCTTATGGCAGAGAGCAAAGAGGAGCTAAAGAGCCTCTTGAAGAAGGTGAAAGAGGAGAGTGAAAAAGCTGGCTTAAAACTCAGCATTCAAAAAACTAAGATCATGGCATCCAGCCCCATCTCTTCATGACAAATAGATGAGAAAACAATGGAAACAGTGACAGACTATTTTCTTGGGCTCCAAAATCACTGCAGATGGTGACTGCACCCATGACGCTTGCTCCTTGGAAGAAAAGCTATGAACAACCTAGACAGCATATTGAAAAGCAGAAAATTACTTTGCCAACAAAGGTCTTTCTAGTCAAAGCTATAGTTTTTCCAGTAATCAGGTATGGATGTGAGAGCTGGACCATAAAGAAGGCTGCATGGAGAAGAATTGATGCTTTTGAACTGTGGTGTTGGAGAAGACTCTTGAGAGTCCCTTGGACTGCAAGGAAATTAACCCTGGACATTCATTGGAAGGACTGATGCTGAAGCTACAATACTTTGGCCACCTAATGAGAAGAGTTGACTCATTAGAAAACACCCTGATGCTGGGAAAGATTGAAGGCAGGAGGAAAAGGGGATGCCAGAGGACAAGATGGTTGGATGGCATCACTGACTCAATGGACATGAGTTTGAGCAAGCTCCAAGAGACTGTGAAGGACAGTGAAGCCTGGTGTGCTGCAGTCCATGGGGTTGCAAAGAGTCTCATGACTGAGTGACTGAACAACAACAAAAAATCCTAATAGAAAAGTCACCAAAATATATAAACTGGCATTTCCTAGAGGAAGAAACACAAACTGTCCATTGGTATAGGAAAATATGCTGTGTCTCATTAGTTACCTTGGAAATGCAAATTAAAACCACAATGAGCTACCATGAAGTTAGAAAACATTTTAAAAATACACTTGTCACTAAATTAGGAAGGGCAGGGAACAATGTAATTTACATGTCCTACTGGTCTATAAACTGAGAAAGTGGCATCAGAACATGATTTATCATTACATAGGAAAGTTGAAACATGTACATGCTTTTCAACCCAGCAGTTACTCCTAGGTATACGTCAGAATACAGTTTTAATTTTTCTTGATCAGGCTCAGATCACATTGGTGGATGAACCAGTTCTTTTAAAACAAACAAATGAAAAGAAACCTAGAGAATATGATAGAATTAAACAGAACAGAATAGAAATACTCAGAATGCATTGCTGATAGGTTATGGATCGTTTTGTGAATTTCTTGGATTGCTCATAGGAGGGATTTTTATTCTATTAATTATTTCAGGGCATGTTATAAAATGTATTTTTTAGGAGTTGTGTTAAAATTTTTTGAAAGTCACTAAAAAGATACTTAATATGTGATAGAATGCAATCGCAAGAATGTCTAAATAGTATTGCTTATAATAACACAATAAAATCAATATCTGAAAACAGCTCAGATCTCCAACCACAGTACCACAATAATCTTCAAGGTTCCTTCATTTTTATTTCTGTTGATTAGTCATGTAATGGAATATTCTACAGAAGTAAAAATGAAGGAAGAATCTTTATTTCTTGAAGATTCATGAAATAAACAAGAAGCAAAAATAAATAGCTATCACTATGCACACCAAAATGGGTAAATCTCAACAGAATATTGAATATGAGAAGTGAGTCACAGAATATAAATTAGTATGGTTCTATTTACATAAAAGTTAAACCTAAGCAAAACTTAATACACTGCTGAAGTCTACATACATACATACATATGTAGGCATTAAAACCATAAGAAAAAAAGCCAGAGCAGACTCTTGAATGGGAGAGAGAGACGATGGAGACACCGTGCATGTTTGAAGGTACTAGGTACTCGGTTAACCTGAGTGATACAGCACACACATGCTTGCCTTTTACTATTTAACCTGAAGAGATATGCTGATGTGCTTCTGAATGCATGCTGCATTTCACAAATTAGAATAATTTAGATATTAGCAAAAGTGAAGTTAGTTTGTGGGTAAGATCCTCGAGGCAATGCATTGGGATGGGCTTCGGCACACCAGTGGGCAGAAAGAAGTGCTCTTCTTCTGGGAGCAAAGCAGGAAGAAGCGAGGATGAGAGCAGATGCAGGGTGATCTCAGCGGTGTGTGTGGAGTGGGAAGGTCTGAGGAGATGCTTGATGGAATTCAAGTCTGATGGACCCTTTTAAAGAAAGTAGGAGATGGGGGAGCCTTCTGGGAATGAAAGGGGAGGTTTGTGTCGAAGGCCTGGGGAGGGCAGTGAAGGCTTAGGATGTTCTTGCACAAAGTGGAGCAGCTATGCCACGGATGACACGTGAAGGCAATTTTCTTGAGTATGAAGGTAGAGTCATTTTTAAGACGGTAATAGTTATGAGTTTGTTTTAATGCAAAGGTTTTTTCATTTTAATAGTTTTGCTTTTGTTTTAATGCATATTAATAAAAAGCAATTAGCATGTCAAACCTAATATTTTATGGATATTACATATAGAAGTGCTGATTAAAAACTGTGACACCCTTTCTAGAAGGGTTAAGGTGGGAAGCTGTTATTATTGCTTAGGTTTGTCTGTAGCCCAGTCTAGCCTTGGGTGTAGGTCCCAGAGTAGAGAACAGAATTTTCCTAAGAGCAGCCAAGTACCTGGAACCTGAGGTTGCCTGTGTGGAGTGTTCTAGGGAATGTCTCAGGAAACCAGAGGCCACTGATTCATTAGGGAGGAAAATGAGGAGTTTCCCAGAGGGACTGACTCAATGAGGACCATTCACATATTCATTCATCAACTATCTGCTGAGTGTGTATTAGGATTGGGGGCCATGTTGGATGCTGGAAATATGATGAAGAGACATGGTCCCCACCCTCCCAGAGCTTAAGTGGAAGAGACTTAAGTGAACACAAAAACCATCACTGTTCATTCAGCCTTCTCCAAAGTCATTAGAAATGCCAGGATGAAAAGAGTTAAGAATTTGGAGGCAGTACTGGTTTTTGTTCACTGACAAAAGCTCTTCATGTATTTACCATGTTGCTTGTTTGGACTCTCCACAGAGCCAGCCCGTGAGACTGTGGTATGCTCTTATATTAAAAAAAAAAAAAAATGCTTTCAAATTGCTACTTTCCTAGAAACATCTCAGTTTGCCACTAATCCCAGGCATGTCTGTGGGAATGTTAGAATGCATCGATGGCAGCACCCCCAGGCTTTTCCTTAAATGTTAGCAAATTTTTTTCAATCCTCTTAAATACTCTGAACGGTGCGGAAGTGATAACTGGATGAGCATGGAAAACATAATGAAGGGAAGGAGTCAAGAACTTCAAAGTTCCTACTCAGTGAGTTCTTGATAGCTCAAGATTATACCCAGGCGATGTCGATGGCTTCTTACTGTGGGATCCTTAGGGTCCTAGAGGGTCAGTGGATACCCTTCAAGGTGATCCCAAGATTTCTTGATGTTGTATGGAAGAATGTGTAGGTATGGGCCCATAGCTCACATCAGGTTCTCAAAGGGACCCAGGCAGTCTAGAATCACTGCTATAAATCCTTGAAAGTGTTTCCGTGAGTGCTTTCTCGGAGGATATTCATGGATAAGTTTACACAATTGTCCCAGAATGTGAGGAGAGCAACAGAACCCAGGGAAGTGGAATTGGAGCCCAGGTCCTCTTATTATCAGCCAAGTGACCTTGTACAAGTCTTGAGCCTCAGTTTACTTATCTGTTAAACGGGGGGAAAGAACACGTGTAGCTCCTCCTTCCTACAGTTTTCATGGCAAATGGTGTGATGCATGTGTAAACTGCCGTAGAAACTTCCAGGTGAAATCAAGAGCAAGCAAGAGGCTTTAGAGAAACGTTTCTTCTCCCCACCTGTAGACGGTGTTATGTTCTTGGTCACTAGAGGGAGCTTTAGGATTCAGGGGAAAGAAAAGCCAGTGGTGTGTCTCCAGGAAAGCCTGAGACCTCTATGAGGAATTCTTCCAAAAGCTTTTGCCCTTTAGAAATAGCCACTTAGATTTTTATTCCTTTTCTTTTTTAAAAATGCAGATAAGTGTCTATAAAAGCAAATGTGACCAGGGCTTACGGTGACATTTTTTTTTTCTACTTTTAAGATTTTTTTTTGATGTGGACTTTTTAAGCTTTTATTGGATTTGTTACAGTATTGCTTCTATTTTATGTTTTGCTTTTTCGGCCAAAAGGCATGTATGTAGGTGTCTTAGCTCCCCGACCAGGGACGGAACCCACACCCCCTGCACTGGGTGACGAAGTCTTAACCAGCAGACTGCCAGGAATTCCCTAACTCAACATTAAATATTCTTCCTTCTGACTTCCTCTTTGGTAAATTTAGTTTTTACATAAACACAAAGGTTTTCCACAACCAACTGGAAAGTTTTTTTAAAAAAAAAAAGGTAGAAAACTTTCAAGAGGGCCATAGGAAGAAAGGGCTTTTCCCTCAGCAGCAAACTGACTCACTGCACATTCTGTGCCTTGTGGCAGTGGCTGGTTGAGGACTTTGTATCCAGGCAGGATGGGGAAGTGCATTGTCTAACTTTGGCAGCACTGAGAACTCTGACTCTGGATTTCCTGATGGTACTCTTTGCAGTTCTTAATTGGCGTGCTTTTCTCCGGGCTGGAGCTAGAGAGAGAGAGAGAGAGGACTCCTACTCATTTAAGGAATTTGAGTGTTGGACACCAGAAAACCTAGGATGGCTTGAAGGAGGAGGTACGATAGAGGGAGAGACACTGACTTTACACCTTAACAGACTCAGAACTTCATTGACTCACTGTGTTTGCGGGGCAATTTTTGTCCCCTTTTAGGACCTCAGTTTCTCTCTCTGCTTCCTACCATCCCAACACACACACACACACCCATGGTCAGACGGTCTTTCTTCATCAAGTGTAGATCATTACGTGACCAGACTCAGGCCCCAGCTCACAAAAAGCAAAGTTTTGCAGGAGCATGAAACTCCGAGACTTACCTGATCTTTAATCGAGATTTCTTTGGAGAACGTAGAGTCTTGACTGGCAGTTCTTTGGGTTGTATTTCAGTCTCACAGCAAAACAGATGCCTGCAGCAAAAGGGTGAACACCATACGCACTCGCAGGGAGCCATCTAAAGACTGAATTACTAATATCCATGAGCAAACCTGGCCAATCAAATTGTCAAGCACTGGTCTGTCTATTAAATCTTCTGGATTCTGAGATGTACTCCTACAAATTCTGACTTAGCCAATTTTACATTTTAAAAACAGGGGCATGTCTGTGACTTACATAAGGAGCATTCATCAGTCCTCCTGAGAAGCTTCTGTTAGATCTACAGTGTTGGTGCAGTGTGTGGCCTTCTGGAATTGAGGAAGAGTTCTAGGAAACACTTTACTTCTTTTTGTACACTTCTATTCCCCTCCACTGGCTCATCCAGGCTCTCACTGTGACTCTTGACATCTCAGGGGTGACCCTCGCCGAACTGCTGACAGGGAGGCAGGAGGCTGAAGGTTATAAAGGATGAAGCCCTGTTATAGGCTCATTCATTGCAGAATGAATGAGAAACAGCTGCCTTTCCTTGTTGAGGCCCTTGATGGAGGTTTCTCTATCCTTTCCACTGAAATCTAATAACAAGCTGAGACTAATCAGCTGATTTGGGTCAGAGCAAACCAGAGTCTCTGCCAGCCCACTTCAAGCACAACTCTACCATGTTAGCAGTAGGAAATGTGCCATAACAATATAAGTGGCTTGATCAGTGATTCCATTAATGATTACAATAGGAGTAATATTCTCCTCTTTTTGTTTTCCAGACGCCGCTGTTTCTTCTTAAAGCTTTCAGGTAGTGAAGGTCAGAAAGTGGGCAACAGAATCACTGTTTCCTAGTTGCACGAGTACGTGCTAAGTCACTTCAGTCGTGTCTGACTCTGTGCCACCCCATGGACTGTAACCTGTCAGGCTCCTCTGTCCATGGGATTCTTTAGGCAAGAATATTGGAGTGAGTTGCTGTGCCCTCCTCACAGGATCGATCTTCCCCACCCAGGGATCGAACCTGCACTGACAAGCGAGTTCTTTACCACTAGCACCACCTGGGAAGCTGCTGTTCCTTAGTTGAGGGCTTCTCAAATTTCAAGGTCCTTACAAATCACCTGGCCTGGGGTACAAGGCAGATTCTGATTCAGCAGACCTGGAGATGGGGATGAGGGTGGGAGGAGCTGGTGATACTAAGGCTGCTGGTCTGTGGACCATGCTGAGTAACAAGGCCCTAGTTAACTTTTATCTCTAGCTCGTGTTTCAAGCTGATGCATCTTAGGAAGAATAAAAATACCTTTTCTACTCCTCAGACACTATCAGACATAAAGAATGAATAAGTAATGATTTCAAAACCCCTGGGAAATCATGAGGTCATAGATTCCATTTTCTGATTTAACAGTTAAGTTTGGAAAGCCATGACTTGGAATTCTAGTTTCTTGCAAAGCAAAATATTGACAACAGACTCGTAGTGTGCACAACACAGAAAACAGAATCCAAGCGGATCTGATTTTTCTCACGAGACAGCAAAGCTACTGTTTATTGGAGGGTATTATTATTTTTTTATTGGCAAGCATGAGGCTCTGTACTTCATTTAAGTAAGAATCTGGTCGGCACTGCCTGAGGGTTTGTAGACTAATTTCTCTGAATCAAATGTGTACTTCATCTTTATCCTCACTACCAGGAATCCAGTGTAATTGCTTCTGCAGAGGAATGAATTTTCTTCAGGTGTGAAGGAATTTCAGCTTTGTCTTGAATATTCTCTGGAGAGCTCCTTCTTAGGAATTACTGTCCTGAGTTTTTAGACCTTCAGTCTGGATCTGCTAACATTTCCATGATTTCTCCTTTCTTGGTTAAACTGTAAGTTTGTTACAATTGGAGGCCATACCTTCTATTTTATAGGGCTGGGAAATTGGAAGGAAACTTTAAATTCATTGATTCCAATTTCCACTTTAAAATATGAATTTCTACAAGCCAGCCTCTGCTTGAGACACACATTTGATGATGGGAATCATAATACTTTGTAGCCTATACTTTGAACATTTCTTACTATTAAGATGCCTCTGCTGATATTGGATCAAGTCATCTCCCAAGGGCTCTTACCTACTAACCCAGTTTTACTCACTGGGAATAATTCCTTTGTCTTGAATAGAATATGAACACAATACATATTGTTGGGGAGCTGAATTGTTCAGGCTGGGGGCTTGGTGGTTCTCTTTTCCTGTGGTAGTTCTTCCTGCAGAAGAGTAGCCTCCAGCTCCTGACCTGAGTAATAAACTTGGGACAAGGTCCAGAGATTGGATGGGCTGCGGTATACCAGGGCAGTCACTGCTTATCAGGACTTTCATTAATTTCACTACAGGGGCTTAATATTTCCTGCATTTCTCTCTTAAATGCAGCCTAACTTAAGCCTGAACTGAAATATAGGATGAGGATTCATGATTACTCATGAATTTTTGCACAATCAGATCATTCAATAGGAATCTTAGAAATGGCTCCAGTTTCAGAAACATTTATCTTCTCTTGAGTTCTCACCTAAAGCAAAGCTTCTATATTGGCAAAGTTGGACTCCAGTCTTCTCTTCCAAGCCCCCTTTCAGCACCATTCTACCCTTTTAATTGTATGGTCCACAGGTGACTTAATCTCCAAAGTTTCCCCTTTGCAGTATTTTCTATGCCTTGAGCCATTAACTACCTTTTTCTGGCCCTTTTCTCTCATTGAAACTTACCTGTCCTCTGTCTGGTTCTCTCAGCAGCCAACTCTATCCAATGCGACCCTGGCCATTAATGAGTTTTGGTCCCCTTAAGAAATCCTTTATAATGTGTAAAATAGCTCTTGCTTTATCTGCCTGCCTCAGCATCCAACTTAAAAAAAATTTATTTATTTGGCTGTTTGGGGTCTTAGTTGTGGCACATGGGCTCAGTATTGCAATACACAGGCGTAGCTGCCCTGTGGCTTGTAGGATCTTATTCTCCTACCAGAGATCCTATTGGAAGGCAGATTCTTAACCACTGGATCACAGGAAAGTCCTCATAAATTCTTAATCTAGTCAAACATATGTCTTGAAAAGGCCCTTAGGTGGTGACTTTTTAGTGGGGAGGGATAGGCATCAGGATAAGACCGTGGATGAGAAACTATTTTGGTCTGTGGGCTCTGAAGTGCAACTTCACTTCATGTGAATTTGTGCAGATTCACAAAATCGTCCATTTCCTCTTTATATGGAACTGGTTCTGTTTTCCTTAAATAATAACAATAGCTCTTATTGCATGGGATGATTGATTATAGTCACTATGTTTCAACTACTGTACCAACTGTTGTTGTTCAGTCACCAAGGCATGCCTGACTCTTTGCAACCCCATGAACTGCAGCATGCCAGGCTTCCCTGTCCTTCACTGTCTCCCTCAGTTTGCTCAAACTCATGTTCGTTGAGTCAGTGATGCCATCCAACCATCTCATCCTCTGTCTCTCCCTTCTCCTCCTGCCCTCAATCTTTCCCAGCATCAGGGTCTTTTCCAAGGAGTCTGCGCTTTGCATCAGGTGGCCAAAGTACTGGAGCTTCTGCTTTAGCATCAGTTCCTTCCAATGAATTTTCAGGGTTGATTTCTTTTAGGATGGACTGGTTTGATCTCCTTGCTGTCCAAGGGACGCTCAAGAATCTTCTCCAGCTCTACAGTTCAAAGAACTGACGCTTTTGAATTGTGGTACTGGAGAAGACTGTGCCTATGGCCTAATGGATTTCTCATTTAATGTTTATCACAACCTTGTGATGTAGGAAGAATTATTTTCATCGTTCTGTTGATGAGCAGACTGAAGTTCAGAGAGGTAGGTGGTTTGCCTCACCTCACACAGCAACTACATGCTGGCAGAGATAGGGTTCAAACCAAGATCTGTCTGACCAAGGTCCATGCTCTTAACCATGCAGGTTTCTTTTCTCTAATCAACCAACAGAGCAAAAACTTAAGATCAGTGAGCTTCCTCAGACAAGCCCTGCTGTGCTCACCTTAACTGTAACCTTTCTACTTCACCTAAGTGTGAAAAAACTACCACTTTGTTCATCCCTATCTTCTCGGCTCTCACCCCTTGCTTTCCTACTCTGAGAAAAGCTGCTTCTGGCTTCTGCGTGCACAAGAGTAATAAGTATTTGTTATTTAATTACAAGGATTTATGATGGAATGAGAGGAGGGATACTAACACATCCCATCTGGGGCCAATTAAGAAGAACTGAGTTCCTGAGTATATGTGGTTTTTCTTTTCTTTTTTTTTCAGAAGAGGAACACTTCCAGCCAGGCTTTGGCGCACGAAGCATGGCATGGTTTAATAGAAGTTGGGTGACTGAGACATCTTGATGCGATTTCTGAGAAAGCCAGACGGTTCATCACCTTTAATGAGTGGGAAACCTTTAATGAGTGGGAAGCAAAGTTGCCTGCAGGGTCAGCCATGGGCAGGTGGATTTATACCTGTGCCTGGGTTTGTTCCATGTTTTTAAAGAAGGGCATTCGTGTGAAAGTTGCCTTTTGGAACAGAGAGAATACAAAGATGCCAAAACGCTGCTTTCAGGATAAATGCATCAGTTTGCAAAAACTCCCAGGGTTTCCCGGAGTGGCCACCCACAGAGGAAGCACCATCTGGTTGTCATGCTGTCACAATGGGAGAGAGCAATCCTTGGGCACAGGGAAAAACAGAACGTTCCTCAGAACTGGCTAGAAGACACGTAGAAACAACTGAAGCCAGGAGGCAGCAGACCACCCCAGGCCCAGGAAAACATTGCGCTGAGTAAGGTCATAGACTCTAGGTACATCCACTCTTGTCCTGTGACACCTTAACAATTTTGAAACAGACAACATATAAATCAGAAAAATATGCATCTTTAGAGAGACTGTTGAATGTTTTTAGGACATATGGAGAATAAATTTTTTTAAAGAATAATAAACATCTACATCTTTGGAAATATATTTAGCTGAAATACAAATAAATATACATTTCCCTGAAAGATAATTTCCATTCATTCATTCACTCGTCAAATGTTTACCAAGTGTCTCCTATGTGCCAAGACCTGTGCTTGAGATACAAAAAAGAGCAGGTGACTGTCTTAACAGTCAGGAGGCTCATAGACCAATAGGGAAGACTCATAGAAATAAAACAACTGTGTTTTGCATGCTTACAGGAACCCCAGAAAGGTCACTGAACTACCCTGCAGGCAACCATGGAAACCTCCTGGAGGAGGTGTCACCTGAGCTGGGTTCTGCAGTGCAGTTAGGAGTTATCCTCCAGAAACCTGTATTTGTATAATATTCCTTTGCCTTTCTAACATGGGAAGGAATAAAAGGTTAAGTAGATGTTGTATTGGGGTAAGAAGATAAAGGGGGGTATTAAGTAAAGAATATCAATTTCAACATTCAAATTGGAACGTTGGAGGAAGAGTGCAGGCCACAGCAGGCTCTGGCTTTGGATGACTAAAACTGGGATCTTTACCACATTCTAAGTGTGTGGACCTGAGCAGATTGCTTAGCATCTTCAGGTCCAGTCGCTCATAAGATTTCTAGGTTCAGTGAAAGAATGTGTGTAAAATATTTGTTCAGGCCCTGGCTTATTCAAATCTGTAGCCAGCCAGGCTCCTCTGTCCATGGAATTCTCCAGGCAAGAATACTGGAGTGGGTAGCCATTCCTTTCTCCAGGGGATCTTCCTGAACCAGGGATCAAACGTGCATCTCCTGCATTGGCAGTCATGTTCTTTACCACTGAGCCACCAGGAAAGCCCTATTTAAATGTTAATAAATGTCAATTCATTATTAATTCTGTTGTTATCATCAACAGTGTTCTTTCACTGATTAACCTTCTGAGCTCTCTGAAGCTCCTATTTCTAGTTTTTAATCCAGGGAAAAACAGAGGGACAGGGAAAACATAAAGAGAAAAATAATTAGGGTGTGATAGTAATTATTATCCTCTCTTTTTGGAGGTGTAGACTAAAAAGATCCTCCAAATACAGGAACCCTCTTTTCTCTCTTCTCTATCCTATCAGAAATCCTGCTTTCAGCCTACTGATCTTAGAAAGGTGAAAGTGTTACTGACATGCAGTTATAAAATATAATTAAGACAACTTCTAGTTCTGCTGGCACTAGTAGATAACCTAACATCCTCCCAGTGGAAAACAGTGCTAGTTACAGTAAATAAATTCCTAAGGGGAAAAGGAGGGTGGGGCTGTGAAAACCACAGGAGAAGGATTATGGGCCGATGCTGTGGCTACATGTAGGGATGTAGGGATGAGCGAGGAGACCATGGTGGGCCTGCCTGAGCTGAAGAATCGGAACTAATTCCCTGTCCTAAAGCTGAAACTGCCAAAGTGTTATACTGTCACTCAAGGGAACTAGAGAAAAATCAACCCTCAGTACAGAAAGATGAGGAAGAGAGGCCTATCGCACATGGGTTTAGATCTTGATTTTATCAATCTGAGTGGTCCTGGATGTGCCTGCCACACCTGCCCAGCTGAGACATCATTACATGAAGTGACCTCAAGCCAGTGATACCCCAGGCAGTGGTATCTTCAGAAGCAACCACTTTGAGAAACAGATTTTAAGACAAAATGCGTTATTAAAGAAGTTAACTTTATACTCAACTGTAAATAATTCACCCCTTGTTTGCACATAATTTAATGCAGAAATCAATTGATTTATGAAGGAAAACTTGGAAATCCACAGGTTTTAGGTTTATAAAAACATCTCTCAGCAATTGATAGATTTAAAGTCAGAAACTAGTAAAGATATTGAAGGTTTGAACCACTGCTAAGTCGCTTCAGTCGTGTCCAACTCTGTGCAACTCTACAGACTGTAACCTGTGAGGCTCCTCTGTCCACGGGATTCTCCAGACAAGAATACTAAGGTGGGTTGCTGTGCCCTTCTCCAAGGTATCTTCCCGACTCAGGGATCGAACCCTCAACTCTTAGGTCTACCTGCCCTGGCAGGCAGATTCTTTACCACTAGCACCACCTGGGAAGCTGCAGTTCCCTAGTTGAGGGCTTCTCAAATTTCAAGGGACAGACAAATCACCTGGATCATGTTACAAGGCAGATTGTGATTCTGACCAACGATTGAACTCGTGTCTCTTATGTCTCCTGCTGGCAGGCAGGCTCTTTACCACTAGCACTAAACATATACGACCCCAGAACTGATGGTTTTCTAGCCCACAAAGGAAATCTCATCAAATACGAAAGACTTAGTATCATATAGGATATATTCTCTGACCATTCTCCAATAAGGTATAAACTTGAAAAAAAGGGATACTTGGAACTACTCTATACATTGGGAAATTAGAAAGAGAGAAGGGAAAACACTTCTGTAGACTGTGGAAGATGCAAGAATCAGATTAATGTAAATTATGCCGCAGTAATGCACAGACCTAAAATATCTCAAGATCTTAAAACAATGGAGGTTAACTTTCCATTTATGGTACATTTCTATTGTAAGTCAGCTGGGAGTTCTGTTTCCCATTTTCCTCACTCTGAGACCCAAGCTGATTAAGCTTCTGCCATCTGGCAGAGAATCCATCGCTGTAGTGGAGGGGAGAGTATGTGGCTATTAAAATTTTCTACCCCAAAATGATACTTGTTACTTCCACTCATCTTAAGCTGGCCGAAGGACCTCCATTGCCATGGCTGACTTTGGGATAGGGACCTGACAAAAGAGGAGAGCTGGACATCAGTGACCAGCACTAAGGAATTCACAAAGAGGAAATAATGACAAGGAGGCACATTTACACCTAAAAAATGAAAATGTAACCATATGAAAGCTTGTGGGATGTGGCTAAAGCAGTACTTAGAGTAAAATTTATAACCTGAAAGGATCATATTAGAAAGAGAGACTAACAAGGAAGGAGCTAAGCATCCATTCAAGAAAATACCTTCTGCCAAAAATAATGGGAAAAAAATAATAAAGAGGAAATGCATTAAATAAAGTCACAGAAAACAAAACACAATACAGAGAACTTAAACTCTCTCTTATTGTGTTCCTCCAAAGCAAACTCTGAGTTGAAGATGAGTGTGTCCTTGATTTATTATGGAAATGCACCTAGAGAAGACTGTGAGGGAACAGTGAAAATCAGTCAAGGGAAAAGAAGCTTAACAAGGGTGCAATCTCAGTCCAGGTTCCACAGAAAAAAGCTTCAGCCTTATCCCACGGTGGGCTTCAGAAGTATGAGTTATGCTTCAGAGCCACTTTTCTTGGTTGGGGATGAGGGTGCGGGTGTGCTTCCATATTCCCACAACTGTCAGTTATTGGCTAAGGGTTAACTGGAGTGGATTTGGGTTCCCAGACACTTTGGTTGCTCTGCATAGATGGGCAAAGTGGCTCCAGCAGCCTGAGGACAGTCCTCTGAGGAAGAGTTTTAGCTGCTGGTCTTGTGGATCAGATGGTAAAGAATATGCCTGCGATGCAGGAGACTCAGGTTCTATTGCTGCGTCAGGAAGATCTCCTGGAGAAGGAAATGGCAAATGGCAACCCACTCCAGTATTCTTGCCTGGAGGATTCCATGGACAGAAGCACCAGGTGAGCTATAGTCTATGGGGTCGCAAAGAGTTGAACACGACTGAGCAAATAAACACAGTACATTGGAAGCAAAACCACTCAGAATCTAGAAAAGGGGTTAAAGGACCCTACTGAATCTGGGTGGAGCACAGCGTTCAGTCCAACTGATGCTTTGAAATAAAAACTAATTTAGCAAAACTTAAAAAAAAATTCATCAACAATATTAGAAATGAAAAAGAAGTTATAACTACAGATATCTTAAAGATAAAAAGAGGATATTATGCCCATAAATTTGAAAAGAGAAATTTCAAATAGAAAAAGATGACATCTAATTTCAAATAGAAAAATGACATCAAAGCTATCTCAAGAAAAAATGGAAATAGGAGTACGAACTTCACCAGTAAAGAAATGGAACTAGTCTCTGAAAGTTAATCCGCTAACCCTCCATAAGACCAGATGAGTTGGACTAATCATTTAAGGAACAGATAATTGCCAACTGATAATAATTTTATCAAAGAATAGAAGGAAAGTGGATATTTTCCAACTCAAACAGAGTATAAGAAAAGAAGATTATAAACCAGCTACATTTACAAGTATTTTGTTGGTCAAAAATTTCATTTGGGTTTTTGGGAAAACCCATTTGGGAAAACCCAAATGAAATTTTTGACCAGTCCAATAAATGTGCTTATAAGCAAAATACTAGAATATTAATAAACCTATTAAAATAAAAGTGGCTTTATCATAGGAATACAAAGATAAGTTGATATTAAAAAGATGAAAGGAGAAAAACATCAACAGGGTTTGATAAAATTCAATACCTATTCATGATTAAAAACTTGGGAAAATAGAAGTAAAAGGAAACTTGCTCAATTAATAAGGGCATTTACTAAAAATCTATAACAAACATTTTTTAAGGATGCCATGTTAAAATCTTTTGCTTTAAAATAAGAGATAAGACAAAGACTCTTTCTATTAGAGGTAAAAAGGCAACAGAAATGGAGAAACATACCCTGTTCATTGATGTGATAACTCAGTATCAAGAAGATATCAGTTCCCCCAAATTAACTTGCAAATTATAGCAAAAACCTCAATAGAATTTTTCCTGGAGTTAAAGTCATCCTAAAATTGATATAAATTTTGGTATCAAAAAAGAATAGACAAGATTGGTGAGGAGGGTGTTGGAATTCTTCTATCGGATATAAACTTGCTATAAAGCTGGAGCAATTAACATTGTATAGTGTCATGACAGGGATAAACATAAAAAGAGCCCAGAAGCCAACCCACCCTGATAGGTAAGCTTGACATATAAGGAACGTGACATTATTGGTGTGGAAAGGATGGTGGTACTAGGAATAAGTGCTACTAGGAAAATTGGTTTTCCTTTTGGGAAAAATATATTTGATTCCTACCCCACATGTTCCAAAGTAAATTCATGATAAATTATAAACCTAAATATGAAAATTGAACACTAGAACTTCGTAGAAGAAAATACAGGAGAAATGTTTTTATTTGGGGAATTTTTAAAATTCTTGAACAATGCTTTGATTTTTTTTTTATTTCCTAGCAAGAGAAAGAACAGATGAAAAGATTGATAAATATGATTCCATTAAAATAAAATTGTCAATAGAATTTCTGGACGTTAATAGCAATCCCTATTTGTGAGGATTAAATATATTAACATGAAAAGTAGTTACACTTGAACAGATAGCACTACAAAATATTGGTATTATTTCTTTTATAGGGTGTTTTCCCCATGATAATTACAATAAAGCTAGCTTTACCATGTATTTTTTTCTCTTTAAGACACATCTGGATATGTAGCAAATGATGTAACTAAAGGAAGAGAATATTACCCAAAAAACAAGGTGAAAATGTGTATTTCATTCTTAGGTAAGCTTGGCAATTGTTTTAATCTCTTCCATGGGAACCAGTCTTCATTTGCATGAACTCTGTAGCTTGTGGTCTTTTCTTGGTAACGTTAACATGGAGCAAATTCCTCTGGGTAACTTGCTTTGTGTGCCCAGAATACAATCGCTGAGAATGTAACTGTTGGCAGCCCTTTAAGTGGTTCTGAGACTGCTTTACTACTGGGGCCTGAACTGGTTAATGTGGGATCCAGGAGCCTTCTGTGTATTCACTTTTGACCCCAAGTCATCATTTTATGTTCCCTTTGGGGCCCTTCCACATTTATCTATCGCAGGCTGCTGAAATCAACAAGTGAACTCACATTCCTGCTTCTATGTTAGACTGCACCAAAATATTGCCATAATCAGAAGAGAAACATTTGTAGAAGCTCTGGGTGTCTTAGATATTAATCATCTGACAGATAAAAATTAGGACATTCTGAGCTTGTGTTGATTTCAGAGGTGAAGGGTGGTCTTTTTTAAACACACAAACACACACACACACACACACACACACACACACACAACGAAACAGTCATTCCTCAAAAGGATATTATTTCTGGCTCCTTGGCCGAGTCCAAGTTTCAAAAGGCAAGCTCGCTAAACCCAAGTTCTTCTGCATTACAAATAAACTAGCATTAACATGCACCCCATAAGCAGCAGCAAGAGCTGTTTTTGCTTCAACCCATAGCACAGTTCAGAAGGTCAGACGTGACCACAGTATCTCCTGTTATTTCAGGGCTCACATGTGTTTGCCTTGGCGCCATTTCCCTGGCATTCGGTTTCCGTTCTTTTTCCATGGGTTTGGCTTGCAGAAATCAAAGAAGCATATTTTTTAAAATAAGCGCAGTTCGGACAGATGAAGTATTCGGAACTGGTGGTGACCGGATCCAGTGGGAGGCGATACATGCCTCCCTATTCACATCCAGTAGCGTGGTCCTGACCCTGCATACGGCAAATGAGAGTGATGGTGAAGGCGGAGGCTGCCGCACCCCTCAGGGCTGGCCAGCGCCTCCTCCTCACTCCCCAGCTAGACTCCAGTGATGCTCAGCTGTCTCCCTTCAGCTGTTGTACCTGTTGAGGCTGGAGCTTAATACTCAGGAGAGTGGAGGGTCTCCCTCGATGAGCCGTTGTCCAGTTTAGCCTCAGGGACAGCTGATGGTTGTTAGTGGGAAGATAATGAGATTGGCCCATTGCTTTGGCTTGTTTCTGTTGCTGCTGGGAGCTCTCTGCAGAATGGGCCTGCGAAATAGACACTCGAGCTGTATGAAACATGATAAAGATCACGACTGTGGGCTTAAACTGATAGCAGAGCAGAGTCTTCAGGGCCTGTAGCTACCATGGGGTAGAAGATGTAGTCGGTGGGGTGGGGGTGGTTGGCGCCTGGGTAGTGCAGTGGCTCTCAAGCGTGTTTGCCCACTGAGGTCACTTGGGAGGTTTCAAAAACTAAGCATTCATGTGTTCTACCTCAAGTGTGTGTGTGTATGCTCAGTCGTGTCAGACTGACCCCATGGACTGTAGCCCACCAGGCTCCTCTGTCCGTGGGATTTCCCAGGTGAGAATACTGGAGTCGGGTGCCATTTCCTCCTCCAGAGGCTCTTCCCCACCCAGGGATCTAATCCGTCTTTCCTGTGACTTCTGCATTGGCTGGCGGATTACTTTACCACTTGAGCCACCCTGGGAAGAGGTTGTCATTTAATTTGTTTGCAGACTCCCTGGGATTTTGGCAGTTTTTGAAGGTCCCCAGGAGACTTGGGAACCACTGATGTAGTAACCGGAGCCCAAATGTTGAAGCTGCACAGTCTTGGTTTGAGTCTCAACTCCAAAATTTAAGGGCTGTTTGACTTTGGCCAAGCCGTGAAACAGTTCCGAGTCTCAGCTTTCTCATTTTCAATATGGGGATGCTCTTTTCTCCCTTATGTAGCTTTTACAGACAGTGAGTATGAACATGTTATGTTTTTAATACTAAAAATGTTACATTAGTAGTCAGAGATTTGGGTAGCAGTGCAAGTCCTGCCATTTCCTGGGACATTGAGTGGAGTTGTTAATAGTTTGGGCTCTGAACCCTGGCTCCACTGTTTGACCTTGGGCAAATGTCTTTGCCTCTAAATCTTCATTCCCCTTGTTGATAAAATGGGGAGTTGTTCTTACTTTATAAGGTTGATATGAGGTTTAAATGACAGATGCACTTAGCATTTATGTTAGACAATATGAAATTATTATTTTATAGCTTTAAAGTGGTAGAATATCAGCATTTTCTGGTGTTTAACCTAATACTGGGGTTTCAAAAATGTTAGTGATTATTATTACTATTAATCAATATGACCTGGAGACAATTATTTCAGAGTATCTCAGTTTCCCCATCCATAAAATGAACACACTTAGAGTTTGCTTCTTCATAGAATTGATATCAGATTTCAGTGAAATGATGTTTGTGAAATCACTTTGAAGATTATAAAATATGAAGAAATCATGATAACAAAAACATTCTTGGAAACTAGGTATCTCATGTGTATAACGGTAAATATTTAGTTACAGGGGTATGACTGAACAGTATGAAACTTAGGAAGGGAACTGAGTCATATGGAGAATCCCTTGTCCTTTGGGATTCAGACAAAATTACTTTTTAAAGCCTACTCCAGGTAGACTGCCACTCCAGCCTCATGGGGAACAGAGGGCAGTGAACCCCACAGCTCCTACCACAGACAAACTTGCCTTAAAGTTGGGGAGATGTGTGGCCCTATCTCTGCAGGAATAACTGCCATGTGATACCTACCACACACCAGACTCTGCTAAAGTTCCTTACATGCAGGACCTCATTCCATTCTTGGTAAGATCCTCAGTTTTCACAAGGAGGGAAATTATTATCCCAATTTTTTACAGGTGAGGAAATGGGGGGCACAGAGAGATGAAGTAACATGTCCAAAGTCACACAGGTGTAATAGTAAAAGACATTCGAGAAATGGGGATTGTGGAAAACATCTATGGTGATGAATACATTCAAAATCACATCAAATTATAACAAATAACAAAACATTTTATCTAGAGCTCTTCTGTGCTTTTCTACCTTTCACTTTTTCTTTTGGCCGTGCAATCTGAGTTCCCTGACCAGATTATAGGTCCCATGTCCCCTGCATTGTGAGTATGGGACCTTAAACTCCTCAGCGTAAGCCATGCGATATTTTCTACAAGAAATGTATTTAAGCACTGATTAAAAAGCTGAGCTAAACATTCCTTGTAGAAAATGTCTCCTGGCTTATGCTGAGTATGGCTTGCTCCTAGTTTTTGGTTCTTGACCTCATTTTCATCCCTGACACTGGGTGGCCTTGGGTGGGAAAAATAGCTTCTTCGTGTCTATAGTTTCTCCAGCTATAATATGGGTCTAATAATGCCTCCCTTGAAAGCATGTTGTGGAGACTAATTATCATAATGTCAGTTTTTTTGTGTGTGCCTCTGATGCAGACTGGAAACCCAAAGGGCCACCCAGACTTCAGCCCTGTGGTAAAACCTTGGTTTCTCTTGGACGGAGACAAGAGTATTGCTTCTTGGTGGGCTTCCAGACCCTCTCACTGTCTTCTCTTTGCATAGGGCAGCGCCGGGTCTCTTTTTTCACACACAGCATTACTTGGAGTAAGTTACCATAAATACCCTGTGGTCAAGGAGTAAGTGATACCGCTTATTACAAAGTTATGTGAGAGACGGTTTCAACTAGTAGGGATCATGGAGGCAGTGAAAATGTCACTTGATGTGCTCGCTTGTGATCCAGTGAGGAGAATTCTGTTCCACTGAGGAAATGCTTACAAAGGATCAACTTTATTTCGTGGCAGTAACAGTGGCTCCTGTGATGTATAGTCTAGCAGCATAGGTATTACTCGGGAGTGCATCAGAAAAGCAGAATCTCAGGCCCCACACCAAGACTACGGCCTCAGATTCTGCATTCTGACAGAATCCACAGGTGGTTGGAAGGCTCATTAAAGCCTGAGAAGTACCTCTCTCCTCTTGGAATTGTAACATTTATGACACGCTTTGTGGTGGAGCTGGGAATCCATCCGGTCAAGGTTGATTAGGCTCTAAAGCTCGTGCTTTACCCTCTCAAGTGATGCAGATAGGATTTGATTTATTGCTGAAATGCAATCTGACCTTCCAGGAAGAGGTCTGGCCATGGCTACTACAGTGGGGTACATACTTCTTAGTTCAGGAAACTTCTAGATAAAAGCAGCTTTTATCACAGTGTTTATAATTTTGTTACATGTGTGACTGGCTGCCTCTTTTTTTTAAGCTCAAGATATTTCCTTGCCTGAAAAATAAAAGTGAGAAAGCAATTTGGGGAAGAGGAGGGAAGTAGGAAGTAGAGGAAAAAAAGGATAAACAAGAGTAGAAAGGAAAGAAAAAGTAAGCCTTTGAGGGAACCCAACTTTTCAGGCTACAGTTATCCATCCTGATTGTGGGGGTGAATGAAATTTTGTTAACCTTTAAGGGCTGAGGTTTTAATTAAAATTTTTTTTAAATGATGATTTTTTGAAATAACTGAACAGTATCAGTGAAAGAGTATGCCAAAAGAGTGTTTTCCTTTCTCCCCTTCCCTTTGAGCTCATTTTTAGACTATTAAAATGACCAAACCAGGATGAAGTACCCAATAAATCTGTATATCATTGTGACTTGATTTTGATTGCT
>ML663010.1:2137492-2536007 GCA_007570785.1 Antilocapra americana | reverse complement strand
CCCCCCACCATCCTAAAACATACCAATCTGACAACCTTTTTGGAGATTTATTTAACTCAAGATTTTGGACAAAAATATCCAACATGAACTTCTAATAGTAACTCTGGCTTCCTTCTGTAAAATTTCAAATAAAAATAAATAAAATAAATGTTGCTGTTGGGAATTATTTGTTTTGGTAAAATAGCTTACTGTTTTCACCAGGGCTAAGTCTTCAGGGAAATCCTAGACACTCATCCCTGTGACAGAGTTCCTGGTCTGTGACTCAAGGGGCAGATGAGGTTATGCTTTCAGTGCTTCCAAGAAACAAAATTCACTGGTTAATTATTTGTCTACACAGTCCAAATGGAAAAAGTAAAATGAACCTGGAGATACTCAGAGAAATGGCATGAAATTAATTTATTATCTTATTATTCAGAAAATATTTGTTGAGGGACTTCCGTTGTGGTCCAGTAGCTAAGACTTCAAGCTCCCTATTCGGGGGGACCAGGCTTGATCCCTAATCAGGGAAGGAAGAATACACATGCCACAACTAAAGATCTCGCATGCCCCAGTGATGATTGAAGACGTTACGTGTTACAACTAAGACCCAGAGCAGCCAAATAAGTAAATGCATATTTAAAAAATATATTTATTGAGCACCTACCAGGTATCAGGCCTGAAGATAAGTGCCAGGGATCCAATGGTAAGCAAAAGGAAAAAGGAAGTTAGTCATTCAGTCACTCTGAGTGACACAGAAAGTTAGTCACTCTTTATGACTCCATGGACTATAGCCCACCAGGCTCCTCTGTCCATGGGATTCTCCAGGCAAGAACACTGGAGTGGGTTGCCATTCCCTTCTCCAGGGGATCTTCCTGACCCAGGGATCGAACCCTGCTGGCAAAGCAGTCATTAATTCTCTAATTTGTCCAGCGAGAGAGACAAATCATTAAGCAAATAGTTTTGCAAATACATACATAAATGTGACAACAAAAAGTCCCCCAACAAGTAGCTATTGAATGCCTACTATATGCTTATCCTTGTGTTGAGTGCTGTGGGAATTACCGAGAGGGTTTAGATGACATTTGTTTTCAACAGAATTACCATCCAACTGGAGAAGCGATGAAGGACCATAAGAGCTCATCTGTGTAGTGTAGACTTAGTATGGTGGGAAGAAGGCAATGTTGGAGCAAACAAAATTTTTTTTAATTTGGAAAAATAATATATATATAACATGTATAACGTGGTAAAACACATTCAAACAGTACTTTAATAGTACTATTAAGTCTCTTTCCTACCATCAACCTCTTGGCCCAACAGGTGTTAGCTGTTTCTTGTGCATTCTTCAAAAAAATTTTCATGCATTCTTGAGACTATGTATATTCCATACATATTACCCTTCTATTTTAAATTCCAATTTTAATTTGGAATAAATTCTACTGCTTACATTAACCACAGAAGATATTAAAAATCACAAAACTAAGATTTTTACATATTTAAAAATGAAAACAATATAAAAGTGTTTTTAATGAAAGTCAAAGCCTCTTCAGGAGTAACTGCTGTTTATTGTGTTTCTTTCTTGAAAAAACTATCCATATGCCATCACAGAAGCAGGAAGAAAAGATTCTTGGTTCAACAACTCATATATTCAAAAAAGAAGACTTTCTTAGTTGCTGCTCATCACCAAAGATTAGAAAAGATACCCTGGGAATATCAAATATTTTCATGACTTGTGACGGGGGCTTGGGTGATCTCTCTTCAGATACAGTTACTCTTTCTGGCTAAACTCTAAATCTTCCCTTATTGGCTTAAGTTTTTAGAACTAAAACCAAGAAGACACCTAAAGATGATTTCTACTTTTCTGCACCATTTTATCCCTTTTCAAAGACAAGAATCATGGAGGTTGATATTATTTAAGTGGTAAGGGCTAGGGATAATAAAACATAAAAGGAGAAAGAAATTATCAATTAAAAAAAGTCTTATCCTAGCATATAGCTGAAATGCAAACTTGTTAACTCGTGTTTAAGTCCATATCTGGAGTTTGTGTCATCAGGTGCACCCCCAGTGACTGTGAAACGGGTGGAAAGTGAGGTTGGCACATTGGGTTCCAGTCTCCGCCTTGCTCACAGCCAGCCCGTATGACCTTAGGAAAGTGTCTCCCTCTATCAGAGTGTAATTTGATCATATGAAAGATGAATAGGTTAGTGTATGGGATTGAATTGAATAGGAAATATCCTTTTGCTAATATTAATGGTAAGTATTATTCTGTAAGGCATTTGTAGAGTCAGTCAGTGAGTATGTGTGTGTGTGTGTGTGTGTGTGTGTGTGTGTGTGTTGGTAAGTCATTGCATATAATGTTTCTCAGGGGAGCCATGATCAGAAAGTCTGGAAGTTTCTGGACTAGAGGATACTATGCTACGGATCTGAAAGTAATGGGCCAACAATCATGAAAATAAAAGAATCTGAGACTTTTATAGCAGTGGTCTGCTGACACTATAGGCTAAGAGGATGGAGACACTTCTTTCCACACATGCCAAAGGAACCCACCTAATGCTCAGTTATTTCTTCTTCTCTAGCCTCATTCAATTTTATGTATTTTTATTCTCTTCTTTTCTTTCATTCTCTTCTTTCTCCCTTGTTTCCCTCTTCTCCTTCTTCCTTCTTTTTTGCCCTATTTCGCCTCTATTCTTCTCCATTTCCTCCTTTCCTTCCACCATGTTGCCTTGTGGGTCCAGATTTCATTGGCATGCTTCCCCTTACATCACCACTAAGGACACCTAAGATAGTGTAAAGTCTACATTAAATGCTGCAGACCCTTTCTACCCAGTGTGGTCCATTGGCCAGCTGCCACATCATCACCTGGGAGCTGGTTAAAAGGCAGTATCTCAGGCCTTGTCCCAGACTTCTTGAAACAGAATCTGCATTTTCACAAAATATTATATGAGTCTGATGAACATTCAAGTATGAGAAACACTGCCATAGCACTGACATTCTTCCTAAATCAAACCTACCTTTGAAAATTTGTCATTGAATCCTTAAACACAATTATCCACAGATGCTTCCCATCAGCATGGTCACGGAAAGTGTTCAACTCCCTTGGACATTAGATAGGTTTAGGGGTGGGGAATATGTGGAGAAGTGAAGGTTTGGATGTCTATGTGTTGGAGGGGTTGTCTTTCCCTGGGGTTGTGGACAAAGGACATTTAGTCAGGGAAGCACGTGTCTGGCTGTCCTGATAAATATCAAGTCTTTGCTTGTTTGTCAAGGCATGGTGGGTGATGTGGTTTGTGGTTTCAGGACCTGTTGTATGTTGTCAGACACCAGCCTGAGGACATGGTAGTTAGTTTCAGTTGGCTCAGAAAGGGGCATCATTTTACTTGTTTTCCTTCCCTGGGAAACATGGATTGATTTGGAGGTCATCCACTGAGGATGCATCTGTTACAAGAAGGGTGGCAAAGCCTGGATTTCCTGGGACAGTCTCAAGTTGACACCCTCTTCCCAGAAAAAATTATTAATAAAGGCCACTTTTATATTCAAATGTGTCTCCAATAAACTGTGGATCACACCAGTTGTAATAGATTCCAGAAGGAAGCAGACCTCTCAAAGGCACTGGGTAAAAATGAATCTAACAAATGGGAGAGAGAAAAACCCCTGATTCTTTTGGCTGCCAAGGCCCAAGGCCAGAAAAAAGATTTCCTCTTAGTCAATGGCCCTGCTACTAGATATCTGAGGATGTTTTGGTTAGCTAGAGTGTTTGGAGTAATTTTCAGATTAATGCTAGTTCTAAGATTTTACTTTATCATCTTGGTCTAACTTCTGACTTCTCCAGGATTGGCTATCTTTCTGGTTAGACTGCCTCCACCTAGGACCAGACCACGTTTTTTGACTCCCTTGAACTTCTGCTGCTATTAAAATGAAGAATGAATTTATGTGAATCTCAGATGTCTTTGGTCTTTGTGTCTCCTGATTCATATTTACAATAAATGAGATAGTGGTTGAAAATGTGGTCTCCTTGTATGATTATTGTCACCCACTAGCTTCTGCAAAACTGTAGCTGCCTCTGGGGAAAAAGCATCTTCCAGCTAAGATAAGGATCAGTTCTGAGCCCTGAACCCAGTGGTGGGGTCTCTTCCTGTGCACAGGCTCCATAGTCTCTGGACTGAGGTCTAGGTCAAGTGACAAATCCGATTGGTCCAGACAATCACATGGGCTCCCTGCAGTCCCCCCACCCCATCTCCTCTGGTCGCTGCCTCTAGCCATTGAGCTGAGTCTCCAACCCCCACCTCCACCCCCCACAATTCTTGGGAGTGAGGAGAGTCACTCCCATCTTCCAACTCTTGCCCCAGGCATAATCAAGTCTCTTCAGTAAGTGTTCTTGAAGACTTAAGCAGAAAAAGGTAATACCTCATCTTTCAAATGGTTATGAGTGGGAGACAGAGAGCCCTCAAGACGCAAGCTTCCCAGGACTCCCAGCATATTTATTCCTTTTCGATTTCTCCTGATGCACTTGAAGGGCCATAAAGCAGATGACAGGATCAGATGTTCTAGGCTCTGAAGCTCTGAACTTTGCTGTCCTTGCCCTTGGCTCCTGCATATTTAAGGTGGGGCCCAGAAAATACTTTGTCTCTTTTGGTCCCACCGGGAAGCCGCTAGGTGAACGTTCTGGTGGAGCTAGTGGAGTTTCCGAACCGAGTTTGGTTTGTGATGCTGGGGCAGGCCTCGGCGGATCAGGGATGAGGAAGCACAGGCAGGTGGGCTCTGAGGAACGTCTGCACTTGGCTGGAACACACTGTGATGCCGTCTCGGGGAGCTGGTGTTTATTTTTCCAGTCATGCTTAATCCTAGGAGGTGTTAGATTTCACTAAAGCCTTCATGACTCATGACTCCAGGAGAGCTCGGATTCCATTCCCCCTCCTCCTCAACCCCAGCAAAATCTCTGTAGAGCAGGCACTTGTGGAAAAGGACCATCTCTTGATTGATTTGAGGGAAGCCCTTTATAAACTCAAAGCACCCGTTGTTGGAAGATGGGGTTGTCATTCTGAGGAGTTTGTTTGCAGAGGTTGATTTTCCACAAATAACCAAACCAAGCTTATCTTTCGAAATAGTACCACTGGAGGCTTGTCTCCATCCCCACATTTGCTGCCAGGATTCAGAGAGTGCTGGAATTACCTTTAGAGATGGTGTTGGAGACGGAGGAGAGATTTGGTTCCTGTTAAGTTTTACCTCATTTTTGACCTGAACGCCCCTGTCTGGCTTGTTCTCTGTGCTCATTCATCAGACTTAGTACAAAATGTCAGTTGGCTTTTCCAGAAATCAAAACTTCTCTTCCCAGATTGGAGTCTTGCCATTATTGACAGGATTTAATGGAATATACCAAGACTTTTCAGGCAGGTTCCAAAGGGGAGTTTTAGAAATTCACTGAATTATAAACTACGTCTTTGGGACAAGGCTTCAACTTTAAGAGGTGACCAGTATTGAAGTCAACGCTTATTTGGAACACACACACTCTTAGACCAATTAATATACTATAATAATCTAATGATAATCATGTTATCCCTTACCACATTAACAACCCCTGGTGCATTAACAATTTTTTTTGTTATTTATTTTGTTTTGGCAGGAGAAGTAAATAATCAGTAAATTTGTTCATAAGCCCATTTATTATTTATTTGTTGATTCAGTCAGTCAGTCAAAATCTGTTTGGCATTTGACTTTCAATGACAAAAACAAACAAACAAACATGGTCAATGACCTGAATGTTAATCAAAGAAACACACAAATAAATGTAAATAAAACAAGACCCACTGTGATAAGTGCCACAGAGGCGAGGAACATATATGGAGCTAAGAGACAGTTTAAAATAGAGCACTCCTGGTCAGCAAGGATCTGGAGGAGGAGTGGCACTGATTAGGTGAAGGTGAAGGTATTACAGGAGCTTTTCTGCGAGAGGACAGCCTAGGTAAAGCCTAGGTAAAGCCCCTGTAACCAGAGAGATGATGACGGAGAGTTGGAAGGATAAAGAGGTCCAGTGTGGCTGCTGCTCAGAGCGTGGCAGGAAGTGAGGATGGGGACACTGGCAATGGAAGGCCACATGGGAGCTTATAGACACGGGCACCCCATGCTTTATTGTCCAGACTGAAACACTTGTGAATGTAAAAGGAAGGGCTATCGATGATGACCCTAACAGGCGCTGTTGTTTTTCAGTCACTCAGTTGTGTCTGACTCTTTGCGACACAAGCTTCCCTGTCCATTACCAACTCCTGGAGCTTGCTCTAACTCATGTCCATCGAGTTGGTGATGCCATCCAGCCATCTCATACTCTGTCTGTCACCACTTTCTTCCCCTGCTGTCAATCTTTCCCAGCACGAGGGTTGTTTCCAATAAATCAGTTCTTCACATTAGGTGGCCTAAGTATTGGAGCTTCAGTTTCAACACCAGTTCTTCCAATGTGTATTCAAGGTTGATTTCCTTTAGGATTGACTGGTTTGATCTCCTTGCTGTCCAACGGGCTCTCAAGTCTTCTCCAGCACCATGGTTTGGAAAGTATCAGTTCTTCGGTGCTCAGCCTTCTTTATGGTCCAACTCTCACATCTGTACTGGAAAATAAATAACAACTATTCTGGGCAAACCAGGACATGTGCTCCTCTTACTTATAGATCATGCTAGTGATTTTGGTCTTCATCCTAAAAACAATGTTAAACAGGGTTTAAGCTTGGTAATGAGAATGAGGGCTGCGTTTTGAAAAGATCTTCCAGGTTACACAGTCAGGACAGGAATGGTTTCCTTAAATACTCAGAGTCCTAGCTTGGTTTGGATAAACTATCTTTATGCGCCATCCTCCCCTCTCTGCTCCCATCCCAGTGCTCAGCACACATCTGGGCAGCAGCTGCAGAGTTGGGATTCCAGAGGCTCTGGCTAATTTGTAGAATGAAGGGGAAGATGCCTGGCAATGGAGTGCTCCCATTAGTGCTGCTCATGTTTGAGTTGTAAGCTTGATGCCTTCCACATGCTCCTGTTTCGTTCTGACCCTCTTGGGGTCAGGCCAGCAATGAACTCTTTGGAGGAATTTGGTTCAACCTAATGTCTTTCATGGCTAAAATCTTCAGAAAAATGGGCCTTTGCATGTAAATCAATGGGAACAATGTCTTGAAGCCACAAAGGGCTTTATTCATGTGCTGTTGTCTCTTCTTGAATTTCTTCTCTGTCTTTGGTAGAGTCGCAGAGTTAAAGGGGGCTGTAAGAGATCTGAATTCCTTCCTGGGCCCACTGGGGAGTGGTTGTCCCAGCTCTGACTGAGCTCTTCTGGGGAGCTGGAACACTCTCCCTCCTAGGATTCTCTTTTTGCTCACCCCCTTCTGTTTCCATTTCCATCCTTCCAGCCAGAGACTAGTCTTCTCGCACCTGGACCACTGAAGTGGCCTTCACTGGTCTCCCTGCTTCTGCTGCAGCCTCTCTCCTATCCGCGTACATACCACAGCCAGAGTGCTCTTTTGAAAACGAGAACTGGGGACTTCCCAGGTGGTCTAGTGGTTAAGAATCCAGCTTGGAATTCAGGGGATATGTGTTCAATTGCTGGTCAGGGAACTAAGATCCCACATGCCTCGGTGGAACTAATCCCACACACTGTAGTGAAAGATCCTGCATGATACAACGTAGATCCTGCATGCCACAGCTAAGACCCGATGCAGTCAAACAAACATTTAAAAATAAAAAATAAAAACAAGAATCAGTCAAGTCAGTCCAGCTTAAGCCTTGTAACAGCTTCTCATTGCCTTTTGATTAAAATCTACTCTCCTGTAATCACAAAGCCCTGCTTCCCACCTGTTCTCCAACCTTCTCTCTTACTATTGTCTCCATCACACACTATGTTCCAGCCCCAGTGCCTTCTTGTTTTTCCCAGACACACAAACTCATTTCTTGCCCTAGAGCTGTTGCCTGGAACACTTTTTCCATGACTATTTGTGAAACTGGCTCCTTATTCGTTAGGCCTCCATGAAGTGACACCTACATAGAAAGGTTTTTCCTGGCTGTTTGCGTATAGTGGGTCCCTCTTATTCATCTTGACCTCAAGTCCTTCTATTGTTTATGACAAACAATTCGTAATTTTTATTAGCTTCATTGTTTTGTTTCAGCCTGTCTCCGAGGGCTGGGCTATGTCTGCCTCATTCACAGCCGTGTCCTCTGTACCAGGCACAGAACTAGTGTGTAGTAGATGTGCTCAATAAATATTTGTGGAGTAAATCAGTGAACGACAGTGGATTACTTTTTGTTTAACAGCTCCGTGTGCTATGAAGTAATTTCTTTTTTTAAAAAATGAAGTCATTTCTTATTGAAACCTTATATCCATGGTCATTTTTTATTACAGTCCTCTTTGGAATTCCTTTTTCATAACAAAGTCCCTCCCCATCTCCAACCATTCTCTTGTCCATTCTAAGGTTTCTTTTTTCTCTTTAAAAAATCTCTAGCTCTGTAGTTACCATAAGATCCAGCAATCGCACTCCTGGGACTATATCCAGAAAAGACGAAAGGACTACATGCACTCCAATGTTCACAGAAGCACTATTCACAATAGCCAAGACATGGAAACAACTTACATGTCCATCAACAGAAGAATGGATAAAGATGTGGTGCATATATATCATGCAATTTTACTCAGCCATAAGAAACAATGAAATAATGCCATTTGTAGCCACAAGCATGGACCTAGAGATTATTATACTAAATGAAGTCAGACAGAGACAATTACATGGTATTACTTGTATGTGGAATCTAAAAAATAGTACAAACGAACTTATTTACAAAATAGAAATAGACTCAGAGACATAAAAAACAGACCACAGTTACCAAAAGGGAAGTGGGGGAGGAATAAATTGAGAGCGTGGGATTAACAGGTGCATTCTGCCATAAAAAAATCCCTAGCTTTTTTTCAACTCTTATATTACCATGTGTTGTCTTCTTGATGCATCTTATTGTTCTTTCAGCCTATCACATTCTTTTTGGATTCAGAATCTGTCATCTACCATAGTGGCTATGCCTCCCAACTTCTGGGCAAATCACACATTTATATGTGAAGTCCTCATCAACAAAATACATTGACTGTCCTGAGGGAGAGTCCTTTCTAAGCATTAATAACTTAATGATCCCATAGGAAAAAATAGAGAACTTTCCTTTAAATAGAAAGCCAAGAGTTGAACACTTCAACTAAGAAACAGAAATTATCTATAGCTGTCTAGATAACATTTCCAACTGGATGCATTGCCTGCCTCACACACTGAACATATTTGAAAGGAAAGTTATAATTTATGATGTATAGTAGTAGGTGGTCATTTATTAAAAACTTATTCTAATATTCACTTATTTTATTTGGCTGAACTAGGTCTTAGTTGTGGCATGTGGGATATAGTTCCCTGACCAGGGATCAAATCAGAAACCCCTACACTGGGAGTGTGGAGCCTTAGCCACTGGGCTAAAGCAGGGTAGTCTGTAGGTGGTTACCTAAATGGTGGTTTTTGCAGACTAAGTCACAACATGGGATAATGATTCTGCTATGTGAAATATGGTAAATGGAAAAAGCACAATGCAAAATTATATCATGAGCTAATTTTTTTCTCTATCTTGAAATATGTAGCTTTCATATTTATAATGAAAAACATACATTGATAGAAAGCCTTAACTTACATTCCTCTTATAAAATTCAGTGTTTTATGTTAAAGAACCTAGCTTTCTCACAGAAATAGGGGTTAGGTGATGTTCTTTATGTACAGTTGGGAGAATCAATCCCTCCCCTCCTATCTTACCACTCAGAGGGCTTAAAAATATGTTTGTGTCTCATTCTTTAAGTTTGTGGTTTCTTTCTTTGGAATAGTACTGACAATTTTTCTATGAGGTGTATTTTTAAGAAAAAGATGTGGAACAGATAAAGGTTTTTTTTTAATTCCCCCTTTCCTTTGACCTTTTTTTTCTGGCCTTAGGTGAAGATGTCACACCATCCCCATCGCAGCCACTGATTTCATTTCCAGACCTCCTCTTCCCTCTCCTGATCTGCAGCAAAGCTTAAGCTGTCCTCCCAGTGCCATTTCCTCATAGCATCTGTCTCTATCACGTTATACACATTTCCTCAACTCCAAAAGAGATCATTATAAAAGTCTATAAACTTCAGAAAAATATAAAGAACGAAGACATCACTCGTTGCTCAATCACTCAGAAAGACTCCCTCTATTAAAAAATAGCCTTTAAATTCCTGATGTATAGAATAGACTCGTGGACTCTGTGAATGAGGGAAAAGGTGGGATGATATGGGAGAATGGCATTGAAACATGTTAATTATCATATGTCTAATCAATTGCCAGCCCAGGATTGATTCTCGGGGCTGGTGCATCGAGATTTCCCGGGGGGGGGGGGGGGGGGGGGGGGGGGGAGGGGAGGGGTTTCTGGAAGGGGAGCATATGTAAACCCATGGTGATATCATGGCATTGTATGACAAAAACAATAAAAGGGAGGAAAAAAAATTAAAAAAAAAATAAATGCTTACCCTTTTAACTGTAAAAAAAAAAAAAAATTCCTGTTGTTGATGCCCATTCAATTCACTGTAATGGGGCTGCTGATGCATTTTCTTAGGAAGAAGGGCTGTTTGCTTTCTTTAAATAAAACCAAAAAGACAGCCACTTACTCCATCTTCTTGGAAGTCCATCCCTTCTCTTCAAGATCTCATGTGGAGAAGATACAACTTAATGGTCTTCCCCTATTTGTTCATTCAATTATCCATCTAGATCCTCACTTCTCATTCCAAGGCAGCTCTCCAACTCCCAGTGATGTTTACTAGGGACAGGCCACCCAGCTAGTCTCAGTCTTCTCTGGATTCCTTTTATGCTTTATTGTCTCTTTGACCAGTCTTTTTTCCAGCCTTACATTTTCCTTAAGTTGTTTCTAATAAAGAAGGCCTGCCTTTCATCCAGACATGACTCCAAGGGCCAAATCTGGGCCTGACACAGGAAAATCTCATTTAATCCAAATGCTGAGGCCAGGGGTTTGGTGGATTTTACTGTAAATGTGCACTCAAAACTAATTGAAAATTTTCTCCCCAGAATGTATCCAAGATAACTAATTCTTTTTTCATGCTTTCACAATAAGGACTAGGGAATGTCATGAAAATTTCCACATTTTTAAAGTACTTGCAGTTTCAGCATTCTGGAAAGGGTTCTTATTGCCTACATTTGACTGTTGAAGCAAGAATATGGGATCCAGTTTTGCATCATTTCTCTTATTCTTTATTTTCAAGACCTTTAGTCATCAACAGCACTTCATATGTTCAAGTTGATGATGAAAGTGATGATGAAAGACGATGTCAGTGAAACAAGAGCATCTCAGGACCTACTTCTGTGCAGGAGGACTAGCAGGGCAGCAGCCGCAGATCAGAGTGGTAGTTTCACTGAGCTTCCAAGGAAGAGTGTAAGTCATGGGCCACATTTCATGCAACACAGGTGGGACACTGCAGTGCAATACTGGGTCCCAGAGGCTCAACTCTTGACTAAGGGTAAGAACTCATTTCACTGTAGTTTTTCTTCAACATCTATTCATTCTTTTGAACTCCTCTGGGCATATGGTTGAGAAGCTACTGTTGAACAGGTAATGGGTGGAAATATAATGATTTAGAGTTTGGCAAGCAGAAAATATTCAATGGAAAGTGGCTGAATAAATTAGTACATACATTTAAATCCTTTCTTTGCCTCTAATTTCTTGAGTAACCTTGCAAAGCTACTTAACCTCACTAAGCTCCAGTTTTCTGATCTGTTAATTGGGGATGTTAGTACCTTTCTTACAGGATTACTGTGAATATTGAATGAACAAATACGTATAAAATACAGAAGAGATTTTTTAAAAAGTAAAGAGCAATAGTAGCAGTAATCCTTGTAGTAATTGCTATTATTATTTTTAGTGTGTCATGCCACTTAGATAAGACACCTGGTTGTATTGGTATTTTGGTATATTGAAGTTTTTATTTTATTTCTCCTCTATTGTCACAATCTAGTCCCACAATAAACATCTGTGTACACCAAAGGATCTCAATCAATAAACATTGCCGGACCCTTCCAAAGATAAAATTAAAATCTATTCTTTTCTTTCTTTGTCCAGCCCTTCAGACCATATATCCTCTCTCATTATTCACTGGATTATCCTGGGAAATCTGATTAATGGTGGCAAACTGTTTCATGTATGGTAAATTCTAGATAACTCTAGAACACTGAAATTGTCATTTATGTCATGGATATATATCTGGGGAGGAAATGCTTAATGATTTCAAGAAGTTGATCTGCCCTAGCTGGAAGCAATGACCTCCAGGGGCCTGATGAAATCTGGAGAACAAAGAAAACAAGTTCTCTGAGAGAAAATGATCAAGCTCTGTGGAAACACCTTTATCTACAGAGTTTTGTATCCATTTTGTACTTCTGGTTGGTACAGTGGGGCCATTTCTCCTGGTATTTGTGCTCTTGTATAGTTCCCATCCCCCCACCTGAATTCTGGGCTTGGCCAAGTAACTTGATTAGTCAATGGGACATTACTAAAAACGATGCAAGCAGAGGCTTGGTAAACATTTGCACATGGGAACATGTCCTCTAGGAACACTTCCTCTTAGAATTCAGGCTACAAGCTACAAATAGACTCAGGATTGATCACATTGAGTGGTGAGAGGCCAATGGAAAGATGCTGAGTGATGAGGGCCAACTTGGACATTCCTGTCTCTCAGTTCACAGCTGAAGGCAGCACTTGTGTGACCACTACACTCTACCCTCTAGAAGCAGATGAACCTCCCAGCTAAGCCCAGTCAACTCACAGACTTGTGGAATAAAATCATACATTGTTATTTTAGCAATTAAATTTGGGGTGGCTTTTTATGTCACAGTAGACAGTAGATACACAGTTTCATCCCTCCCTTCCTCCAGAACCTGTGGGCAGACCAAATAGAAGAATCCCCTAATATATCTAAAAAAAATACATTGATATTCAGAGTAGTCAGCATCATTGGTCTAGAAAGACATTATTCATTTCCGAGTGCCTTCATCCTACAAATGCAAATCTTGAGGTTCATAGAGAAGAAGTAACCAAAATCACATGTCGAGGTCCCCTGATCCAGCAGTTAATGTTCATTCCATGAAGAGCCATCAGAATATCTTTGGTTTCAAATTTCAAACCAAAATCATGTCATAATGTCCAGTTTGTATATAACACTTTTTATCTACTCACAGAACAATCTCTGCTGGCTAGACATGACTTTTATTTAAAAAATCATAATTTAAATATCTCATGAGAATCATGTCCATGGAAACACATAGCTCATTTAACACAGGGAATAAAGTATGGGCAAAAATACAAATGGGAGTCTTCAGAAGGAATAGAGAAATAATTCATACCAGTTCAGTTCAGTTGCTCAGTCGTGTCCAACTCTTTGAGACCCCATGAACCGTAGCATGCCAGGCCTCCCTGTCCATCACCAACTCCCGGAGTCCACACAAACCCAAGGCCATCGAGTCGATGATGCCATCCAACCAACTCATCCTGTCATCCCCTTCTGCTCCTGCCCTCAATCTTTCCCGTCATCAGCGTCTTTTCCAATGAGTCAGCTCTTCACATCAGGTGGCCACAGTATTGGAGTTTCAGCTTCAACATCAGTCCTTCCAGTGAACACCCAGAACTGATCTCCTTTAGGATGGACTGGTTGGATGTCCTTATAGTCCAAGGGACTCTCAAGAGTCTTCTCCAACACCACAATTCAAAAGAATCAATTCTTCGATGCTCAGCTTTCTTTATAGTCCAACTCTCACATCCATACATGACCACTGGAAGAACAATAGCCTTGACTAGACTGACCTTTGTTGGCAAAGTAATGTCTCTGCTTTTTAATATGCTGTCTAGGTTGGTCATAACTTTCCTTCCAAGGAGTAAGCATCATTTAATTTCATGGCTGCAATCACCATCTGCAGTGATTTTGGAGCCCCCCAAAATAAAGTCAGCCATTGTTTCCCCATCTATTTTCCATGAAGTGATGGGACCAGATGCCATGATCTTAGTTTTCTGAATGTTGAGCTTTAAGCCAACTTTTTCAATCTCCTCTTTCACTTTCATCAAGAGGCTCTTTAGTTCTTCTTCACTTCCTTCCATAAGGGTGGTGTCATCTGCCTATTTGAGGTTATTGATATTTCTCCTGGCAATCTTGATTCCAGCTTGTGCTTCCTCCAGCCCAGCATTTCTCATGATGTACTCTACATATAAGCCTTGATGTACTCCTTTTCCTATTTTTAACCAGTCTCTTGTTCCATGTCCAGTTCTAACTGTTGCCTCCTGAACTGCATACAGAGTTCTCAAGAGGCAGGTCAGGTGGTCTGGTACTCCCATCTCTTTCAGAATTTTCCACAGTTTATTGTGATCCACACAGTCAAAGGCTTTGGCATAGTCAATAAAGCAGAAATAGATGTTTTTCTGGAACTCTCTTGTTTTTTTGATGATCCATAGGATGTTGCCAATTTGATCTCTGGTTCCTCTGTCTTTTCTAAAATCAGCTTGAACTTCTGGAAGTTCATGGTTCACATATTGCTAAAGCCTGGCTTGGAGAATTTTGAGCATTACTTTACTAGTGTGTGAGATGAGTGCAATTGTGTGAAAGTTTGAGCATTCTTTGGCATTGCCTTTCTTAGGGATTGGAATGAAAACTGAACTTTTCCATTCCTGTGGCCACTGCTGAGTTTCCCAAATTTGCTGGCATATTGAGTACAGCACTTTCACAGCATCATCTTTCAGGATTTGAAATCACCTCCACTAGCTTTGTTCGTAGTGATGCTTCCTAAGGCCCACTTGACTTCACATTCCAGGATGGCTGGCTCTAGGTGAGTGATCACACCATATTGATTATCTGGGTCATGAAGATCTTTTTTGTACAGTTCCAGTTCTTCTTGTTAATATCTTCTGCTTCTGTTAGGTCCCTACCATTTCAATCCTTTATTGAGCCCATCTTTGCATGAAGTGTTCTCTTGGTATCTCTAAGTTTCTTGAAGAGATCTCTAGTCTTTCCCATTCTTTTGTTTTTCTCTATTTCTTTACATTGATCACTGAGGAAGGCTTTCTTATCTCTCCTTGCTATTCTCTGGAACTCTGCATTCAGATGGGAATATCTTTCCTTTTTTCCTTTGCTTTTCTCTTCTTGTCTTTTCATAGCTATTTGTAAGGCCTCCTCAGACAGCCATTTCATATTAAATGCTATACTAGACCTTTAAGGGTACAAATTATGCCTCTGCAAGTTCTGCAAAACTCACTATACAAATTATGCCTCTACAAGTTCTGCAAACCCACTGTCTATCAAGCACTTCCTTTGTGCCAGGCACTTGGTAGGTGCTGGATTGACAGTGAATGAGATAGTCTAAGTCCTCAAGAACATTTCAAACAAAAGTAATTTTTTCAGGTTCACAGTGCTAGTTTGTGTCAGGCCTGGGGTTGTACCTGAGGGCCGGGGACCACAGTGCCTGCCAACCAAAGGATGGCCTGCTGGAGTTGTCGGCCATGTTTAATTTTGGTAATTATGACCTTAACAGGGGACGTTCCCCACAGCCCTCTCTCTCCTTTTAGGGTTGTAGGAGTGATTTCTGAGGCTATGCCACAGTTTAAGACTTCCTTTTATGTGTCAAGAGAAGCTTTCTTACAGATTAGACTCAGTTCTTCTCTTTCTCATTCATTAGGGCAGGGATATGATCTGAGCTATACTGTTATAGTTACTTTCCTGAAAAGCTTCTTTATTAAAAAATCATCTTAAAAATAACTTAAAAATATTTCAAAGAGAAAATATGGGATTTGAGACTGGAGCATTCAGACTCACAACAATAGAGTAATTCTGCCTGCAGGCATTTCAATAATACTGGTGTTTTTATAGTTTTAAGTCTATAGTTATAAAGCTAAATATCCCTGGGCAAATCCACCGTTGATTACATCTAGCTTTTGATCAAGAGGAATGGCCTTTGTTTTTCAATCCTCATCAAGACCATAACTGGCACAAAACTTCTTAGCCATTTTTATCACATTTCACCCATTGTTGGATAAACATATCCCAAAGTCACTCAAATAAAGAAATATAAAGCAGCTGACAGCAAGGTTTTTTTCCTTTTTGTCTGATATAATTTAAGTTCTAGCATTACAACAATGTGCATAATGAAAATCATGTGTCCCATTATTTATTTGACAAATATTTTTTGATGCCTACATAGTCAGGCACTGGGAGAGGCATGGGGGTTATGGTGGTAAGCAAGCTAGACAAATCCCTGTTGTCATGGAGCTTGAATTCCACTAGAGGAGATGATCCATAAACAGAAAATACACAGTATGATGTCATATGGTGTAAGTGGTATGGAGAAATATAAAGCAGAGAGGGACCAGAAGAGGGGATCATGCTGGATCTTGGAAATCATGGAAGGGACTGTGGATTTTATTCTGAGTGTGATGGAAGCCATTAGAAATGTTAGAGCAAGGGAATGATATGGCATGATTAATATTTTAGAAAACACCTCTGGCTGCTGGAGAACAGATGACAGAGATATCAGATGACATCAGAGATACCAGATAACAGATGACAGAGATAGCTGGGGGGAGTTAGGAGGCTGTTGTAGCTTGGGTTCCTCCACAGGACTGAGTCTGAAGCAAAGGCTTGTGTGTGTAGATAGCTTGTTTTGAGCAGCGATCCAGGGAACAGAAGTGGGGACTAGGAAGTGTTGGACGAGAAAGAAGCAAAGCCAATCCAGTGGTGTGGAAGATGCTCATAACCCTGTAGAACTGGGCCTGTATTCCACTGAGGGCCTCTGAGGCCACATGGGGATACTGTTCTTTCTTTGGTGGCATCTTTAAAAATTGTATTTTTATTGTAGTATAATTGCTTCACAATGTTGCATTAGTTTCTGCTGTACAATGAAGTGAATCAGCTATATATAATCCTCTCCCCCTTGAGCCTCCCTCCCACTCCCTCATCCCATCACTCCCTCTTGAGCATTTCTCCCTCTGGAACCCTCCCATCCCACCCCTCTGGGTCGTCACAGAGCACCAAGCTGAACTCCCCTATGCTATTATACAGCAGTTTCCCGCTAGCTCTATATCTTACAGATCATAGTGTATATATGTCGATGCTACTCTCAGTTCTTCCAGCTCTCCTACCCCTGCCCTCACCATGTTCACATGTCCATTCTCTACGTCCCTATTCCTGCCCTGCAAACAGGCTCATCTGTACTGTCTTTCTAGATTCCATACCTGTGTGTCGTGTGTGTGTTTAGTCACTCAGTCAGGTCTGACTCTTTATGACCCCATAGACTGTAGCCCACCTGGCTCCTCTGTCCATGGGATTCTCCAGATAAGAATACTGGAGTTGGTAGCCATTCCCTTCTCCAGGGGATCTTCCCAACCCATGGATCAAACCTGGGTCTCCGGCATTGCAGGTGGATTATTTCCCATCTGAGCCACCAGAGACGCTCTCACATATGTGCTAATATATCATACTTCTAAGGCCAGGTGGGGATCCACTTTTGAATTGTCTAGCTCCTGCCTCCATTGGTCCAGGGTCACTCTTTTGGATGTTAACTCCTTTGCACTGGCAGATTTGTAGCAGGATGAGGCAGGAAGAATGCGTGGTTCCCATGAACAGCCCACTTTCCAGGCAGCAGGAATGGAGCAAAAGTCTGTGGAACAGCTGAGGCAGAATGAGGGCAGGCTGTATTCAAGAGGCATTTGATACAGAGACTAGTACAGTGAGAGGTGATGGGGACCCAGAGCTGGATGGTGGTGGTGAGGTGGTGAGACGTGGACAGAGCCGTGTGCGTGCTGCCAAGTCATTTCAGTAGGGTCCGACTCTTTGTGACTCTATGGACCATAGCCTGACAGACTCCTCCAGCCGTGGGATTCTCCAGGCAATACTGGAGTGGGTTGCCCTGCCCTCCTCCAGGGGATCGTCCTGACCCAGGGATCAAACCCGCATCTCTGGCACCTCCTGCATTGGCAGGTGGGGTCTTTACCACCAGTGCCACTGGGCAGCAGGAACAGGAATATTTGTGTTTTCTCAGGGAAACAGATCACGTTGTGTCTGTGATGTGATCTCCACTTCCTAGGTGTGCTCTCATTCCCATTCATACAGCTACTCATTCTGTAGGTGTCAAAGTTTACCATTTAGAGCAAGGAAATGGATGAAGATTTTGTAACCTGCAAACAAGTCTCTTTCACTTTTTATGTCATCTGTGTTCAAAATAGTTCATAGATTATAGAGACCAATGAGGAGAGGAGGGCAGCAGAGGATGAGATGGTTGGATAGCATCACTGATTCAGTGGACATGAACTCGGGCAAACTCTGGGAGAGGATGAGGGATAGGGAGGCCTGGCATGCTGTAGTCCATGGGGTCACAAAGAGTTGGACATGACTTAGCAACTGAACAACAACAATTCAGAGGCCAATGAAAGTGATGTCATGAGAACACACTCAGACTCACCATATATTTGGACAGGAAAATGAACTCTGGTTTAGACAAATGTCTGAAAGAATAGAAGAGTTATGGACAATTTCAAAAATGTCTGCTTAAAAGTTAAAAAAGAAAAGATTATCCCTCCATTGGTCATGGTTGTTCAAATTTCTTATATCATACTAATCCAAGGCCAGGAACACAATTCTCATTGCATGAGACTCAACATTTGAAAAGTAATATGCATTAGGGTATTTCTCAGGAAAAGAAAAACATCTGTAATTTGCTTTTTTTTTTTTTAATGTCTCCTTTTGGATGAAGGTGCCTAGGACAATGATTCTGGAGAAGAGCAGTCCAAAGAATGTTGTCAAAAGTTATAATGAAGGGATTGAGCGTGTGCTTAGTTGCTCAGTTGTGTTTGACTCTCTTGTGATCCCAAGGACTGTCGCCCCCCAGGCTCCTCTGTCCATGGGATTCTCTAGGCAAGAATACTAGAGTGGGTTGTCATTCCCCTCTTCAGGGGATCTTCCTGACCCAGGGATTGAAACCAGGTCTCCTGCATTCCGGGCAGACTCTTTACCATTGGAGCCACCAGAGAAGCCCCTGAAGGGGGTGGAGTAGAAATGCATTATGCCATCAGAGGTTGCTGTGTTTTCCTTTGGGAAGGATGCTCTCAGGAGAGCATTGTCTCCCTTCCTTAGAACTTGACTCTTCTGCATTTTCATCATTTCTATAGTCACAGTAAGCTTTCTGTGTCACTATCAGTACTACTGCTGCTGCTGCTACTCATTCCCATGTAATGAGCCCTCTTTTCTGCAAGCACTGTGTCAAGCCCTATACATATATATGTATTGGTAAAACAAACAAACAAACAAACAAACAAACAAAAACATGCTTTCCTAGTAGCTTACTTGGGAATTCTTTGTGGAGAGAGACATCCTTTGCAGACAAATTTCTTCAACCCACTGGGCTGTGGAAGGAAGCCCCTAGGAACTAGGGAAGGATAGTGTCAGGATATACCCAGGTTTAAAAATGAGGGGGGTACTTGTGTCAGCAAGTGGAATAAAAGGGAGGTGATAAAAGATCTGGCTTCCCTGGTGGGCTCAGATGGTAAAGACTCCACCTACAATGCAGGAAACCCCAGGTTTGTTCCCTGGGTCAGGAAGATCCCCTGGAGAAAGGAATGGCAACCCACTTCCAGTATTCTTGCCTGGAAAATCCCATGGACAGAGCAGCTTGGCAGGTGACAGTCCATGGGGGTCACAAAGAGTCCAACATGACTGAGCAACTAACACTTTGAAAGGATCCAGAAACTGCTGAACACACAGGAGAAGGGAAGAAGAGGCACACTATGTCTAGAATCAGCAAGAGTGACTTGGGGATAAAAACTGCCTAATGGGAACGTTTTCAAGTGAACCATTTGTGCTCCTGTGCTGTGAGCCCTGCTAATGACAAATCTTAATTAAAATTATGAGTCATGATTTTTGGTGAATGTTTGGTTTAAAGATGACTTGGAGCTGACACACTGCGGAGAAAAGCTAGCGATTGGTTTATGCTCAAGAGGCAACAGAGTGAGCAGTTGCAGACAGGAATTTGAATCCTAGCTCTAAAACTATGTTTTAATTTTTTCCATTTGCCCTTCCTAGTCTATTCTCAGCTGACTCCATGCCCCAAGAGGCTAATCTCTATGTTCCACATCACCCGGGCTCCCCTGACCGCTAACTTCTTGTCGGATTTGATCAGTGAGATGGTAGAAGTTGCCAGAAGATTAGAAGATGAGAGAAAAGATCAGAATATTCATCCTCTCTCCTTTCCTGCCATGCTGTGGTTTTGGCAATGGCTGGGTTTCTGTCTCTATGGCCATCTCTTGCAAATATACAGCTCTCACCTGGTTTCAGCTACCTTAGTCTCTCTTCTTTTGTCCTTTCATGCCTAGAGGTGATAAAAACCTTCTGTTGGGTAGTCCCTGGACCCATCACTATACTTGTCCCCTGAATTCTGTCCACCTCTTTAGTAAACGTTCTATTTCCCCTTTGAATATCCTTACCTCCCTGATTGTTACAGGCAGTGACCTTGGGCAAGTCACTTAACTATTTTGTGTCCCTGTTTTCACATTTGAAAAACAGGATTTGTATTAGTGTGTATCATATGGATTATATATATTCACCTATCTAATTCCATAACAAAGTACTTTGTATGTAATAGCTAATATAATAATTATATTCTTTATTACAGTAATAATAAGTAAATAAAATTTCTCACTGAATCCTTAAAATAACTCTATAATGTAGGTATTATTTTCCTTATGTTATATATGGAGAAACTAACACCAAGTAAAGTTTAGATAACAGAGCTGTGTCTAAAAACCAGGTCAGATTCAAAAGCTATTTTTCACCTTGTTGCATAAAATGAGAGTTCCCCACCTAGTTAAAGAAGAGAGTAAATGGTAAGACAAGCATATAGAAATGCTCTAGTGATGATGGACTATTCAGCAGATTTGTTTTTAAAGAAACCAATCTGATAGAAATGACTTTGGATAATAGAAGGAACATTTATCAGTGTCATGCCATTCATGCTTTGAAATATGGCTTTCCAACCTCCCTCCCCAACAGAGCTTGCAAGTTATATTTTTATTTTTTTAAACCAATTCAATATTTTTTCCTTTGGCCTCAAGAACCTTTGTCTTTTTAGTATGGTTTTGTTTCTTTGAGCCTTGATTCTGGTAAACAGCTATTTTTATCTTATTGCTCACTGAAAAGCTCTGAAATCCTGTGACTAGCAAAACAATTCTCACTCTCATTTTCCAAGGTAGGGCTTTTGTACTGATGCTAAGTGAAACTGGAAGGGCTCAGTTTCACATTAAACCTTCATTGAAAAAGTCTGACAGTTGTGTGAGGGGGAGACAAGGAGACAATAAATGTAATCAAACTGGATTTGTCTAAGCCAGTGATACAGAATCTCCTGAAACTTCTTTTGAAGGAAATAAATTCCTTTTGGCTTCTACAGTTGGAGGAGGTATTATCTTTCAGACTGAAAACAAAATGATGGGCCCCAGACAAAGATAAACTAGTAAAATGTGTGTGCCAAGTTTTAGTCAACAGTATCCTCTGTAGACATTGGATCAGAAAGAAGAAGTATAGGGGGTTGTGTCAAAAAGGAGATTGGCCAGAAGTATCAAGAATGATGGCACTAGACACCAGCAAGGGAGCCAAGCAAGATGTCTTTCATTCATATTCTCCTCTCGACAATAATTTGGCATCCATTCATATACAAAAGTGCCTCTATGGGGCTGTGGGATCCATATACCAAAGGACTCAGGAAAAGTATCACCCACTGGTGCACTGGGTAATAGTCATACACACTTCCAATAGTCCCAGTTACAGACACTACAGTGGCCTGTGAACCGGATCCACCCCCTCTTGGCTATGGTCTGGGAGCCCTGGAGATTCAGGGCTGTTTATATAATCCCTCACAGATGAGAGAGTCTTAGTGGATGCTCAGGAGTCCAGCAGAGAAGTTCCAGTACACCACTGGGGCAAAACAAACATACAAACAAGCAAGCAAATAAACAAACGAATGAGTTTGGATGCTTTAGAGAAGGTAAGAGGGCCAGATTGACTTGACTTGTCACTCCTCCCCCAAGTTAGCCATCTACCATCAAGTGTGAGTGAAACTGCAGCTTGCCCTCCATCTCCTATTGCTGACTTGATCTCCACTTCTACCATCTCCCACCTTTTCTCCCTCCTCCAGACAGTAATTTTTGCCTGTTCATTTGATGCCAGCCCCTGTATGCCTGCTGTTGTACTGTACTACTGTACTTTTCAAGGTACTGTACTTTAAGATTAAAAATGTGTTGTTTATCGTGTGTGTTTGCCTGTTTTCTATTTGTGTGAAAAGTATTATAAATCTATTATAGTACAGTACTACATAGCTGATTGTGTTTGTTGGGTACCTAGGCTAAATTTCTTGAACTTACAAATGAGACTTAGGAATGTGCTCTCAGAATAGAACTTGTTCACATGTAGGGGACTTATTGTATAAGGAGCAATCATTACAAGGAATGTACTATTTGCTTCCACTTGATAGATTAGGAAACCAAGGCTTAGAATCACCCAGTAAAGTGGAACTGGAATTCAGACACAGATCTATTTCAATCCTAAGTTTGTATTCTTTATCACTTCTCTGTGGTGTCCTGCTATGCCTTGAATATAGAGAAGAAAATTAAAGAGGTAAAAAGAGATCATCAATCCAATTACCTTTCCCCCAGAAGTGGAGAAAGCACTGGAGGGTTTAGTCAATTCTTGGGGATTGAATTCGGTGTCACCCTGGTCCCTAAACCCTGTAGCTGAGTTTGCCAACACAGAAGCTATCTCTTTTCCTCATCGACTCAAGTGAAACTCAAGTCTTTCTTGGATTTGCGTGAAAGCCCCACTCACACAAAGCCATGCATGTATTTACTGGACTTTATTGAAATTCTGAGATGTGATTGAGGCACAGAACAGTTCATGCTGTCAGAAAGCAAAGAATGATGTTCAGATAGAACAACAGGTTCTGCTTCAGAGCACCCCTCCCACCACCCTGGGACTTTGCTCTGGGTGCTTTGCCCTCACTTTAGGCCACCTCCTCTCTTGCCTGCCCTCACCGTCTGTCTTGGATTGCTCCCCAGAGTCTACTTTTTTCTTATTTTCTTACACAGAGCCATTCTATTTTCTACAGCTTCAAATTCACCTTCACATTCACCTTTGTGAATCCAAACAATTAGGGTACTCGATAGCACAAAAATGCTTTCATTAGAACAAATTCTACCTTGCCTACAAGACAGATGATAAAATTTCTGGTCCTACCCTCTTTAGAGCCACCACCCTGGGGAGATGGACTCATTCCTGCCAAGACCTAGCAGAGCAGTGGATCAAGGATAGCTAGTAACCTTGGCATATGACTTCTCTCCCAACAGCCTGAATCAAGCAGATCCTCTGGAGGCTAATTTGACTGAGTCTAGATCTCTGCCTCCTGCTACCTCTGGGCTAGACTGGGTTTTCTGGAACCCAAGGGACTGCTTTGGGCTTCTGGGCTCTTTAAAGGGCATTGAGCACCCTGTAAAACTTGCTTATTGAAGGAAACAGTAAGACAAGCTTCCCCTTTAAGAGTCCAGCCAGAGAAAGTTCAACCCACCTGGGGAGTTTGGCTAGGAAAGCCTGTAGACTTAAAGATGGTGGATCTAGCCAGGTTGGCAAAGCAGTACCAGGCCTTAGGGAAAATGCAGCCCCTAAAGCTCTGAGGATAATTTCCTGGTGGTCAGGAAAGCCCACGGAGGGTTCTATAAAAGATAATGACAGCAGTTAAGCCATTCAGAGGTCCAGCTTTGAGCTGAAATTCCAGATTTTGCCTTTTTTTTTTCCCACTCTTGAGGTTTGGCTCACTGCTTTTTACCCCTCTCCTGAGGTCCCGTTGACACATGAGTGTTGTTAAGGCTTCCGGAGGGTGGGGTGAAGGGTGACCATGTCACAAAGGAAGGCTAATTGGTTGGAACTCCCCCTCCACCCCTTCCAGCTGGACTGAATCTCTTTGGTTTTTCAGTTCTTCCTAAAAGGTCTTGGCTTTGGTAGCCTGCCTCTCTTTTCAAAATAATTAAAACCAAAGGAATTCAAATTAAGTCTTTACTTGCTGTCGGTGCTGTCTTGCCCTAGTTTTTGAGGTAGGCAGGAACAGGGTGCCACTGGGCCCTTTTGGCTCCCTACCTGGCCCTGAGCCCAGCTGAGTCCTCTTACAGAGTAAGTCTATGGATAAAAGAGCCTGGCAGGCTACAGTCCATAGGGTTGCAAAGAGTCAGACGTGACTGAAGTGACTTAACACACAAAACACACACAGAGTAAGTCCAGGTGGTGACAGCCCCTAAAGCAGGAATGGCAAAGTCTGGGCACACATGAGGCTCTTCCCACTCTCAAACTTGTGGCAGAAATTACTAATAGACCAAGACATTTTGTTTTCCCCCAGGGGAGCCTGGGCAGAATTTCATGAGCCTTCTTAATACAATATCAGTACTCGAGGTCAGCATAGACGCTCGAATCTATTTAGCATCATTGTCTAGTCGTTAAGTCGTGTCCGACTCTCCTGTGACTCCTTGGACTGTAGCTGGCCAGGTTCCTCTGTCAATGGGATTCTCCAGGCAAGAATTGGAGTGGGTTGCTATGCCCTCCTCCAGAGGATCTTCCTGACCCAGGGATTGAACTTGAATCTCCTGCATTGCAGGTGGATTCTTTACCATCTGAGCCACCTGGAAAGCCTTTAGCATCATTGTCCTTTCCATAAATTGCTCTAAGCCCAGATGGCATTGCTTTCTTGGTAGGGACTTGGCCAAAGGCAAGGTTAATTGAATAAATTGTAAGTTTGCTTCTGAATTCACCCTAGGCCTTTAGAGCTTCTCTTACATTCCTTCTCTCCCTTATTTGCCTCCACACCTCCTCATCTTACATATATCTTCTATCTTCCCAGGGAAGGTTCTCTGATTTCCAAGGTACCAGCTGTCAGTGAGAAAAGGGCCCACCCCAACTCCCTCAGCCAGAAGTTTATACCCCTTACAGGGACTCTTTGGGGTTAGGCCCTCAGTTAAAATGAAAAACATGTTATCTAGAAGAAACTGAGCTGTCTGGAGTATCTGGAATGTTGAGTGGGTGACAGCAGAGTGGTTAAGACTCAGGGTGCTAGGGCAGATAGAGCAGGACTCACATTGCAGCTGGACTACTTGCTGGGTGACCTTTGAGAATTATTTGAACCTCACTAAACACCTACTTTCTCTTCAGTAAAATAATTAGGAGTCCTTATCTCCTGTTGTATTGTGAGGATAAAATGAGTTCACGCCTGTAAGGTATATAGCATTGTTTGGCAAATTTTGAGCACACATGTGAGTAACATCTCAACAAGTAGCAGAAGTTATTAATGGACCAAGGCACTCATTGAGTCTGTGATTTTAGGCTCTGCTTATTTTCCATTTGACAAAGGGGTGACATTAGTTGTCCAAAGGCACACAGCTAGTAAAGGACAGAACTGGGTTTTGTGTATGGATGTGAGAGATGGAGGAAAAAAGGCTGAATGCCAAAGAATTGATGCTTTCAAATTGTGGTGCTGGAGGACTCTTGAGAGTCCCTTGGACTGTAAGGAGATCAAACCAGTCAATCCTAAAGGAAATCACCACTGAATATGCATTGGAAGGCCTGATGCTGAATCGGAAGCTCCAATACTTTGTCCTCCTGAGGCAAAGAGCCAACTCATTGAAAAAGACCCTGATGCTGGGAAAGATCGAAGGCAGGAGGAGGAGGGGTGACAGAGGATGAGATGGTTGGATGGCATCACTGACTCAGTGGACGTGAATTTGAACAAACTCTGGGAGACAGTGGAGGACAGGGGAGCCTGGTGTGCTGTAGTTCATGGGGTCGTAAAGATTTGGACATGACTTAGTGACTGAACGACAAAGTTGACCTTAAACAAGATACTTCACTCTTCAGTTTCCTAGAGGGAGAAGTAATTTTCTCATCCATAAAATGGACAGGGACTTCCCTTTGGTGGTTAGTAATCCATCTTTCAGTGCTTTGGAGGTGAGTTTGCTCCCTGGTTCAGGAATTCTGATCTCGCATGCTTCCGAGTAGCTAGGCCCACATGCCACAACTAATGAAGACTGTGTGCCACAGCTAGAGAATTCATGCATGGCAAGGAAAATCCCACTTGACACAATGAAGATCTGATACACCCAAATAAATGAATATTTAAAAATACATAAAATGGACATAAAAGAATCTATCTCACTGTGTTATTGTAAGGATTAAATGAGCCAGTGTTTGTAGCACATAACAGACCAAGACTTGTGCCATCATGTATTTGATATCACCATCATTGTTATGTTTTTGCTGAATCTGCTCCCTCCTCCGCAGCACCGAATACTGTGGTTGGCACTCCCAGGTCTTCAGCATGTACGCATTGCTCTGTTGGGGCAACATACGTATTGTTACTCTAGTAAGGGTGGAGGGACAGAGGACTGTTGGGACTGAGAACTCTGGCTGACCTTCTGGCATCCTTATAAACAATTCCAGGAAACCTCTTTCCAGTTACCTTGGGAAAAGCCTGGAGAAGTATTTCAGCCAAGCAAGGATCAGAAGCTTTTCCTCATCTCTGCGGGATCTTGGCCATTTGTGGCTATCCTGTAGGAGTTGGTCTTCTAAAGGGTCAGTGAGATAAGACCTGTTCTTCTTACATACAGGGAGGGAACAGCTCTTAGGCCTTCTGTGTATGGAAAGGGCAGATGATTGAATCATGTAGGAAAGGAGATCTCATTAACTGGTGTGCCGCTATTGTTAACACCCTATACCTGGAAGAGAACGCTCTTGTTGAGGTTATTAGAGGAGGTGTGTTTTGTCACCAAGAGTTCCAAGAAAAGTAGAATTCCCTGAGCTTTGGCCTGAACTGTATTCAAATGCTAATATAAGATTTATTATCCAGATGATTATACTTCCCCATCCCTAGGAGGGAGATCACTAAGATTTGGGGAGGGTTTCCTTAAACTCTTAGTGTTCATTTCCTTCTTAAACACATCTTAACTACAGTGACGGCAACTTTTTATCTCTATTGGTCAAATGAAGGCCACATACCTTGTTTCTGGTCTGCGATATGTTTGTTATTTCTCATGGCTCACCTTTTTTTTTAATTAATCTTTTAATATTCAAGTAATTGCAGATTTACAGAAAAGTTGCAAAGATAGCACAGAGTTTGCATATACCTTCATTCAGTTTTCCCTAATATCTTACACAACTGCGGTATACTGTCAAAATTAAGAAATTAACCTTTGTACCATGCTATTAACTAAGCTACAGATTAAAAAAATTTTTTTAACTAATTTTTCCACTATCATGCTCTTTTGCTGTATTATCCAATCTAGATTTCATATTGCTCTATATTGTCATGTTTCCTTAGTCTACTCTGATTCATTACAATTTGAGTTTTTCTTTGTCTTATTTTAAATGCCTCAGACAGACATTTTACAGACCGTATTTCTGTTTTGATTTGTCTGCTGCAACTATTTAAATAAACTTAAAAATTTTACTGGGTTTATTTAGATTTACAAAATTGCAAAGATAAAAGAGCTTTTATATACTACACCCAGGTTTTCTTATTAGTTATTTCTTACATTATTATGGTTTGTCACAATTTATGAACCAATACAAATACAGTATTATTAACTGAATTATCTAATTTATTCTGCTTCCCAAGTGTCTCAGTGGTATCTGCCTGCTGCTGCAGGAGACATGGGTTTAATCCCTGGGTAAGGAAGATCCCCTGGAGGAAGAAATGGCAACCCACTCCAGTGTTCTTGCCTCGAAAAATCCCATGGACACAGGAGCCTGGCAGGCTATAGTCCATGGGATCACAAAGAGTTGGACATGACTGAGGGACTAAAACAACATAGTTTTTTCAGATTTCCTTATTTTTACCTGTTGTCCTTTTTCTTTTCTAGGATTCCATCCAGGACACTACGTCATATTTAGTTGCTATGTTCCTTAGGCTCCTCTGGTCTGTGGCAGTTTCTTAGGCTTTCCTTGTTCTTGCTGACCCTGATAGTTTTGAGAAGTACTGGTTAGGAATTTTGTAGAATATCCCTCAGTTGGGATTTGTCTGACATGTTTTTCATGATTAGATTGGTTTTTTCCCCCCCCTCTGGAGGAAGACTATAAAGTGCCATTCTTATCACATTTATAAAGTGTACATAACACCAACATAATTAATCACTGTTGGTGTTGATCTTGATTCCTCACCTCAGGTGTCAGATTTCTCCACTGTAAAGTTACTCCTCTCCTCCCTCTCCAACTCCGCCTTTTCATACTTTATATTTACTAATTTGGCTTTACTTTTGGCTTTTTATAAGAAAGTCACTATGAACAGTCCACATTTAAGAATGGGGATTTATACTCTACTCCCTTGAGGACTAAGTATGTACATATATCTTTGGAAATCCTACTACATTGAAGATTTGTCTTATCTCTTCAGGTGTTTTGCTTTGTTATTTATTTACAGGAGTATGGACTCATTGATAATTATTTTACATTTTGTGTTATGATCAAATATTATGTCACTTATTTTCTTGCTCAAATTCTTCCAACTTCGGTCATTGGGACCCCTGTCATTGGCTCCTTGATAGTTTCATCATTTTATTTAGTTTTTGGAGCACTCTTTACTTTTCAGCACTACAAGATGCTTCAGTCTTATCTTCTATCATCCTGTCCCATTTTTAAATCAGTCATTTCTCCAAGAGCCCTGGTTCCTTTTATTGGACAATGATACTAGAAACCGAGATCTGGGAACCAGGTAAGCTCATTGCTACTGGGGTGTGGTTGCTTTGAGGTCCTCTTGTCTACCTGAGCAAGGAAATTTATGTGTGTGTAGTAACCAGGTAGCTATTGTATTTCCATATGTAACTATCTATATGAAGCCAAATATAAATTCATATTTATGTCTCCAATTCTAATCTAGCTTTGTCTCTTTGCTTATAAACTCTTCAACAGAAATAAACCTGGATTCTGCCATCTGTCATTTGTTTATTTGACTGTGAATTCCAATGTGAATTGTGAATTGTATTCACAATGTATTGTGAATTCTGCACATACAGTGATTAGAGATTTATTAAACTGTATCTCAGTGGAAAACAATTTTATCAGAGCACAGTTCTATGCGCAGTTTCTTTTCCCCATAGTCTTACACTCTCCACTTATTTCCAAAGTTACATGGGTCAGCACCTTTCCCCTACCCCTTCATGGATGTTTCTTTCATGCATTTGCAGTTCAGTGGGATTTTTTGGGGTCACATTCTGCATTTCACCTGGGATTTCCTTGATAATTCCTCATAAATAATTTATTTCTAATTTAGACATATTAACATTTTACTTTTTGTGGGACCTCCCTGGTAGTTCAATGGTTAAGAATCCACCCATGAATCCAGGGAACACACATTCGATCCCTGGTCTGGGAAAATCCCACATGCCTTGGAGCAACTAAGCCCATGTCCCACAACTAATGAGCCTAGGCTCTAGAGCCTGTATACCGCAACAAGAGTAGCTACTGGAGTGAAAATCCCATGCACTGCAACTAGAGAGTAGCCCCTGCTTGCCACAACTAGAGAAAACTGGTGTGCAGCAACAAAGACTCAGTACAACCAAAAATAGATAAAAAAAATTTTTTTTAAATCTTTAAAAAAATTTACTTTTTTGCTGAAAAGTTCTATGAAGTTTTAATACATAGTACTGCCTGTTTATTTTTTTTTTTACCTACTGTTATGGTAAAATTTTAAACAATTATAAAAGTCACTTCCATACAAACATAAGATATATCATAGTTTAGGCCAAGATGGTATTAGGGGAATTAAATGGAGAAAACCTTGCTAAGGCTTTAGAAGCAGGAGGACAGGCCTCTGACCTGCTTCTGATCTGCCTGGACACTGTCCAGATTCTGTGTCTGCTTGCAAGCACAGTAAGTCAGGTGACACTTTAGATAAGAAAGGGAGTGGGTCTTGGAATTCTTGAGCCCTCGGAAGTCTGGCCAATCCCCAAGGGTCTAAGAGGTCTTATAACTCACAAGGTGAAATGAACAGTATTGTTAAAGTAAAACCAGAGCTGCATTTTTGGATGCAAGCTGATGAGGATATCAGTTTTCAGCCTGGGATTATAATCAGAAGCTCCCCAAACTACAATTTGAAGTTTCACCTGTGGGGTGGATGAATCACTCAGGACCCTTTCCCAATTGAGATTCCAGATGACTGTTAATGTGGGACTTCCTGGTTGCTGTTCAAGTCTGGATATAGGTGTCAGTTCAATTTGGTGATATACAAGCTGTTACTTCTCTCTATTGCGTCTATGTTTTTTTCTAAATGACTATATATTGAAATTAAGTTAAAAAATCTTCTATTAAAAATTGAAATTGTTTATTTGCATGTAATGAGTGATTTCTTTTGCCAGCAAATCCTTTGAACTTGAAATTAAAACTTTCAGGCAAATAGATGGCAGAGTAGATACCAGAGCTCACCTCCTCTCAAGTGAGTTAAGTCTCTCAGTCTTCACTTAAAAAGAGATGTATCAGAGATTATATTTAACTCATTAATTACCTAAGGAAACTTTAAGATGTTTAGTTCAAGGAATCTAAGTAACAAATATTAGATTGAGTACTAAATTAGATATAACAGTGGTTATTTTCCAGTAGGGCCATAAGTCCTCAATTCTGATATTATCTGTTTCACGGGAAAGAATTTTCATCTCCACCATACAAAAATATACAAACTAACCTCTGCCTCAACAGAGTTATAAAGTTCAGGCAATAGACTCAGTTGTCAAGAAGAGCGCTGTACTGTACTGGAAGAACATCCAATAACAGTTTCTTTTTTTTTTGAGTCTTAGATGTTTTTTCAGATACTGAGTTGGTAAAAGAGTTAATTTTAGGTATCTAACAAGACCATCTAAATGGAAATAGGGCAAGAATAGCTAAATTTAAGACAGAAAAATAAGGATAGAGTGAATCTAGGGGTAAAGCTGTACTCAGAAATTTATACCTGAAAGCATGCGTATAACTCCTAAAGAAAGATGCCAAACTCTACTATGAGGTTTCCCGCTCTCCAAGCAGAGAGGTAGCTAGGGGACTCCAAAGATTATTGTTATGTTTATAGGTGGTTCTGAAATATAGACGTTAGGTCTGATTTTTCATTAGGACACACACATACACAAAGCTGTTGGTTTAACTGTTGCCAGAAATGTTTGTAACTTCAGAAGCTGAAACCTTTGGAGCTAGAGAAGACCTCAGACCCTAAAGGTTCTTAGGTTTTCTGTCAAACTCCACTCTCTTGGGTGCTTCTACTCACAGTCCTTTGTTAACTAGACCAAGGTCATGGGCCCAGATCCGCTGTCAGAGCAGAGGCAACTCTCTGATGTGGCCCACTACAGTGTGTCTGGCTACGTTAACTTTCTATAGATACCACCTCAAGGCTGATTGCTGAAGAACTTATGCTTTCAAACTGTGGTGCCGGAGAAGACTCTTGAGGGTCCCTTGGACAGCAAGGAGATCAAACCAGTCAATCCTAAAAGAACTCAACCATGAATATTCACTGGTAGGACTGATGCTGAAGCTCCAATACTTTGGTCACCTGATGCAAACAACCGACTCATTGGAAAATATTCTGATGCTGGGGAAGATTGAAGGCAGGAAGAGAAGGGGGCTACAGAGGATAAGATGGTTGGATGGCATCACTGACTCAATCAATGGACAGGAGTCCCTTGAACAAACTCTGGGAGACAGTGAAGGACAGGGAAGCCTGGTGTGTTGCAGTCCATGGGGTCGCAAAGAGCTGGACATGACTTAGCAATTGAACAACAACAATCACCTCAAAAGTTGGTAAAGTTGTATTAGTGGTGATAAAATATTAACCCCCCACCAAAATGCCTATTATTATAGCTGGTGCTCCTAATCTCCTGAAAGATTCTTATCTAGCAGGTGGGGGACTAAGAATTGCCAAGAGAGCTCTTTACGCAAGAAACAGGACTCAGAACAGAATTTGAGTAAAAGGTCAATCACAGAAGAATCAGAAGCCTGTTCTTTGCCTGATGTTGCTTCTATATTGTTTTGACATTTTCTTGTTTAATCTCCCTATAGTTTCTACATTTTGGCTAAAGATCTTTTTGAAGTATATTATCTTTGTTCCTTTGTCTGCCTTTGGGTTTTAGAGATGGGACATACTGGATCTCTGTAGGTGAGTTTCATTTAAAGTATGAAAGAAATGCTAGAGGGAAGAAAAAACTATCTGAGACCTAAGTGGAGGCTACTTGTGTGGTTGGAGCTTACCCATAGCTGCATTTCCCAGGAGCACATCTTTGCTCTAGCTTTAAAGGAAAACTTTATATAAATAGGTTCTTCTATGGGCAATTCCCTGACTATGTTTTATGTAGAGCTGGAGTTGAGACCCTTTCTGCCTGAATCATCATCTCTCAGTCTAGAAGTGCTGTGGGATTTCTTCTCCAAACAGGATTAATGGAAAATGATTTTCTCTTTGAAAGGATGTTGGAAATACAATCTCTTCATTGGTCTCAAATTCAGGCAGATCATTTCCAAGATAAGTATTTTTTTTTTATTGAACTGTTTTCGTCCTCCCAGTGAGGTCACCTCTCTGCCTCCCCCGGAGGCCTCCCACACAGGGAGCATCACTCCATCCCGCAGCCCTGGAGATCCTATCTTGCTGCCTTGGCCCCGTTCCGAAACCTGAGAGGCAGAGGGAGCAGATATGGCCTCCTCCTCATCTCACTCGCAGAGATGTGAATCTTAGCACTTTGGGTGACAGTTTTGTGGTTTACAGATGGTGAGAAGCACTCATGGAATGGAAGCAGTAATCGTTTCAGCTGAGTTGGCTGTTTAAAGCTACAAAAAATCAGAGGAATTTTCCATTTTTATCAGTATTTCTATATGATAAATTACCATAATGATTAGCTCCTGGAACATTCTGAAGGCCAAGGTAATCCTGCCTTTCCTAGGAGAAAAAATTCTAAACGTCACAAAATCTAGACACATATATGCCAAGATACATTTTTTCATTACTTATACCATCCTCATCATAAAAAAAACAACAGAACAGATCTGCTTAGAGCCACCTAAAAATGTCCCCATGTTTCCTGGGATTTTACTCACAAAAGATAGTTCTGAGTTAAGAAATCTCTCTAATGTTATAAATTATCCTCTACATTAAGGGGTGTGTGCGTGCATGCTAAGTTGCTTCAGTCATGTCCAACTCTTTGTGATGCAAAGGACTGTAGCCCACCAGGTTCCTCCATCCATGGGATTCTCCAAGCAAGAATACTGAAGTGGTTTGTTGTGTCCTCCTCCAGGGGATCTTCTCCACCTAGGGATTGAACCCGCATCTCTTACATCTCCTGCATTGACAGGCAGTCTCTTTACCACTAGTGCCACCTAGACATCAATCATTGACACTTAGGTGTTGTTTAAGAACTTTTCTCCTATAACATCCTTTGTATCAGCCCTTAAGGAAATGAGCTTTATGGAAAGGAGGGGGAATCAGGGTGAGAAGAACATAGACTGGGGACACTGGACCATATCTAAGATCTCTTCAAACTTTCTCCTGGAATATTCTTTCCTTAAAAAATGTATGTTCTGTATTTAATCCAATCTGGAGTAAAATATGTGGCTATATTAATACACACTTGAGGATAGTCATCTAATTGAAACAGTCAGGGGCTCCAGCTCAGTTAGGTAGCAAGAGAGCAGAGTCCAGTGAATAGCTTACTATTCCCTGTCTAGTGCTTAAAGAGCGCTAGAGCTCTCAGTGGCTGTGACCTTGAGGTGAGTTAGGAATTTGGAAAGGAAAGTGGTACCTTACTTTGGAGGTGCTCTCAGGCCATTAGCATATGGCATACTCTGCAGCTCCCTCAGCTCCACGATCATGTCTGTCACCCTTTTACCCTATCCCCTCCCTTGGATGACATATGACCAGTTGTAACACAACCTCATTCATTCATTTATTTCCAAACAGGTATAAATTAAAGTTTAAAAACTGCAAACCACAGAAGCAGACTCTAATTTTAAAAAGGGTTTTATTATTAATAGAAGATGAAACAGGGAGCTGAGTAACAAAGCCCTAATAGTTTGCAGATACGGCCACAGTCTTCCACCTCTCTTTGTATCCACACCTTTGGCAACGTGCCTTTGCAGCTCTTCCCATTGAAGAGTAGAGTAGTACCCACCCCCCTGAATCAGAGCAGATCCTGTGACTTGCGTTGGCCAAGAAAATGAGATGGAAATGAGGATGTGCAAAGTTAGAGACTGGGCAGTGCTCAGTTGCTCAGTAATATCCAGTTCCTTGTGACCCCGTGGACTGTAGCCCAGCAGGCTCCTCTGTCCATGGGGGTTCTCCAGGCAAGAGTACTGGAGTGGGTTGCCATGCCTTCCTCCAGGGGATCTTCTCAACCTGGAGATCAAACCCAGGTCTCCCGCCTCGGGCTCAGCAAACACTGTATGCTTCCACTCTGTCTCCTGGGACTTGCCCAGCTGCATGTGAGTAAATCCAAACTAGACTGCTGGAAGATGAGGCATCATGTAGAGCAGAGGTAATCCCAGCTGAGAGTACCCTGGACTAGCCAGTATCCAGTTTATTTGCTGACTATAAACTTTTTGGATCATTTGTTACACAGCAGAAGCTTACTGGTTCAAAAGCCTTGAGAAGAACAGATCCAGGAACTAGGGCATTAGCGGCTCTTCCAGAAAAGAGCACCATCTGACGTATACAAAGTTGCCCTTCTTTCTTTTTGAATGCTTCCCATTCCTGGGTAAAAGGACTTGATTGGTCCATCTTGGGCCATGTGTCATATCCTACGATTGGGGTGGATTCCTCTGGTTTAATACCCTTGCTTGAACCATAAGAATAAGAGGAAGAATAGTTCCTTTAAGGAGGGAGAGGTAGCCTCTGTTATTTTTAAGAAAAGGAAAGAAGAGGTCCAGGGTAGATAAGAGGAGTAAGACCCTCAGTTTTAGCAAGGAAGTCTTGGTCTAATGTCCAATATCAGGCAAGGAACAGTGTGGTTCTTGTTGTCACAGAGGGGCAAGAGGTGACTTTGAGAACCCCGCAGAAGGACACCTAACCCAGACTCACTCCAGGAAAATATTCTTAGAGGAGATGAGAGAATTGAACTCTGTGAGATAAACGATGAGCTATGTGAAGAGGCAGGAGTGATAAGCATCACTGAGATCCTTATGGGCACTTGGACGGGCATGATTGAAAGCCTAGAGCCACCATGAGTCATGTCATATCATGCTGATGCCTGGTCCAGTACAACTTCTTAAAAAAAAATTCTTATTAAAAAACCAGATTCCACAAGTTTATTGTTTTATTTCCTTCTGTTCTAGAAAGCTGTGTGTACAGTTAAGGAATGTGCATTTTCTCCTACAGAGAATGGGAAGCTATTGCAGGTATTTAAGCTAGGCGGCAGTTGTGCTTAGACTCCTGTTTCAAAAAAATTATTCTGGCAGCAAGTAGAAGGAAGATAGTAAGGGGCAAGAGAGGAGGCAGGGAGATGAGTTATGAAGCTATTGCTGTTTTCAGGACAAGTAATGGCTTCAACTAAAGGGAGTGGATGAGGAAATGGTAAGGATGGGATAAATTTTTGTAATATTCTTGAAGGATGTATGAAGACGCCGTTTACTTCTGTCTTTAACACTAGTGTTGTCCTTTAGAGCAAAGTCATAATTTAAAAAGCTTTTGTCTCTGATAAACAGGTCTTCCTTTATGTCAAATAAAACACACCTATTCTGGAGAAACAGTGATATGCCAAAGTCTACATCATGCTGAGACAAAAAAATAAATAAATAAAAAATAAAACAACCTCCTTATTCTTGTTTGGAAAAATAAATAACTCTCCTTGGGCTCACTCAACCTGCCAGAGAGCTAAGCAATTTCCACACCCACTTAGAGTCATGGTATAAGACAGAGGGCCATCAAAGCCCAGATGATGGAGGGATGGGAGAGAATTCTTGTCAGAGACCATCATCCCAACTTTTTGCTTTTTAGTGACTGGAGGTTAAATGTTCAGAGAAAGTGCATCTTCTGCTTTAGTCACAACTTCACCAATTGAAATGACATTTCAATGAGTGCCTGCCTCATGAGGGATGATAGAAACAGCTTTCAAGAGCTCCATGCCAGCCTTCTGGGGAGGGGAGGCTGAGGAAGCAGTGGGGTCCTTGCTCTAGAGGGTCTGGATAGAAAGCAAAGAAAAAAGATTGGGTTGAATTTTCTTCCTTTAGTATCATAGAGTAGGCTTGGGGAATAGGTAGAGATCTCTAGGATGTGTGTGAATTGGGAGGCTAAAGAAAAACTATGAATTTATAGTGGAGTGAAGTGCATTTTTGTCAGTTGGGACTTATAAAAAAAACTTGATATGTAACAAGTATCAGTATTACATTACTATGTACGTGTTTGTTATAAGTGTGAGAAGTCACAACAGAGTATATGACCCTTTCAACCTGGCAGGGAAGCCCAGACATTTGCATGGAAAAATGCCAGTATTAATATAAGGAGTAAAGGCTAATAGCAGCTAGAATCTATTGATGTTGCTGAAGGAAGGAGGTGCTTAAGGAAGGCAGTTTGGCAATGAAACCCAATTTTAGACTTGTTCTTATCTCCAAATGATTGAATCACAGAGCTTCACTGACATGCCTGGAGAAGATTTTGTACATTATAGAGATTTACACTTTGGTCTCCTCACTAGGCCACATTGTCTACACAATGTAAGCTCAATGCATTACTTGTTTTCCATAAATCTTGAAATTATGTTGTCAACCACACACCTGTGGCTCTGCATGTGTATGAATGATCTGCTAAACAAAACACTTCAAGTGGATGACATGTTTTATAATCCTGTTTGTTGGGCTGCATCCTGCAGATCTGCAAGCCTTATAGTTGCTCAGCCTTGAGGCTGAAGAAAGAGCCCAGAGATAGCAACTAGAGCCACTAACGGCTTAAGGGACAGGGAATCTTACCAGTCTGAAGCACGGTCCTGGGGGATCACCCCACCATGTGTGGTAGATGATGAGCAGGAAGGACGGAGAAGAAGGAGACTCTGCTCTCTGCTACTCAGAGGAGAAGGAGGCTACCATTTATAGCAGGAATTGATGGCAGGTGAGCTCATCAGCTATCAGGTACTAATGAAGCCCTATAATTAAGAGGATTGGGTAGTCATGTGCGTGAAGCAGGCGTACAGAGAGCAAGGACTGGTTGGGGACTAAAGGTTAGTAGGGACTTTTGCTAAGTGAAGCTGCTTGAGTAGGAGATGTACAGACAGCAAGAGAATAGCCATTGTGAGTGGCCTGGCCATATCCTGTTTTCCATTTTTAAATTTCAATTTTATTTTTGTACTAAACAAGGCAGTTCCAGAGAGCGGATGTGAATCTGTCCTCTGTTGACAGTGGAGAGCTTCAGATTGCAATGGAGGAAATGCTAGAGCTGATCAATGACCAAATAATAGTAATTAGTCTTTATTGAAGACCTATATGAGTGAGTTACTTTACCCATAGTCTTTAAAATTAAAAAAAGATGAAAGTAAATGCATTTATAGCAGAAGCTAGAGATATCAGATGAAGAAAATAAGTTAACCTTGAACACTGCAGGAAATCCCATCACTGGAAACCCATGTTGGAAAGCAATCATATGATCTCAGAAAGTACTACAAAGTACCATAAAGTCGAGTGAAGCACCAACACTGCTTTTCCCTGGTCCAAGGGACAGAAGGCACGGAAGAAAGTGAGGAAGACGCTGTTTCAGGGAATGAAGTTGAGAGAGGTCTCTCTAATACTAGGCAGTACTCATTGCTGAGGGAGCATAATTCTGAGGTCTCAGCGAAGGCAAGGGCCTCCCAGAACAGCAGTGGGGAGAATGAGGGGCTGCTCTTTAGAAAGTGACTCCCAGTCTTTTCTTTCAATGTTTCTCTTTTCCTGGTGGGGCTTCCCTGGTAGCTCAGATGATAAAGAATCCGCCTGCAATGCAGGAGACCCGGGTTTGACCCCTGGGTTGGGAAGATCCCCTGGAGGAGGGCATGGCAACCGACACTAGCATTGTTTGGAGAATCCCCATGGGCAGATGTGCCTGGTGGGCTACAGTCCATGGGGCTGCAAAGAGTCGGACATGACCGAATGACTAAGCACAGCACAGCACAGCCTTTCCTGGTGAGATGCTCCAAGCTCTTCTAATCCATTGGTCCCACCGTTAGTGCAACTCATTGCACACCTAATGATGAGCACCTGGGGTGAGAGTGTGCTACGCCCCCACCCCCAACACCCCCACTACCCCCCATCCCCTGCCAGGAGGCAGAGGATGAACCATCAGAGCCTTTACTCAGACCCAAACCACAGAGCTTCTGGTCTCTCTATCTGCTGGGATTTTGTTCCTCTGCTAACAGTTCATTGTGTCTTCATTACATGCTTCTATTTCTCCTGGTGAAGAACTCTCCTTTCACTAAAGTGTTTCCAGGAGGGGTATAGTTTAAAGGCAACAAGATATTGTGTATAAAGCGGGGCCTTGGTGAGCCCTAAACATTTTCTTACTTTTGGAGTCCCCACCACATAATGTATCAAACACACCAGCTGCACAGATACCCCATATAACATATACTTTTAAAAGAAATTTTATAAAGATTTTTATATTTGTGCTTTAGAAATTATTTGGCTCTACATTACTCATTTAACTTATGACTGGCTATGAGTTCCTGATAATTACTGTGCTTGCTTAGGGGGGTTTGTGAAATAAGAAAATTAAACTTGTAAATTATATTTGATGGAATGAAATCATATGAATACTAAATTGAACAGTGAATGAAGCTGGCACATTGGTACATTTTGTAGGCATTTAATTAAGCTTTTATTCATTTTTACATTTATTGCTTTCTTTTGGTAGATTTGGAGCCAATGACTGTTTTATGTCTGGGTCTCATACATTTTTCTAGGCCCATGAAAAGATCTTACATTGGGGATCTCATTGCACTGGGGAAGGTTCTGATATAATAGTGATTCTCAAACATTTTGGCTTCAGAATTCTTTTACATTCTTAAAAGTGATTGCAGGCCCTGAAGAACTTTTTTACTTTTTATTTTAAAATATGGGTTATATCTACTAATATTTACTGTACTAGAAATTATAACTGAGAAATTTCAAAATCATTTATCTACTAATTCATTTAAATGTAACAATCATGAACTAATTACATTATATAAATAACATTTTTATGATAAATAATTGTATTTTCCAAAACAAGTCATTGAGAAGCATGGCATTTTTGTAAATCTTTTTAATGTGTGTCTTAATGGAAGACAGATTCTTATAACCTCATAATTCTGCATTCACTGTGTTGCCATATATTGTTTTGTTTGCAGCATAGGAAAAAAATTTAGCCTTATGCTGATATGTGGTTGGAAAAAAGGGATATTCAACAGGCTTTTTGATACTAAATCAAGCTTGACTGTCAGGTTCTTAAAATGTTATAATGTAGAATCTGAAATCATATTAGTGAAACTTTTATATTACCTTAAAATCCATAGGCTATTTTATACTTTGAATCAATGTTTTATCTGTGCATGATTTTGTAACTTGATACTTTGGACATTTAAGAAACATTGGTACCTTGAATTATGCAGATCTTTGAGATACTCACACTTTTTTAAGATAATATCAAAATATCATATTTATTATCGTTACCACAGATATCAGAAAAATTTGTAAGGATTGGGGAGCTGGCAAGTTTAATGGAAACATCTGTGTTTTCCAAAGTTCTAGTTTTAACTTGAAAACTTGATTGTTACCATTGGCAACAAACACTATTAGCTGTGCCTTTCTGTAACACATTCACTTAATTTTTGAGACCATCTGCCAATTACTTACATCTGAGTGGCTATAGTTTTTCATCTGTTCTTTTAAATACAAATGGTAATCCAGGAAAAGAGAAGAGCTCAGATCAGATTGCAAGCTGGTTGTTTGCGCAGATGTCTTTCCTGGAGAAAACCAAGGAACTTGAACACGTGTAGCAGTGAATGATGCCATCTTCCCACATCCTCATGCAGAATATAGAAAGACATGTGCTCAAGGGTTGAGATTTAATCAAGGTAATAATTATTCAGGTTCATCAAAATCACAGTAAAGTGAAATAACACTCTTTTCCGGTTGGGAGAATGCAGGGACCATGAGGATCCTCTGGCACACTGCCTTGATTCACGCTATGGCAGCGACACCTTCCCCCACCTATTCGTTTACACTATTCAGTGCAAGTGTCAATACACTGGGAAAAGAAAATAACTATTTTAGTGTTATTATGAACATTGTTTTGATGTTGTAGATCCCCTATCAGGGGAGACACAGCCTCGCTTTGATACATAGCCTGATATAAGCACCTAAGATGGTGCCAGGCACATAATAAATGCTCAATCAGTTGTAACTGAAACCATGTTTTCTTTGGCTTTCTAAGCATCATTTTTTTCTTTTTGAGTTGGAGGAACCTAGAGCCTGTTACATGAGTGAAGTAGGTTAGAAAGAGAAAAACAAACATTGTATATTAATGCATATATATGGCATCTAGAAAAATGGTACTGATGAACTTATTTGCAAAGGGCAGGAAGAGAGACACAGAAATAGAGAATGGACTTGTGGACACAGTTGGGGAAAGAAAGCGGGGGACAGATTGAAGAGTAGCATTGAAATATATACACTACCATCTGTAAAATAGCTATTGGGAAGTTGCTATATTACTCAGGGAGCTCAGTCTTGTGCTCTGTGATGCCCTAGAGGGGTGAGATAGGGGTTGAGGGAGAGGCTCAAGAGGGAGGGGATATGCATATGTGTGTATGTGTGTGTGTGTGTGTGTGTGTGTGTGTGTGTATACTTATAGCTGATGCATGTTGTTACACTTCAGAAACCAACACAACATTGTAAAGCAATCATCTTCCAATTAAAAAATAAAATTTTAATAAAAATAGGGTTACTATTACTTCATAGGGTGGTTGTGGAGATCAAATGCAGCAAAATATGTGTAAGATGCTTAGCACAGTGTTCAGCATATAATGCGTTTGGGCTGAATATGAGATTTGATTAGCATCACTAATAATAAGGTATCTGAAAGCTCCCTGGAGAACATCAGCAGGATTCCTCCCTATTCCTACTGTCGGTGCATGACTGGACTCCCTTTCCTACTGAGACTCTTAAATGAGCCTTTTTCCCATTTGGTCTTCATGCCTCAGACCAAGGCCTGCTGCTGCTGCTGCTGAGGATCAGTTCCTGTGCACTCTGGGAGGAGGGCCTCTGCTAGGAATTTCCACTTGTTCAAGGGCCACAGGAAGCTGAAGTCATCCCCTCTCCCCCTCCCCCCAGCTCTTACAATCTTGTCTAGACACTCTGAGGAGGTGGGGGATATAATTACAGCTTGAAACCCTTTATAGGCATCAGCAACTCTGCTCCCCCCTGCACGTGTGTGACTCAAGCCCCAGGAGGCCAGTGACATCTGATGACTTGTTCGCCCAGATAAGCTGGGAGTGAAACCCTAGAGGTCCAGGGTCCAGTTGCCCTTAGCACGCAGCATCTTTTACCCAAAACCAGTTTCTTCATTTGGTTCAGTTGGATTAAAAGCAGCAAATGCATCTTGTGTATTTCCTAGACGTCTGTCCTCTGTGTCCCATGCTGTGCCTGCCATAGCTCCGGTTGTCCCCCACGGGCTGCTGCGCTCTCATGCCTGCTGCCCTCCTCCCTGTTCTGTGCCTCGTGGTTGATCTCTATCGATGATGTCACCAGGCTCATTTGCCCTCTGGCCTGCAGCTTGATTTGTGTGGCAGGAGTTGGCAGGACAGAGTTTAGAAGGCTAGAGGAGAAATAGGTGGGCCTTCCCCACTCACAGCTAGTTCTCCTTCGACTACACACTCTGTGACTCCCCATCATAATCTAGTAATGCTGTTTTCGCCCCTCGTCCCTTCCAGGGTGGTAGGCAGCCTTTCCCTGTGGCTAGTCCCTGGCAGGTCACTACCTCTGCTATTCCTTCATCCTGCCTGCCCATATCTTTTTAAATACCACCTTCACTATCCTTTTTGTTGGCCATCCAGTGCAGCATGTGTGATCTTCATTCCGTGATCAGGAATCAAACCTGTGTCCCTGCAGTGGAAATGTGGAGTCTTAACCACTACCCTTCCAGGGAAATTCCAACACTCTTTTTAATTAAGGCTTTTAGTGAGCCATCTGATCCTTGGCTGGACCCTGACTGACCCAGACAGGATCTTGCCTCAGAGAAGCTCACAGTCGGCTTGGACTGGTTATCTCAAAATCTGTCAGGGGCATGCCACCTCACAGCTGCTATATCCAAAAACCAGTTCTATTACGTGCTAAACATTTGTGCTTCACTTGCCCCACTTTTTTTTTTTTAACCATATATTAATTTAGGTTCAAAAAGAGACATTTTTATCACCAGCTAAATAGAAAAAGACTATACTTGCCAAAATAGAAGACAAGGGTAAAAATAAAACAGTATTGTTAAGCTTCACCTTCGCAGTGTTGTGGTTAAGAGTACACTGGGTACCTGTCTAGGTTGGAGTCCGGCTTTGCCCACTTTCCGGGTGTGTGACCAAGAGTGAGTCACATAACCTCTTTGTTCCTTGGTTTCTTCATCTGTACACTAGGAGTCATGATTCTATCTACTTAGTAGGGTTGTGAAGATTAACCGAATTAATTGGCGCAAATACGTGTCAAGCCCTTAGAGCTCTTCCAAGCACACAGAAAGCCTCATATGAATTTCAGCTGCCATTGTTTTGATGACAACAATGATAATGGTGATGGTGATGAAATTACCTGACTCAGGCTCTGAGCTGCAGAGTTAATAGCAAGGAGATGAAATCCTCCAGACTTTTTCCTGAATGTAATCAGAATTTGGAAAGAACTGAAAACAATAATTACACATTCATTGAATTTGGTTCAGTGTTGTTTGTTTCTCTGTGTATCATCTAAAATGTGGATGTACCACAAAAGCTGGACTTAGGTAGCACCACTGAAATACTTTCCACACCGTAGAAAATGCAGACGGGGAACATATAACTGTTATGCAGAACAAACCAACCAGCAAAATGTGAGAGGCAGCCCAGGGAAATGAGTGACTTGGGTGGAGAGTCCAAGAGAAGCCGCTGGCCAGGTGTATCAGAGTCTGAATTGGGGTTGGAAAACAGGCAGGTAAAGGGGCTCTTGGGGGTAGAGGGACTACCGTATTCAAAGGCAGGTGGATGACTTAGTATTGTATGTTTAGGAAAGGACAATATTCACAAAGAAATTACAACTCCCTAAGCATCCCTCCACCGACCCCCCCACCCCCGACAAGAGGCTGCGATGGCTTATGAAGAGCTATCTACAGAAGCAGTTCTCAAAGGGTGGTTCCCAGAACTGCAGTATCAACAAGATTTAGGAACTTGTTAGAAATGCAAATTACAGGCTCCCAGACCCACTGAATCAGGAACTCTGGAGGTAAGTCTCTCCCAGCAATCTGGGGGTTTAACCAGAACTCCAGGTGAGCCTTGTGCATGCTAGAATTTAAGAACCACTGGCCTAGAGCAAGATGGGAGAGCACTAGCAATAAAGAAGTGAGATTTTTGCACACAATAATATTAAGAACCCTTTACTGAGCACTTCCTATGTGCCACGTATTGTGCTAGTCAGTCTGCCCATTTTATCACCTGTAATCTCCACAAGTGGATATACTATTGATATTATGCCCGTTTTACAAATGAGCAAATTGAGGCTGGGGTTGACAACCATATGTTCCCAGCCAACAGAGCTTAGACTAATGAGACCACTGGGTGGTGGAAAGAAAGCCAGAAGCTGGATTTGAACCAACTGTCGAAGACTGTCTACAGCAGCATTGTCCAGTAGAACTTTCTTTGATGGTGTCTGCTCTGTACTGGCACGGTCTGATAATAGCCATCAGCCACCAGTTGACTAGTGGCCATCAGTGTGACAAGCACGAGAGAGGAACTGAATTAAAAACTTTACTTAATGTTAATGAATTTCAGTATAAATAGCCACATGGGAGCCAGTGGCAACCGTCTTAGTGTAAAACTAAAACCATGAGCAAGTAAGTTCAGAGGCAGCAGTTGACGATGAGTCCGTCTGACTTCCGCAGCCATGGGCTTTGCCCAGTGTCTGAGAAGAACACTTCTGGGCAAGTTCCTGAGGAAGTATCTCTCTGACTCAGGACAGCGTCCTCAGCGTTGTGTCCTTAGCTGATTGGCATTTGTGCAGTGGTTGGAGGCAAGGCAGAGAAAGGAGCCCTGATAAGCTGACCCCCAAATGTCCCCAGTGGCACAGGGTAAAGCTTTCAGGACAAAGGGATCACACACTGACCCCATCCTTTCTGAGCCCTTACTGAGCCCTGCTGGCCTGACGTCAAGAATAGACACTGACCTAACCGGAGACTCCAGGAGTCTCCTGGGAAAGATATTTTTAAAACTAAGTACCAGAGCTTGAGCACATTTTATTTTTTTTCCCTTGCTCGATTCTCCATGGAACTGATGGAACATTGAAAACTCCTGCTCCCAGGAATTCTTGGCCTCATCAGTCCTGTAAACTGTTCAATTTTACCTCCTGCCTTTCTTTCCATCATCCAATGACCTCATTGTCCTAGACTAGGCGTTGGCAGACTTTTTCCCAAAATGAGCCAGGTAGTAAATATTTTAGCCTTTGTGAGCCATGTAAGGTCTCTGTTTCATGTTCTTCTTTGTGAAAGTTTTTTTTTTTTTTTAAACAATGTTTTTAAAAATGTAAAACCATTCTGAACTCTCCAGGCAGGATCTGGCTCATCAGCCACAGCTTGCTGTCTGTTCTAGGCTTCCTTGCCTTGGGAATAAATGTTTACCAAACTTTTATGGGTATGAGGATATTCTGGGTGAGTTTGCTGAAACCATAGCTTCCTGTGCTTTTTGGAGGTAAGGTTTAGTGACTTAGGCTAGAGTGTAGAAACTACCCGTTTTAACAAATGTTCTAAATGACACTTTCAGTGCATATGACCTGTGGACCACCTTTTGAGAAACACCGTTGTTGGTGGAAGGGCTCTGAGAGCTCATGCATGACCAGTCCCATCACTGGACAAATCAGGGAACTGAGGTCCAGGGGAGGGAAGGGATCCGTCCTGAGAGTATCTGAGTTAGGGCTGCAAGGGAGGTGAACCATAGCAGGAAGAGATGGCTGCCAAAGGCAGAGCAAAGGAGGTGGAGAGAAACTGGATCTTTGGTGACTTAATTTAACCGCCGGGAACAGACCTCCTCTGAAGGTGGCCAGACCGTTGCACTTTCCACAAAATCCCCTTTCTGACTTAAGCCAGTTTGAGTCAGATGCTCTGCTGCTGGCAGTTGAAAGCGCCCCAACTGATACAGACCCCTCTTTCCACCAGCCTGCTTTGATCCACCTCTTTTGAGAGAACTGTCTTTGAAGGAATACTCTCAAGGCATCATCCAAATGTTTAATCCTTTAAATGTCAAGGCCTTTGTAGTAAGCTGGGTAGGTCACACATACCTCCCTGCACCTGAAGGCAGAGTGTATGGAGTTGAAAGTGGTCCAGGTCCGGAACTGGGAAATCTGGCTTCTAATCTCGCTTGTATGACTGTTTGAAATGAGTGAATTACTTAATTTTCTGAGCCTAGTGTTCTCATCTGAAAAAAGAGGGGTAGAAAGAGCCATTTTTAGGTCATTTTTGTTCTAGATATCACCATTGCATTCTGAGAGTCAACATTCTTCACTTAGTGATTTTCTTAATTCACTTCTCCCCCCACATCCTCTCCTCCCTTCTTTCCTTCCTCCCTCCTTCTCTCTTTCTCTCTCCCCTTCTTCTCTCTTCTTTTTCTCTCTTGCGAAAGGAAAAAAACCACAAAACACGAGTACTCTGACTCTGGCCCAGTCTGTTCTTCCTGGCAGAAATCACACCCCCGTGGGGCTGATTTATCTTCACATTTGCATCAACGGCCCTTAAAGGTTTCTTTAGGGAACCTGAACATTTCCTTCCTGGTTTGAAGAATGGAGCTAAAGGACACAACGTGAATTTTGAGCAGGTAGAAACACTTTTCTTTTTTGCCATTTGGTAAAAAAATAAGCAGGTTAGTCAGTTGAACAGACACAATGAAAAAAAACGAAAATGTGCTCAGTGTTCAGGCTGGTGGCGCAGGTGGAACGCATGACCTGTGTGCGATACCCCGGGGAGCACAGCCACTGGTCTTGGCAGGCTCTCCTCGTCCTGGAGGGAGCACGTGACCCAATCCCGCCTTCCGCAGGTTGCGGCAGGAGCCAGGGAGGCCTGGGTGGTAGCACATGCGCACGTGAAACCATTCTTGTTTGACTTTTCATGACGTTTGTTCTTTTTTTCTTTTTAAATCCCCAAGCATTACATGTTCAAAGCAGAAAACACACACAGGAAAGAAGCGGCGACACAAGATTGCCAGTAATCCTCCGAGCCGGGATGACCACATGCCCGTGTTCTGTTTCGTTTCACCCACTTCTTTTCTAATCACCAAAGCGAACGATGCTCGTTGCTCAAGCAAACAGGCAGAAAGAGACATTAAGTGTGGTTAATCCCACAGCCCAGGAGCGTCACGGGAAGGCCTTGAAGCCCTGCCCTGCCGGCCCGGCCCGCCTGCTGCCTCTCCTCACTGTTGCATTGTCCCCACGCCCCAGGATTACACGTTCCGTGCATTGAAGCCACTGCGCCTGGCAGAAGGGCACAGTGTATTTGCTTTCGCGTTTTAGAACGATGCTTCCCTGAGGGCTGGACTCCAGGGAGGTGCTGTACATCAGAGAAACAGACTTCATGACTCCACATGGAAGCTGGTACAGAGTATTGAGTGTTCTAGGTGGTGCTAGTGGTAAAGGACCTGCCTGCCAATGCAGGACACATAAGAGATGCTGGTTCGATCCCTGGGTCGGGAAGATCCCCTGGAGGAGGCATGGCAACCCACTCCTATTATTCTTGCTTGGAGAATAATGGACAGAGGAGCCTGGCGGGCTACAGTCCATGGGATCAGCCACGGACTGGGTGACTGGGTGACTGAGCATGCGCACACGCATGTCTGGACTGCTCCAACAAGGGGCTTACAAATTGGTTTGAATGCCCACTGTACTCTCAGGTGGCAATACAGTGAAAAACAGGATTATTTGCAAGTTAGCTTCAGATGTCCTATTGTAATGGACTGTCTTTCTCCCCAAACAAGTTCCCCTTTTCTGTCCTTCTTACTTCTGCCAGAAATACCATCACTCTCCCTAATACCGAGGCTCCACTTTCACTGGCCCGGTCTTTTTTGCTTAGCAAATGTCTCAAATATTTTCTTACCGGGTATGTGATAAAGAGTGGTAGGATAAACATGCCATTGGCTCTGAAGTCAGGTTGACTTGGATTTAAATTCTGCTCCTGCCACTTAACCAATGTGAGAGCTTGGATGCACTAATTAATCTCCTTGAATCTGTTTCAGTCTCTGTAAAAGGTGATAGTACTTTTATACCATGTACTGAGAGTTTACTAAGTGCAAAACACTCTTCTTACTGCTTTGCATATATTAATTCATTCAATCCTCATGAACACCTTATGGGTATTATAATTTTCATTTTACTGGACAGAGAAATTGGCTCAGAGAGGTGAAACCACTTGTCCCAGGTCACACTAAGTGGCCAAGCTAGAGTTCAGATGCAGACAGTCTGTTCCCAGCCATTCCTCTACTTACCCTTCCAGTGGGGGAAGTATTTACTAAAAGGGATTGAATGGGAATTTACATACAGTGCCTAAAGCAGAACCTGACCAACCTGTATGTCTTACTTTTCTTAAAAAAAAATTCTTAGAAAATTTTCCTTTCTAAATTTTGTTATCCTTGTGCTTTCTTTTTTTTAAATTTTTTTTTGGGGGGGGGCAGAAATTGGGGTAGGAAGGAGTTGCAAAACCTGGAATTTTAGGAAATGCATATGATCTGTAAATTTTAATGGCCAGGTCATAAAAACAATTGTATACTGTGCACTATGTTCCAAGTACTATGCTAGACATTTTAAGTAAATGATGTGCATCCTCATGGGAGCCTGGTGTGATGTACAATGTAAGGTCATCATGTGGACAACAAGATTCTACTTGGCCAAGGTAACCTGGCCAAAGGTACACAAGTAAGTGAGAAAGTTGAGTGCAAACTCAGGCTGCTTTAGTTCAGAGCCTGAGTTCTTCCTCACTTTTGCTAAAAGAGGTCATTCTTCATGGTGTTAATGCCTTTGCAGGGCGGGAGGTAGGTTCGGCTGGAAATAGATGGGATCCTCTTTGAAAGAATGTGGAATGGTCATACAAAGAGGAACATTGGTAAAAGCTGCTCTGGCATCTGCGAGTAGCGGACCGTCACTGCAGAGCCCTGAGTCATGGAGACATAAGATTGGGAGCAATAGCAGGGGCATGAGGGCTGAGAGTTTTTAAAGGACTTAATATCCTCGGTTCCCCAGACCCCCTTGCCTTCTGTTTGTATAAGACCTACCCTGATAGGCATGGGGGAGGAGAGGACTGCAAACTTTTTTTTCTTTGCTCTGAAACCAAAGTGTGGTGATTTAGGGCTTAGGCAGTGAGATAGAAAATGAAAGTGGAATCACAGTAAATCTTGAAGCGAGTGGGGTTTGTATTGCAAGGTTTTTTCCTTGTCTTCCTTTTTACTTCCTTCCCTCCTTCCTTTCTTCCAATCTTCCTTCCTTCTTTTCATTAGCAATATCTCCTTTGCCTGTTATGAGAGTGGATAAATAATTACATTTACAGAGTTCCTACTATGTTCCTGATGCTTTGTATCAACATTATTTCTTTTGAGCCTCGTACCACCCTTTTAAGGTAGAGTGTACATACTAGCCCCATTTTGTAGATGGGAAAACTAAGGCTCAGGAAACATAGGTGACTTGTTCAGGATCTTGAAGAACTAAAATGGGTGAGCTGGGATTTTAAATAGATCCTGTGACCCCAAAGCCTGCCATCTCTCTGTGGCCAGGCATGAAAGGACAGGAGTGTGACTGGAGACCTCATGTAACAGATGAGTTACTACAGCCCAGTGGGGTCAACATTCGGTGTCCAGTGCAGCCCACAACACACAGTATGGGGTCAAGGTCAGTCCTATGTGGGAAAGAAATGGAATTCTGCCTATGTCTACACTGTGTGCAGAATCGATCTTGTTCCAAAAATAGCTGCTTGCTTGTGTGTTTCACATTTCAGTTGTCAGAGTGAAGAAGGGTCTGAATGAAGTAGAAATTGTTCTGGGCAATCTAAGCTTGGTTGGTGCAACTAACCAAGGTAAATATGTAGGTAATGAGTGACCTCCCAGAAAGGAATTCCTACTGGAGGCTTCTTGGTTCAAACTCGGCCGGCTTCTGGATGGTTCCATCTGCAGTTCCTCCAGGCAGTCTTGCCAGACACCTTTGCTCTGCCTGGGAAGATCTCATCTCTGCAGCTCTCTGCAGTCAGCTGGGGCAGCACAGCCCATGGGATTAGTAGGATTTGTGACCAGCCAGTGAGCTCTGCCCCTAGAGAGCTGGTCAGCAATTCCTGAATGATGTACCACAATGACACAAACAGCCACCAGCTCTCTTGGCTGTTTCCTAGAGCTTCTTGGCTTACTTAGGTTATTTTGTGTGTGTCTAGTGATCCTTTAGTTTTTTCCCTTCTTTTTTTTTTGAACTTTATGTTTAACTGGAGGATAATTGCTTTACGATGTGCTGGTTTCTGCTGTACAACGTGACTCAGCGATAAGTATATATAATCCCCTCCCTCTTGAGCCTCCCTCCCACCCCTACCCCCATCCCAGCCCTCTAGGTTGTTACAGAGCACAGAGCAGAGCTCCCTGTGTTAAACAGCAACTTCCCACCAGCTATCTATTTTACACGTGGTAGTGTATGTATGTCGATGCTGCCCTCTCAGTTCGTGCCACCTTCTCCTTTCCCAGCTGTGTCCACGAGTCTGTTCTCTATGTTTGCATCTCCATCCATGTGCAAATAGGTTTATCAGTACCATTCTTCTAGATTCCATATACATATATGGCAGACTAGAGGGGGAGCTTGCAATCCTTCCTGGGGAGAAGGAACTCTAGGCCATATAGTCCTTTCACCACAGGCAACTGCCCATGGAATTTTCCCTGATGTCTGTGTGGTTCTCAAGTTTCTTAACCTGCTCACCCCAGCACTTGGAGCTGGCTTTTCAGCTCAGAGAAAAACACTCTGAGCTGCCAGGCCACCAGTTTAGCCTTAGGGCTGGGGCTAAATAAACAAGGGGACCCCCTCCCCTAGCTTGATCAGTTTATTTTCAGGGACAGGGCTTTCACAGATGTGGCCAAGGGGCTGGCAGGGAGGCCCGCACGGGCTGCGGGCTGCTGCAGCTTCACATGTGCAGTCGGGACCTGCCTGTGTGAGTCCCACTGTGATTGATGATTGGAATGGAAAAAAAAAGGCCACTGCAGATGGAAAGGCATCTGGGATAAGTGAAAAACAACAGTGCCTTTTCCTGGCATCCGTCCCTGCTTGAGGTTGGGCGGGGGCACTATAAGTAGTCCAGCAATGAGCAGCATGGGTTTTAAAGTCAGACAAGGAGTTCAGATCCCATCACTCACTGGTAGGACAACTTGGGTGAATTTGTAATCACTTTCTTGAAAGGGGAAAGGGATGCTAATACCTGTCTGTTAGAATTGTTCTGAGGATGACATGAGACAACACCAGGGAATGAAGTTATGGCAAAGCCTGGCAAACAGCTATGATTATTCTGTGATTATATAAAAATAGTCAGCCCAGTACCCGGCACTGAGGAAATGCTTCATAAATGGCAGCTGTCTCATGGGGCCTTGGAAAGCCAGCACTGGGAGGGATCTCGTCTGAAGCCAGGTTAATTCTATCTCCTCTCACAGTTGAGGAGTCTGAGGACCAGAGAGCACCACTGGCTGGTCCAGGACCACACTCCTAGCTCGTGGCAGAGAGGGCTGACCACATCATGCTGCCTGCCTTCTCTCCCTTTGAAGACCACTCTGCTTTGCTCATCATACTTAGTTTGGGGTTTTACAAGCCGGGTTTGCAAGGGGAAGTTCTATTTTGCAAAGTCTCTCTGAAAGGGTCCTGGTTTCCAGTTCTATTTGATTTGGGAGTCACTGGCATGATGGGGGAAAAAAAAACACTAGACTTGGCAGCTGCAGACATAGGTTCAGATTTTACCTGTAAATCATCAATTCTGTGGTTTTGGGTCAGTGACTAAACTCTGAGATTCAGTTTCCACAGTCCTTCCCAAGGTCTGTCTAACTATTATTGGATGCACAGGTGGGCTAAGGTACTCCTGAATCCCCTGTGTGTGGTGCTGAGTCCCACAATTCCCATGGGTCACTTTTGTTCATGGATGGATGTGTGATTAGTTATTAAAAAGGGGGAGGGAAAGAATGTCTTAAGTTGCCATGATGATGACATCAGCCCTGAGACGCAGTTTCTTCTTTGGTAACATGGGGATATAAAGAGTACCTCAAAATGTGCTGATGAAGACTACTGAGTTAATATAAAGAGCTCAGAACGGTGCTGGGCACATAATGCCCAATAAACATTGCTGTTATCAGTATTACTCAAGGTCAGGTGCACGGTCTAGGTGCTTAGAAGCTTTTCCTGCCCCAGGCTAATTTTGCTCCTTGGCGGTTGAGTTGGTGGTCTTGGTCACAAGACAAGGGGGTAGCGGAGCAGCTGTAGGTGGAGTGGTGGCACAAAAGTACCCAGAATTCATGGGAACAGGAGGGCATGGACTTATCTGGCATGGATTTGAGATGGAAATCTGAAGCCTCTGTGGTGGCGGCTGTGAGAGATAAGTATTGCATCATGCTTGCTATTTTTTTGTGACTGGAGCAGAGCAGAAGCTTTTCTTGGTTCAAACAGGAGTCACAAGCAAGGCCAAGCAGAGAAGCAGGGCAGCTGTCAGGAGAATTCAGGCTGGGGTGGGCTTAGTGCCTGGGCCGGCAGCCGGCGATAGGGAGGAACCTTCACAACCATGACCCACCCTCCTCCCCTCATCCAGCTGCTTGGGAGGAGGAAGGAAACTAGCATTTTCCCATCGCCATTGTGTACCTGACAGGTTCATCAATCTTAGCTCAGGGCATCCTCTTAACCTTTCAAGCTGGTTGAGAGGTTCTCTCTTTTTTTTTAACCGAAGAGGAAGAGAAGAGAAGTGTCCAAAGGCACAGGGAGGCACAGAGCCAGCTTACAAGCCTGGAGTCTTGATGCTGAAGCCCACCTTCCTTTCATGGCATTGGATAGACCTGGCTGGCCCAGCCGCATAATCAGTGGCAACATCTGGCTTATCCTTAATCAACACATGCATCACCAAAGGAGACAGAAATTGACGAAGAGGCAGCCAGCTCCTGGCGCTGATGGCCTAACGAAAGAGGAAGCTTGAGCCGGAATCCTTCCTGGTTCAAGTATCCCTTGCTGGCCGACCCCATCTTTCACCTTCCGGCTCCCAGGGACCTGTACAGACCCTTGGCCTGGAGGGGGCAGCCCATCCCAGTGCCAGCTCAGCGGGCTTGGCCCTTGTAACAATAGCTGGAAGGGCCTTTTGGAGCAAGTACTTCCTGAAGTGCCCAGAACAGCCGCCGCCGTCCTGGGGCGCAGGAACAATCACAGCGCATGCCAGCTCCCGCCCTCCTGGAAGCCTCGGGGACTGAGACTTCAGGCTCCAGGCAGGCTGGGAGGGCCAGGAGGGCCAGGCAGACCAGAAGAACAGGGCTCACTGACCACGAGCCTGCACAGTGCAGGACAGACCTCAGATTGTTGTTGTTTTTTTCCCTTTTCACATTGAAGGTGGAGGGAAAAATCCTAGATTTTCACTTTTCCTTACCTTTCCTGTAAACCAACCGCCTCATCCTTGATCTTTGTACCTCTATCATTTTTCTTTAGGCTTTGTAAACAAGGAAAGGGAAAAGGAAAAAATAAAAAACAGCCAAAAGGAAGAAATAATTATTTCTGGAATCAGATGATGCACTCATTTAATCATTCAGCAACACTGAATGAGGCCTGGTAAGTACAAAACACAATGGGGAACAAAAACGGATGACTCAGTATTCATTCACTTAATCGACTTATCTACTCATTTCATACAAATGACACAGCCTTGCCCCAGTGCCAGGCATTGTGGATGTGGCGATGCTTGGGTGGCTTGGGCTCTGCCCAGGGTGGGTGGCAGATAAGTGAGCCAGGAGTTGAAATACCCAGTTTACGTGATGAGTGCTAGAAGGGGAAGTGTAGGGTGATGAGGGGCATGCAGGAGGGCAGCAGGAGGGCAGCGGACCCTGTCAAAAGTCCGAGAGAAGGAACTGGAGGAAGCCTGGGCGAAGATAAGTCAGGCCGTGCAGTAGAGGAAGTTCTCCCAGGAAGAGATATTGGCATTTGTGAAGCTGGATGGGATAGGAATGCATGTTTTCCAAGAAACATAAAGTAGGTCCCTGTGCCCAGTTAGCCAAAGGAATGATCACCTCCAGTGGTCATGACTTCAGCCCGCCTGGGTTAGAGTCCTCATTTGGCCACTTCTGACTGTGTGTGCTTGGCCAAGCTGTCAACCTTTTTGTAAGGAACTTTTCTTGTCTGTAAAAATGGAGAGAATGAAGAAAACAGTCTGTACTTCATAGGCTGTGATAATGATTATGATGAGCTAATACATGAGAAGTGCTTCAGGGCTGTGACTGGTGTGCAGTAAGCCCTAGGGAAGTCATGGCTAGGGAGAGGTGGGGATAGCAACAGGAAGCTTGGGGAAATGAGCTCCGATTATGGGCCATGATCTAGCAAACTGGGCTTCCCAGGTAGCACTAGTGGTAAAGAATCTACCTGCCAATGTAGGAGACACAGGAGATGCAGGTTCAAACCCTGGGTGGGGGGAAGATCCTCTGGAGAAAGCAATGGCTACCCATTCCAGTATTCTTGCTTGGAGAATCCCATGGACAGAGGAGATGGTGGGCTATAGTCCATAGTGTTGCAAAGAGTCAGACAGAACTGAAGCAACTTAGCATGCACACACGCTCTAGCAAACAAAGCAGAATCAGAAAGAACCAGCTCCTGCCCTTGGGAAACCTGCAGTACTGAGTTGGTAAGAACTTGGACCCGGAATGAGAGACACGTGGATTCCAGTCTCATCTCATCTGTGTGGTCTTGGCCCTCCTGAGCCTCGCTTTTCTCCTCTGTAAAATGAGTATAATGACAGTACATTTCTTATATGGTTAGGGTGAGAATCAACTGAGATGATTTATATAATATAAATAGCATTGCAAACACAGTATTAGAAAAACGGTAGTTATGATAACAGCTGGTATAAGATGAAAGAGAAATAACCCCAATATTTATATAAGTGCAAATATCTTATAATAATCAAGAGGATGGTGCCCTTGGATACTGTGGCTACAACTTCTCAGTAGTTCCTACAATAAACAGTGCTTTTTCACTCTTGTCTTCATCTTTCCTGCTTGCTTTCTACTTTAGCTATCCTGTTTACATCTATACTGGAAGGCTCCACTTCCAAACCTTCGGATCACAGGTAAACATCATTTACCCAGGAGAAGTCTTCCGTGACCACAGGTGTGGTCAAGTTTATGTCCCCCTGCTATATGCTCTCTAGTACCCTTTATTTTGGTTAGTGTCTGTTATCCCATTTAGCTATAAGCACCATGAAGCCAGAGATCATATCTATTTTACTTATTACTATATCTGTGGTAGTTAGTATAATCCCCAGGTTAAAAAGCCAATAAATATTCATCAAATGAATGAATATCAAGAATACAGCACAAGATTCAATTCTTAGACAGGGAGAAGCTGCCCCTCTATGTTCTCTAAGTCAAAATAGCAGAACCAAGACCCCAGTTTCTTTGCCTGGACAGCATTGTAATTGATCCATCCCACTGTAATGAACTGGAGGGCTGATTAAGAGCTGATGTAAATGTCGAAACCTTTGGCAGCCTTCATTTCCCTCTGCTTTTGCCATGACTCAAAGCACAGAAATTTGTCAAAGCTTTCAGAGAATACCCACACCCAATGGTGGAAATCTTAGAAGAGTGGAGCACCAGGGAACGTCCCTCGGTGAAGGCTTAGGGGGTTCTGGACAGGTTTTCAAAGGCATATGGAGACAAGATGTCCGTGTGAGCTTGTTTCTCTGACAGAATCTGAAATGCTGTTAACCAGCAAGTTTCCAAGAGGCTTTTAAGTGAAGAGGTTAATGTTGTAGGTTTATAAATAAATGGATGTTTGTGGTGACTTCACCACGGTTCATGTGACAGGGGAACTGTGGGGAGAGGAGACGGTGCCTTGAATCAATACCTTGACTGCTTCTTCTGCCTCTTGGTTCAGTGAGCAGGAGGAGAGCGAGCCCTGAATGAGGCATGTTGGGAACCTTTCTTTCTAATCTTAGCCTTGCCTCTGACTAGCTGTGTGTGACTGTGGGCAACAAAGTAACAGTTTTCCAGCTCTGTTCCTTCATTTGCTCAAAAAAAAAAAAAAAAAAACCTCATTAAAGTATTGTAAAATTAACCTGTAGTTACTATCTCTAGAACTCGTGGAGTCCTTACTATGTGTCAGTACTTCTATGAACTTTGTTGATCTTCTCAGCAACCTATGAGATAGCTGTTACTGTTATTGTTACCATTTTACAGATGAGGACACTGAGGTACAAAAAAACTAAACACCATACCTTCCCAAAGTCACATCACTGCTAAGTGGTGGAGGCAGGATTTGAACACAGATTGCCTGGCTCTGGAATTGGTTTTAATAACTGTGCTATACAATACTGTCTCTCAAAGTAGGGGGGTGCATGGCTTCGGAAGAGCTTTAAGAAGAAGAGAGCTTTGCTGTACATCTTAAACATTGTAAATCAACTGTATACTTCAATTAAAATAATTGGACTGTCAAGATTATAGGGTGTTTTATGAATTACATGAGAAATTGGCTGGCATACAGTGGGTACTCAGTGAATTTCTCCCCCATTTTTCTCATGGCTGCAAGAAGATGAATTTATTTAATCATACCTTAAAAGTGGTTTGGGATATATTTATTCTCTGGGTTCTTCAGACAAGTTGGATTTGTCTATCAAACAGCAGTTTCCTGGTCCTTTGGGCTGAGGCAAATGGCCATTTCCAATGAGGGTTTAGCCTTGTTAGGGGTAGGGTCTCAACCCCATTTCAGTGATGAGCTGGAAATGGATATGAAATATGAGACCATTGGGTTCCATACATTTTTACTGGGCACCATTTCCATGCCAGGTGTCTGAATCTAGGAATTTGGCTGTTCAACTGTGAAGCCAACTGGATGATTGGCTGTCTCCCTGGCTGTGAGACCTGAGGAACTGGCTAAGGCCTCCCATTAAGGAAGCAGGAAGCCAAGATCACCAGCAGATAAACCCAAGCCAGCCTCTGGGATGGCTTCTTGGAGTCATTTGCCAGAGAGTCCAGATGCAGGGTCCAGTGAGGTCAGGAGGGGACAGGGAGTATACACAAACATTTGAAAGCTGGATTGGATCTGGAGAAGCTTAAGATCCAAGTGGGGAAGGTTCTAGACAAGCCCAGGCAGACATGTGTGTGTGCGTGCTTAGTTGCTTCAGTTGTGTCCCACTCTTTGTGACTCCATGGAATGACTCTAATCCACCAGGCTTCTCTGTCCGTGGGATTCTCCAGGCGAGAATCCTGGAGCGGGTTGTCATGTCCTCCTCCAGGGAAACTTCCTGACCCAGAGATTGAACTGATGTCTCCTGCCTTGTAGGTAGATTCTTTATCGCTGGGGCCACCTGGGAAGAGGTACATGGCTGGGAGTGCCAGTTGTTAGCCTGAAGACAGAGGGTGGGGATTGAGCTCAGGTGGTATATTCAGCATTGGAAGAGAACCAGATAAAACCTGAAATTCTCTCCCTAAACCAGTCCAGGGGCAGACATTTTAGGTGGGGGGCTGCATTGAAACAGGAAGGAAAACTGACTCTTCTTCTGCGCCTGCCTACATGGTGATAATATTTGTGTGTATTGAACATTTACTGTGGCTCAGGGACTGTGAGGGCTTCCCAGGTGGCTCAGTGGTCAAGAACCCACCTGCCAAGCAAAAGATGCAGGTTCAATCCCTGGGATGGGAAGATTCCCTGGAGAAGGAAATTGCAACCCATTCCAGTGTTCTTGCTTGGAAAATACTATGGGGCAGAGGGGCCTGGTGGGCTACAGTGCATGGGGTCATGAAGAGTTGGACACGACTTAGCGGCTACACAGCACAGCAGCACAGCAGCTGTGAACATGCAATCTCCTTTAATATAGAGAGCAAGCCTGCAACATTAGAACCTATTTTCTCCATCTTATAGACAAAGAACCCCTGGAGTTCAGGAATATGGGATGACTAAGTGTTGGTCAAATATTTAGAAAACATGAGGGCTGAACCAATGATTTCCAACTCCTTGGCTTCTTCCCTTGGCATGTTTTGCAGGCTCTTTTTCTTTCTCCATTCACATCCCTTCTTTGCCCCTGGCCAGGTCCTCGAAGGCCCTGTGGTTTAATTAGTAACCAGAAAATTTCCTGGCTGTTGCCATTTCTCTCACTTGCAGGTTCTTAACAAAGAACTGGTGTGCCTTCTCTCCCTCTACCAACTTTGGCTACCTGATCTGAAGACAGCTTCTCCTACTAGGGTTAGGATTTCAAGGGGGCACAAGTTTCCTGAGCTTAGGCTAGAGGACCCTTGAGTAGCACTGTATAGGGTCCCTCACATGCATGACCAGCCCGCCGGCAATTAACGACATTTCAGGACAGAACCTCGAGACATGTTCTCCTTCCAATGAGTGATGTCCTTGCCTGTTGGTAAGTCTTCCCCACTGATGCCTGTTTTCCTGTGTCTTGCCGCATTCATCCCAGGGCTCTGGGGGAAGTCTGCCTGGCCCGATGTCCTTGCAACACTTTACTTGAGGTCTTTTGGGTTGTTATGCAAACATAACGCCTCAGGCAATATTCTCAGGGCTACTAAGAGATTGGAAAAAAAGACTAGACTCCCTTTTTAAAAGACTTTTAATTTAATATTGGTGAAAAGCTGATTAACAGGGCTGGTGGTCCAGCTGGTAAAGAATCCACCTGCAATGCAGGAGAACTGGGTTTGATCCCCAGGTCAGGAATATCTCCTGGAGAGGGAAATGGCAACCCACTCCAGTATTCTTGACTGGGAAATCTCATGGACAGAGGAGCCCAGTGTGCTATAGTCCATGGGGTCACACAGAGTTGGACACGACTGAGCAACTAAGCATGAACATGAGCACCATAGCTGATTAACACCGTTGTGATAGTTTCAGATGGACAGCAAAGGGACTCAGCTATACATATACCTGTGCTCATTCTCCCCCAAGCCAAACTCCCCTCCCATCCAGGCTGCCACATGACATTGAGCAGAGTTCCCTGGGCTACAGTAGGACCTTGTGGTTATCTATTTTAAACATAGCAGTGTGTACATGTCTATCCCAAACTGCTTAACTATTCCATCCCCCCCCCATCTTTTCTCCCTGGCAACCATAAGTTCATTCTCTAAGTCTGTGGACTCCCTTTTTATTGAACAGAAAGGTGTAAGGCTTGGCTTACACTTTTATCTGTCTTCAAGCGCTTGATATTGTCACAGACATAGCTGGATAGGATGTTAGAAACAGCCTTGTGGTCAGTCTAGTTTCCTAGCCTTTCTTCTAAGTTTAGGGCTAGTTTTGGACTCTGCCTGGCTGTAGAAGGTGATTCCTTCTCTCTACCTCATTCACTCAATTTGTATGACTTGAGGTGCCTACTATGTGTCAGGGAATGTTCTAGATGGTAGTGATAGAACATAGAGATAGACCCTGCTTTCACAGACCTTGCAAATTCTATAAGGGTGATTGATATTAGAATAGGCAATTACCGGTATGATAAGCGCTCTCATCAGGGAAGAAGCAGATGCTACAGGAACTCATAAATGGAGCACCACCTAATGAGATCAGGGAAGACTTCCTGATAGAAGTAACTACTAAACTATGCTGACACTTGGAAGGCGTTGGTGAGTGAAATTTCCATGAATTGTGTCACCAAGGCTTGAACATTTTCTTACTTCAAAGGAGAAAGTTATATTCACTGTATAAATGGAGATTGAGCAGAAATTTGAAATAATTTGAAAAATTCTAATTAAAGACTCATGTCTAAAATTTAAAAAAGGTCTAGGTTTCTCCCTTCCATATCCCTTATGCTTAGGGCTGGGCAGATCTATAATCTAATCTGGGTATGGTTACATTTTTTGAATCCTAATTGACATTGACAAACAAGAGGATGTTTAAAAGAGGGGATCACTAAGAGGTGGAGAGACTTGAACCTTTGTCATACAGGACAAGATTGTATTTTTTAAACGCATGAATATTTTCTTTATTACAATGTTTAAAAATATGCATTATTTCTAGATTACTCTTTTCTAAAAATAACGGCTTTATTGAGATAATTCACATGTGATTCATTACATAGGACACAATTCAGTGGATTTTAGTAGACTGCACAACTTATCACCACTGTGTAAGTTCAGAACATTTTCATCAGTCCCAAAAGAAGACTTGTACCTATTAGTCACTCCTTACTCTTCTCTCCCCCAGTCCCTGGCAGCCAGCAATCTACTTTCAATCTCTAAGGATTTACCTATTCATTATAAATGGACTCATGTAACTTGTGACCTTTTGGTTTCCTGTTTCTTTTACTTAATGTAATAATTTCAAGGTCTCATACATTCTTGATAAGGTATAAATTAACTCCATATTTGGATAAAAACGTGTCACTATCAACCAAAATTTTAAATGCATATACTCTGATTCAGAAACTTAATGTTCAAGAATTAATCCCTCAGAAATGTTCTCACAATAGGACAGTTGTGGAAAGACATTGGTTGAAGCATTAACAAAGACTAGCAAAAAAAAAATCTAAAGTCTATCCGTTAGGAATCTGGCTGAATATATTGCAGTCTATAGTGGAGTGATGTGCAGACATTTGCAGAATGAATAGGTCCTGTATGAAATGGTGTGGAATGATCTCTAGCAAGGATCAATAAGTGAATAGAAGGGAACATAGCAAGACAGAGAACAGTGTATAAAGCTGACTTTCACCAGTGTAAAAAAAAAAGTGTGCATATCCATTTATATGTGTGTGTATGTGTGTACATGTATGCATACATACAGATACAGAGAGAGAATGAGAGAGGGAGAGAGAGGGTGGGAGGGTACGGAGGGAGGAGGGAGGAATAAGACAAAGGCGAGGTGGCAAATATCTCTGGTAGGATGTCTACAGATGATTAGTAGTGATTGTCTCCAGGGAAGGGACACGGGAAAGGGAGCCTAGAAGACAGGGAGGGGAACAGAGGGAGACTTACTTTAGAATGCTCTCTTAAAAAAATTGAACAAATTTATAGACATGCAAAAATTTAGGATTGTATTTCAAAGGGGATACAGTTAGGCAGCAGCAGAGCCATGAGAACCCTGACATTTTGCCTGGGACAGAGTAGACCTGCATCCTTCTCCTGCTCATTAAACACACATACATTCCAGATGGAATGCCCTATATGATGACTCAGAGTCATTAATAACATGACCACTTGTGCAGTGCCAAGATTAGACAGCCAAAAGCCGAGAGTCTGTTGTGTTGAAGTGGTGCTGGGTGGGACGCACTCTCTCCAGAGATCAGGGCAGGGTATGACTTGCCAGAGGAGGGTTCATAGAATATTTAGACTGTGACTCATGAAGGTCGCGGATGAATAAATAGCTTTCTTTCTGCTGTGACTGTTGACAGGACTCGTGACAGCTTACCTTTGCAGTTGCCAAAAAAAAAAAAAAACTGACTCTGATTTTTGACAAGGCCAACTTTCCTAACCAGCCAGGCCCTCCAGGGGACCACCACGAACCTGGCCAAAGGCAAAGGGCAATGAAGCAATGGGTGCTCTTGAAAGCCATGAAATCAGAAAAGCAGACATCTCCTCCCAGCCAAGGAAGAGTCTTCACTGGGAAGGAAGGAATGGAGGAAGGAAGTTTTCCCATTCCAGAATTGGAGTGGTTATCTTGTTTCTTTATGTGGCTAGTTGGCCATAGACTACTACTTTGTTCTCTGTTATTAGTCTTAGAGTCTCATAATTCCAATGAGAAGAAACGTGATCCTTTTTTTGAAAACAATTATATAATTTAGGATATATTTGGTTACAAGTAACAAAAAATCTGACTGATAGTGCCTAAGCCATAAAGATGGTTAACTATCTTATGTAATATGAAGACGGGAAGTAAGTACTCTAAAGTGAGTACTTCCGCACAACAATGTCATCAGGATGCCAGGAACATTTCCATTCTCCATACATAGGTGGGTCATTGATTCTTCTGGTTTCCCCATGACTGCAAGATGGCTACCATATTCCCAGATATCACAACAGTATTCAAAGACAGAAAGCTGGTAGGAGGTAGGGGTGTAGAGATCCTTTCCCTGGAATAACTATGTCATTTTATCAATGAAGGAACAAAGGTATCACAGAAGCCCTCCCAGCTGACTTACACTTATATATAATTGATCAGAACATTATTAATCAGAATTGGGTCATGTGTCTGTCTACCTTTAGCTGCAAGGGAGACTGGCAAAATGAAACTGTTAATGAATAGTCATGAATGACTTAGACATTATGATTCAACCCCACAAGCCTGGACAATTTGCTGTCTTGTCTGTTGTCAAGGAAGAAATTTATTGATGGCAGGGAATGGTTTCTACCATATACCCTTAGAAAGCTACTTAAATGGTATACTATGAAGACATATCATTAATATAAAATTTAAAAAAACAGGGATAGAGGTGTGAATAAATAGAATTTTCAAGGCAAGAAGATCTACAGGGATGTGATGTATCCCAGAGACTTAGCGGGTGCTCATAGAATATTGCAGAGAAGAACAACATCACTTAACATGCCCTTTGCTAAACTTAACATGCCCTTTGCTAAACTTAACCTCTGAATCTTCCCAGCCTCCCCAGGTGAAGCCCCAGATCTTCCTCCCTGCTCCTGTTGCACTCTGCACACGCTTTGATCATACCCATCACCACACTAAATTCAGAGTTAACAGGAAGTTATTGTGTCCCTACTTGGACCCAGTCCTATGTGTCATGTCTTTCTGCATCAGTGCTGGGAGATCTTCCATGGCTTCCCATTGTCACTAAGGAATGGGCTTTCATTGAAGGTAAATCCAGGTGATCATTTAACTAAGCTCACAAGGCCTTTTGTGCTCACTCCAAGGTATTTACTTCTTCAGGCTCACGTTTCCACACTTGCTTCTCTTTGACGCCTGCATTTCATACACACTCAACTCATGGAAGCTGCACCCCTCTCCTCTTGACACTGATACACCACTATCCTTCTGCACTGAATGCTCTTCTTTCCCTCTGTGTCTGGTCAACCTCTACTCACCCTTCCAGCTTTAGCTGAGGTGTCACTTCCACTGGAAAGCCTTTGCCAGCTCCCAGATGGGGCTCGATAGCCTTGCTCTGAGTTCTTTCACACTCTGCTTATCTCTTGGTAGTGGAACTCTGGGTTTCCCAGTGGTGGGACTGGGTTGCATTCACCCCTTCATTGCCAATGCTGGGTACAGGTCCTGATTCATCCTGCCTGAGTGACAGAAGCTTTTTTTTTAATCAAACGTTTTGTGCCACATCAGCTGTCAAAGCCCACAGGTACAGCCCTGGTCCAGAGGAGGAGATCACTGCGCACTCACTAGGGCTGTAATAGAATAAACCCTGGGCCAGCTGCCCTGTCATCATGTGACCCTGGACAAAACACTCCCTCTCTTTGGGCACTGACATCTCTCTTCTTAAAGAGAGAGAAAGAGAGAGAGAGAGAGAGGTGGGGGAGCAGGGAAAGGAATTTGTTTTCAACTTTTTAAAATAAAAATCAGGAAATGTATCCTTTGTTTTATTTCCCAAAAGAAATATCACACTGAAGTCTGATCTCAAAAATGTAATACTGGAGAGGCTCTGGCTGAAGCTGGGGCACACCAAGTTTTTAGGGTTGTCATAAGAAGTCACCACTAAGTTAGGGGCTTAAAATCAAGTGAACTGAGTATTTTATAGGTCTGTGGGCTAGAAGTCAGGGGGTATCACTAGTGAAAATCAAGGTGTTGGCAGGGCTACGGCCATGGAAAGCCTGGAGAAGTGAACGGTTCTTGGCTCACGCCCTTCCTCTGTCTTCAAAGCTAGCACCGTGGCCTCTCTCTGACCATCCTCCCATAACCACAGCTCCCTCTGACCACAGCTGGGAAAGATTTTTCACTTTTAAGGTCCTGGGTGATCAGACTGGGCCCAGTGGATAATCCTGGGTAATCTGCCCATCTCAGGGTCCTTAATTTCATCTCATCTATAAACTTCACCATACCCGTAAACTTCATCAGAACCTTTTGCCTTGCAAGGCAGCATATTCACAGATTCTGAGGCTTAGAACATTGCCATCATTGTGGGGGCTGTTATGCTGCTACTGCAAGTCAGTGGGAGCAAAGTGGGCTTGATTGGGCAGCCCTTGACCTCACAGTGTTCCCTGAAGTCCTAGCCGAGTTAAGGATCTCAACGATCTCTCATTTTTCTAAAGAATACATACAGATGACCAATAGACATATGAAAAGATGATCAACATCACTAGTTATTAGAGAAATGTCAATCAAAACTATGATGGGATACCACTTCACACCAGTCAGAATGGCCATCATTAAAAAGTCTACAAATAATAACTGCTGGAGAGATGTGGAGAAAGAGGAACCCTCCTACACTGCTGGTGAGGATGTAAATTGGAGTGGCCGCTATGGAAAACAGTATGGAGGCTCCTCAAAAAACTAAAAATAGAGTTGCCATATGACCCACCAATCCCACTCTTGGGCATATATCCAGAGAAAACTCTAATTTGAAAGGATCCAAGCACCCTAATGCTCATTACCACACTGTTTACAATAGCCAAGATATGGAAGCAACTTAAATGTCTGTCAACAGATGAATGGATAAAGAAGATGTGGTATGTATATTTATTATATATGTCTACACACATACACACAATGAAATATTACTCAATCATAAAAAAGAATGAAATAATGCCAATTGCAGCAACATAGATGGACCTAGAGAGTGTCATACTAAATGAAACAAGTCAGACAAAGACAAATCCCATACGGTATCACTTGTGTGTGGAATCTAAAAAATGATACAAATGAATTTATTTACAAAACACAAACAGACTCATAGACATAGAAAAATGCACGGTTACCAAAGGGGAAAAAGGGAGAGGGATAAATTAGGAGTTTTGGAATAGCAGATACAAACTACTATATACAAAAGAGATAAACAATAAGGTCCTGTTAATACAGCACAGGAACTATATTTGTTATTCTGTAGTAAGCCATAATAAAAAACATATATATATATGTATATTTATATATATATAAAATGGCATCACTAACTCAATGGATATGGGTTTGAGTGGACTCCGGGAGTTGGTGATAGACAGGGAGGCCTGGCGTGCTGCGGTTCATGGGGTCGCAAAGAGTCAGATACGACTGAGCGACTGAATTGAAACTGTATATACATATATGTATACACACATATATTTACATATATATAGATACATGTAAAACTGAATTACTGCTGTACAACAGGAACTAACACAACATTGTAAATCAACTATACTTCGATAAAAAATAAAATAAAAGATCTCAGTGGTCTCTATGATCTCTTCTGGGCTTGAACAACTTTACTGAATAGCTCTGTGACCTTGAAAAGTTCTCTCTCTGTTCCTTCATTTTCCCAACTGCAAAAGGTGGATAATGCCTGTCTATTGGGTTGTGCTGAAGTTAAAGAAAACAATCTATACAAAACACTTAGCCCAGTGCTGGCACACAGTCAACATTCACCAAATATTAGTTATTTTTATTATTAGGTGTCTAAGAAGTCTTTCCATTTCAATATCTGCAATTCAAAACATATATACAATGGAAGGGATTAAAAAAGCTGGTTTTCCTGGGTCATTTAACCACCACACTGAAAATTTTTAAATGTTTCAGTTATTTGACTTCAAAAACAAAGCATACTTTTGTGCCTCTGGGTTTAGAGACTCATGGGGAAAATGGGAACTATGGTGGGTACCAAGGAGAGCGAGGAGGCTGGCAGACAGCAGGGGTCTGCTCACACCAGGAGGCAGCCTGCAGGCCCTGGTGTTTATTTAGGAACATATAAAAAGGTCTGAGGCTGTGGCTGTGAGACAGCTTATGAAACACAAACATCAGGGAAGTTTACTAAAGATCAGGCTTGAATTTTATAGCTTTTGGAAGAAGCACTACATTCCAGATGACAATAAAAATCTGGCCTTCTAAAGGTACATAGCCCCTTGTATCACTTTTGAATACATGAATCCACAGGAATGCTCAAGGGAGGGGCCGTTCTTCCTCAAGAGATACATCTCCCTTCTCTAGCCTTCAAAGTCTCATGGAGACATCTTGGGCTGAAGTGCTGTGTGTCCAGTGGTGATGACCATAAGTGGACTCATCGTCTCTGATGCAGTGTCATACCACTTGGAGGCTTCTACCCTAAACTAAAATGTGGAAAAATTTTATGCACCAAGATGCTAATTGCAGCTTTATATACAAAAGTTCCTAAATAGAGAGCATCTCAATTTGGCTGTGTTAGAAGGACTTAGTGAATTACAACACATCCAGATAATGGACTATAAGGCAGCCAATGCTTATAAGAAGCTTTGCATAACATGAGGAACTGCTTAGAGCACATTAACTGAAAAAACAAAGATGCAGGATACACATTTGTATAAGCAATTTAATCTCTGTGTTGTTGGGAAATATACCAAAAAGGTTTTTTGTGCTTGTTCCGGGGTGTCTGAAATATGGAAAATTAGTTACCCCTACTTATTAGTATTTTTCTCTATTTTCTGTCTCTTACAGCCAGAAGAATGGCATAGTGCTTAAATACATTGGGTATGAAGGCAGACTGCCTATGACCTACCTCTTAACCTCTCTGAATCTCAGTTTTATGGTCTGTCATGTGGGAATAATAGTCATCCCTAGTTTGCCGGATGGATATTAGCATGAAAGAGAATCCAAGTGAAAGGCTTGACACAGAACTTTGTACATAGTCAGCATTCAAGGGATGTGAGCTGGTGTCGTTTTTTCCTGACAAAAGTACCTCCAACAAAACTCAAAACTATAAAAAGAGGAATGTATATGCTTTCCTACCTTTAATTCAGTCAAAGACTTACCCCAAAGTGTTATTTAACAATCTTCCTTTTAATTCATCCTTAATTACCTATGTTATTTTGGAAAACAGTTATATAGTCAGCAGCCGAAAGCCTTTCCTATGAATGAGAATACTCAGCTCTTCTATTTAGAGAAAAGTCTAAGACCCCGGCTCTCCCTTCACCTGCCCACAAACCCTGAGACTCTACTCCCATCTTTCAGCGCTTTGGGAGGTCTCCTGAGATGCCTATCTGTGTATCCACCAACTGTCAGTTTGATTGTACATAACAGAAAGCTGATCCAAGGGGTATAAAGGCGTGCGTTAGTGATTTAGTGCTGCGTACCAGAAATGCCACAAACTTAGGGGTCTAAACAACATGCATTTATTAACTCATAGTTTCTGTCAAGAGTTTGGTTTGGTTGAATCCTCTGCTCAGGGTCTCACACGGCTGCAATGACGGTGTCGGCTGGGCTGTATTCTCATCTGGAGGCTTGGTTGGGGAGGAATCTACTTCCAAGCTCACTCAGGTTGTGGGCAGAATATATTTTCTTACACCTATAAGACTGAGGTCCTGACTGCTTACTGTCTGGAGGCCCCTCTCAACTCCTAAAGGGCACTCATAGTTTCTAGAAGCCTCCTATAGTTGGTAGTCTTTCTGAGGTTCCTAGAAACCACCCATATTTCCTGGTCATGTGGGCTTTTCCAATATGACTGTTGACTTCGTTAGCAAGGAGAGTCCTTGCCCGAAGCAAGTCCACGGACAAGAGGAAACCTCCTTACATATAACCTAATGTAATCACAGAGGGCCAGTCCATCATATTTGCCCTATTGTATGGGTTAGAAGCAAGGGGAGTAGGTGGGAACCCTGGGGCCATTCTGAAGTCTGTTACCACCACAAAGAAGGAGGCTAATTTCTCATGGTAACAAGAATCCTGAGGCAGGGAGATGTGGGCTAAGGGAGCATCTCCATTTTGCCATCTATGCCCCAGGCTCTTTCCTTCTATTTTACCATCCTTTTGATCATAAAATGAGTGTGCGCCTCTAAACACATCCACATTCAAAGAGCGAAGCTTGGAAAAGAGCAAAGCACACGTGTCCATGAAATAGCAATAACAATAGAATCCCCAAAGCCCCACCCAAACGCATGCACACCCTTCTCACTGACTCCATCAGCGTCATCTGACTGCTTCTACCATACCAGCCATCAGAAAATAGACATGTCTTAATAAACCATATTCATGGGACCCCCAACAAAATGAGCAATATCTTCCCCAAACAGTTTTAATATATAGGCACATGGGATAGAGCTTCCAGGGTAGGCTAGACTATGAATAAGTGATAAAGCTTGGATAAGAAAATTCATGAAAAAAACCCTTTGCACAGTGCCTGGCACATAACAGCATCTCAATCAATGCTGTTTTTTTTTTTTGCTCCCTTCTCCCTTTGCTTTCTGTGTTGCCCTCATCTCTGGATGTGAGCCCTCCGAACTCAGCAGCCCTTTTAGAGTTAAGCACCCTGACACCCAGGCGAGTCTGCCGAGGAAAGCTGACTAGGGAGGAATGCAATAGCCTCAGCTGGAGCCCTGCCAGGGGACCAGCAACTGCAACGCCCTTATTTGCTCTGGGGAGGAGCAGCTTGGAAACTTTTTATGAGATTCCAGAAGCAGCAAGGTCATCAATTTTATGGCCATCCTGCTTCATTTGTAAATATAGCCTTTGAATGAGAATGTTTGGGCTCCTTGACAAGAGCAAGGCTGTTGAACAGGGGACAGTCAAATAAAAGATACTCTGTTCCTCACCACGGAGGCATCCTGAGTCACCTTAGATCCCTGACAAACAAGAACAACAAACTAGCCGAACCTTCAGAGAACTTGATTTTACCGTCATGCCCTCCCCCCACCACCCTGCCGTGTGGGTCTGGGGCAGGTGATCTGATTTGTCTGGTTACAGGCGTGGCAACACATGCTTACTACCACGCTTGTTTTCCAACCAGCTGCAAGTGTCTGGGGCACAGCTCGTGGTCAGGCATGTTTGCTGTGATCAAGTCAAGGCCGAGGAAGAGGGCTGTGTCATAGGCGGCCTCCACATGTTCCCGTCAGTAGGAACCAGCGGCTGGAGGGACACCTGGGCCCCTTTCTCTAATTGCTCCCTGAACGGGGGCTTTTGCTGCAGCTGAGTATTTACCAGGCTGGGCCCCAGAAACTATCCACCAGCCTGCGCTGTCTGGCCCGATGCCAGGGCAGCCTCTGATGGCAGTTGGCTAGGGGGACAGGGTCATGCTCTCTCTGGTCTTCTTTTCTCTGGACCAGAGGCAGCCAGGCAGAGGTAACTTCTGCATGTCTGTTTGTGGGGATTGAGGGAGGGTGTGGCAAGAGGAGGCAGGAAGTGGTACGGAGGCAGGATGACATTTTTCATGAATGGATGAAATTCTCCTTTATGGGCACAATTCCTGGCTCCTGATACACTTTTTTTTAAAAAATGTAAGATTGTGCTTATTTTACTTTTTAAATTAATTTTTATTGGCATGTAGTTGATTTACAGTGTTGTGTTAGTTTCAGGTGTACAGCAAAGTGAATCAGTTATATATATATATATATATATATATGTATGTATTCATACATATACATATATCCACTCTCTTTTAGATTCTTTTCCCATATAGGCCCATTACAGAGTACTGAGTAGAGTGCCCTGTGCTATACAGCAGGTTAATTATCTATTTTATATATAGTAGTATATAAATGGGGGCTTCCCAGGTGGCGCTAGTGGTAAAAAGCCTGCCTTTCAATACAGGATATGTAAAGGACGCAGGTTTGATCCCTGGATTGGAAAGATCCCCTGAAGGAGGGCATGGCAACCCCTTCATTATTCTTGCCTGGAGAATCCCACGGACAGAGGAGCCTGGTGGGCTACAGTCTATAGCTTTGCACAGAGTCAGACTTGACTGAAGTGACTTAGCATAGCACAGCACGGTATATATATGTCATTCCCAGTTTCCCAACTTATTCCTTCTCTCTCCCATTCCCCCTTGGTAACCATAAGCTTGTTTTCCACATCTGTGAGTCTATTTGTATCTTTTTTTTTTAGATTCCACATATGCATGATACCATGTAATATTTGTCTTTCTCTGTCTGGCCCACTTCACTCAGCATGGCAATCTCTAGGTCCATCCGTGTTGCTGCAAATGGCATTATTTCATTCTTTTTTGTGACGGAAACTTGATATACTTTTAATGGCTATTTGCTGAAGAAATGAGTGATTTTAGTTATTTAACATTTATTGAATGCCTGTTATTTACCAGAGGCCTCAAATGTGACGACACAATGCAAAACTTCACAGATGATATTTGGACTCTCCTGGAACTTCAATACTAGTGAGGGCACAATGGTAATAACAAACGAATGAGCAAGGTAATTAGGTAATTAGAGAGAGTGATAAATGCCCTGTGGAGACCAGCAGGTAGGATGACATGGGAGGAGAGGTTGAGATGGAGGTTTGCTTTAGCCAGGGGGCCTCCTCCCACAGGAGATGATATTTGAGCTGGAATCTGAACGGTGGGAAGACACCAGTCATGGTGGAAGGCAGCCAACCACAGGAGAGCAAGGAAACTATAGTCCAGACATCTGAGCTAAGAAGGGGGCTCGTCTTTCTTCTAGAACCTGGGAAAAATGAGGAAGCAAAACAAAAAAGTATGAGGAGTAGGAGTAAGACGTGGTGTTGAAAACAAGGGGTTTAATGGGAAGTCTCTCTATACTCAGAATAGGTGGCTCTCCACCCTCACCCAGGGACTCCTGGAAGCTAAGCATCTGTCCCCAGGGCAAGCAAATTGAAGTGTGGTTCTCTGAAGACACGGGGTAGCCCTAGAGAAATGCTTGCCCTGCTAAGGAATTTAGGGGATCTCCCAGTATGATGGCAGCTTCCTGCATGATCCCCCAAGGGGGAGCCTGCTGGTTCGTTCCAGACTCACCAAGGTGGTCAAGGCAGCTGTTAATTGCCTTTGCTGTAAATATGAACAATTTTAAGTTTCACCCAGTGTGGGGACAACACTTGCAATAGTAGATAAATAACATTTCCAAATATTAAATTCCTGGCCTGTAAAAGCTTTGCCTAGAGCCTGTCAGAGTTTGGGGGAGTCCTTGGGGGACAGAGAGGTCACTGGGTCTCACAAATCCTGAAAGCCTTCAGAGTTGTTGTTTTCATCCCCATTACCTAGAAATGCACAGATAGGATTGAAAGAGGAAGATATTTAGTACACATCTTTAAACTTATATCCTGTTACTGAACCAAATTCTGAAGTAGAGCATAAATTAATATATGACATAAATCCTACAATTAACCTTTGAATAGCATAATTATGGGTGCCCCTGGTGGCTCAGATGATAAAGAACCTGCATGCAGTGCAGGAAACTCAGGTTTGATCCCTGAGTTGGAAAGATCCCCTGGAGAAGGAAATGGCAACTCACTCCAGTATTCTTGCCTGGAGAAATCCATGGAGAGAGGAGCCCCCTGGGCTACAGTCCACTGGGTCGCAGACTCTTACACGACTAAATGTCTAACACACACACAAGGCATAATTATAGTGCACTATATTTTTGAATGTTAGAAGTGTAACTGTTAATATAAATGTAATTTTAAAAACTATTTCAACATTATTTTTAATTTTCTATAAGCATCAAGAAATGGAAATGGCTTGGACAATGAATTGTCTAGATTGGAGTTTGAAGGTACCCCAAAGGATCATTACATATTTGCCTCAGTTTCTTGGATGATCCTTCTCACTTATGGCTAGTTCTGCTTGCATGAATTTTACTAGTTTACCACTCAGAAGAAGTCCTTATATCTGTGGTTATGCAAAATCCTCTTTGTTGGAGAGAGCTAATAATCTGAACAATATTACCAGCCAACTGGAAAGAGAACATTGGGTGTCCTCGGTATTCTCTTGGAACACTTTCTACTTGGTAAGAATAGTTCTAGGTAATAAAGACATGGAATTAAAACTGTTTTAAAATGTAGGGAATGAGAAGACTAGGGTAAAGAGTGCAAAACTATTGCATGCCAAGAGAAACCCTGACCTTTTTCTAAAACTCAATGCCAGCTTTATTCTGATGCCTTTCTAAAGACTTCCAAATGGACTTTTGCTGCCTTCCCCATCCTTACTGCCAGTCAGTTAAAATCCTACCCATTTGTCAAGGTCCATCTAAATGCTCCATTTTCTCTGAAGCTCTATTGAAGGTCCATATGGAAGCAATCACTCTTTTCTTGATGTTCTCATGGTGCCCATAATTCATTCTTGCACTATCTCTCCCAACTCTCGGGTGTGCATTAGTATTTGTACCACGCTTTGTAATTCACAAAGTATTTTCCTGTGCATTTTTCTCATTTAATTCTCAGCAACTCTGTGACACTAAGCATAGGGAGAGAGAGGCCCAGAGAGTTGAGATTGCTAGACTGGGTTTGTAAGCTATGATTACAAGTCAGGCAAAATCATCTGATGTATCTAAATTCAGTAGCCAAAGAACGCAGGATTCTGTAAAGAGTTAAATAGAAAGGACATTCACATTGCTTTAGATTCTGTTACATTAAAGGGTCTATAACATCAGATGGAAGAGGCCTGCAGAGATCTTCGGAGCCAAAGAAAACTTGTAATCTAGTCAAGAGATCAGGTTGAATTGGGGTTTCAGATGTTTGTTGAGTAGACATTTGTGAGGCAGGATCAGGGCCTGTGTATAACCTGAGTCCCACAGTATGACTGTGCCCCTTTTGAAGTTACAGATTCATTGACATAACCTCTAAAAATTGAGTTCAGGATGTCACATCAAGGTTACCAAAATCTCTGATCACAAGCAATCCCAAGAATGTTGAGATGGCAACTCCCATACATCCTTGGGATGATTTAATAGTTTTAATAGTGTTCTTAGTTTTTACAAAAAGCACCACCCAAGGAGCCCAATCTCTTGTCCAGACAAATAGTTCTGTGCAAGACAATTTCATTTAACAGGGGTATGGTTGCCTTTCTTACTGGGCAAGCATCTTTCATTTATTGGAAGTTTTAAATTACATATATACATGTTTAAAGTAGTCAGGACTAGAGTATAAATATTTTTGTATTAAGAAAGAGGCCATTTTCTGGTATCCATATATACTTGTAATGTGTGAGAAAATTTGACCTATTAAAATGATATTCTTGTAATTCTAATTTAAAATGTATAATTGACAAATTATTGAGATATATCTTTAAGTGGAAATTCATGTCAATCACATTTATAAGCATAGTTTATCAGGTTAACTATTTGGGAGTGTTTGTTGGCCAGACAGTTGATCTTCTTAAAATGAAAAATTGAATTATAAATGACGTTTAAACTATCTGAAGGAATCCCATTACCTAAGTTTTTAAATGTAACCAAGTATTGGTGAAAGGCTCTTTAAAAGTAATTAAGAAAAGTGATACTTAAAATTTGCTCCACTTATAAACTGGAAAACAATATTTGTTGCTTTTTTATGTGAAACATAAAATCTAAGGAGAAAATATACGTTTAAATGTGTAACTTTAGCAAATTGACAATTAACTTAAAAATTCAAGGAAGATGTCTCAATGATCTTTTTGGTACACAGAATTCAATCTTAGGGAATCAGGAAAACTTAAATTCACAGAACTGACCTGTCCAGTATCACGTGGTTAGTAAGTGGCCCAGTCACCACTTAAAGTCAGGGTCTGCATCCTGTATCTTTTGGTTGAGCTCTGCTATCTTTTTTTGGTTGCCTTTTCAGCCTCTTTTATAGACCTTGCAATATTTTGCCTTGGTTTGGAATTATTTACCTGTGTCTTATTTTGATTACTTGCCTCTCCTCAGCTTCACGGGAAGAGGCATGGGATAGAAGTGGGAGAGAACTCAATAAATGTATTGGATTCGAATTGTTGTTGATCATAGGTAGCCTCTGAGAAAGGGTGGCTGGGAAGGGGGAATTGTATAGACTATTACCTTTCTGTGACGCTGTTGAGCATTAAGGAGGCTGAGTCTTTAGGCCTGGACTCCAGCTGCCCAAGCTCTGATGAAGTGGCTATTAACTAATTCCATGCTCTCTGCCTTCTTTTAAGATTAATTCCAAGGATGTCCTTCGGTATCTTCCCATTGCTCAGTGGGAAGCCTTTCTAAACTTAATGAGATCAGGATGGTCCAGCCCAATCCCACTTCTCTAGACTTTTGCTCCACTTGCTCTAAGCACACAACCTTTCTTTAGTTACCTGGACAAATCAAGGTCTTTCCCAGATGAAGTCAGGTTTCTAGTTGAACACTTACAGCTTTCTGAACTCCTTCACAGCACTGCTTAGAGGCTGTGATGCTATATTTTTGTTTGTAGCTATTTATTTAATATCTAGGGAAGACCTTTAGCTCTGGGCACTGTGGCTCAGTTCCCTACCATTATACTTGGTGCTTATGCGTGAGTGCTCAGTCGCTTCAGTTGTGTTCAACCCTTTGTGACCCTATGAACTGTAGCCCACCAGACTCTTCTATCCATGAGATTCTCCAGGCAAGAATACTGGAGTGGGTTGCCATATCCTCCTCTAGGGGAATCTTCCCAAGAGTCGAACTCACATCTCCTGCATCTCCAGCATTGCAGGCAGATTCTCTACTGCTGAGCCACCTTGAAAGTGTATACTTAGTGCGTAGTAGGGGCTTAACAAATGTAGGCTTTTATTATTGTTATTAGCATTTAATAAATGTCTGTTGTTGGGATGAATGAATGAAGCAGTGAAAAAGGAAGGATCGACTTGGTGGCAATCATTTAGACTGGCCTGATCTCCATTCAGCTGGGAAGGATTTTAGATGAAATCGTATCAGACAGATAGGGGACACGATGTCTGAGATTTCTTCCAGGCCAGTGAGCCTTTTGCTCCAGAAATGCTGTTTGTCACTTTGCTTTAGCCATTGCTTTTATCATCCTCCTGGGGAACTGTGTGTGTGTGTGTGTGTGTGTGTGTGTGTGTGTGTGTAAAACAGAGAGAGACACAAGATAGAGACAGAGAGACAAAGAGACTCACACAGATGGAGACAGAGAGACAGAGAGGAAAAACAGATTTCACTGGCATGTAAGGTGATGGGAAATGACCCAGTAAGGCCCCTGGAAACGACAGTGGTCTCCTTTCTAGCCTCATTCAAGCAGGTCAGATCTCATTTAGGAGGCAGTAGGCTGGCTGAAAAATGCCAGGTCCCTGAACATCAATGAATTTTGCATTTCCAAATAATGGGTTTATGATTAAACTCCAATAACTCAAATGAACCTTCCGTGAAGAATGCCAGACTCAGCTGGTAATTCTTATTCTCTCAAATCCCTTCCCCCCTTTATTTTTTTAGATCTGTGCCTCCAGTCCCTCAATCACAACCATGAGTGAGGAGTTAATGAAATTCTCTGATGACATGGAGATGCTTCCTCATGATGGTGAATTCATCCTGAATATTGTGGGAAAAGACACTGAAGGGCAGGCATGAGCTGGAAAGGCAGAAGGATTCCCTAGAAATAGGATCCCTACTTTCTTCCTCTGGGAGACTGGTGTAACACTGACCTCTAGCTGGATGGAGAGGGTGAATTCAGCTGGTGCCTTCTACTCTTGCTGGATGACATCGGACGTTGGCTGGTGTGAGATGAAAAGAGGATGTTTGGAAATCTTCTCTTCCTTAAGGATGTTTCTGGTATCCTGCTTGGCTTCTCTTCTCCTTCTCCAATAACAGTATCACCATTTGTTTAGTATTCATGATGTGCTAGGCCTGATGAATTCTGTTTTAGCTCTAATTATTCCCAACAACCCTCTGAGGTAGATGCAGTTGCATCCATTTTCCTGGGAGGAAGACTGAGACTCCGAGAGTTTTGCAATTTGCCTGGAACATACTCCTAGGAGCTGGCTTGACCAGTATTCTAAATCAAGTTTGTCCACTCCAAAGCCTGTCCTCCTTCTCCGGACTCTGAGTCTGGTTGAAACCCCAGGGAGGGTTTGGGTGTGTGTTCCGCTCCCCAGAGCCTACTTTTTGGGAAAGATCTCTCAATCAGAGTGCTTATTTATTCTGCTTCTACCTGACTAATTCCTGTTTACATTCAGAAGCCGGGCTGAGTCTCCTTCCAGATGCATCAGTTTCTGTAAAAGAAGCCAGCTGTCTTCCAGGCCCCTGACTTCAGTGATAACATCTCCATTTTCACAGACCGTGAGCTCTGTTTTAAGCCATCCGGTGACTGGTTAGTGGTGAATCAGTGAAGCTACCTAATCATGGCCTAGCATGGAATTTGAAAATCCACTGGGGGTTGAAATGTCCAAGAAAGTGCAATTCAGCTTTTGGTTTACTTTTCTCTGTGTGTTTTTAAGATGTACTGGTTGAGATTTTTCTGGTTGATGGATGGATTTCAAACTGTTAAAATGGGGTTGGAGGTAAAATGTAGGAAAAGAGCTTCGTTCTCACCTTGATGAAATGATTCAGCTGAGCATGTAGGTGGTGAGATGAGTGCAATAAGAGGAGTTCTGAAAAAAACACTAATAAAGTTGTTTCTTTAAAACACGTATTAGCTGATATAAAGATGATTGTGGCTTATGTAATGGGGTGTTTCAGCTTTCCTTGGTGGGGAGTCCCCAAGCATGTCCTTGGGTTAACCCACTGACATAGATTAGACTTTTCCAAGGCTTGCAGCCTAATGGTTTTTGTCTGGGTTGGTTTGTTCCTGGAAAGCCTTGCCTTTGGCCGTCCGATATGTGACTTTTCGGGTAGTGTTTACCTGACTTCACGGTATCTTATTTAAACATTTTGAACAGTTACCCAACTAACGAAAAATAACCACATACTCTTTTAGACATCTTCTATAAATAAAATACACTACTTCTGTTTAAAAAGTGATTACAATATGCGGACTACATTTTTTAAATTTATTGACATACCTGCCATTTTTCTTCTGCAAGGCTGCAAATACTTTTATTTCATTTAGCTTTCATTGTCCCACATGGATTGAGTACACACACTTCCTGATGCAGTGCTAGATCCCATTCCATTCCACTGTATGAATGAGCCATCACTTAGTTCATGAATTTCTCAATGTTGGGAATTTTTATTTTTTAAAATAACATTTTGATAGTAGAAGCATTGCTATGATAAACTTGCTTGTGTCTATACAGGATTATTCATTAGAATAAATGTTCAGAAATGGAGTTGCTGGGCCAGGGTGACAACTCTACTTCTGAAAATATATGGTCAAATTCTTCTTTTGTGAGGTAAGTCAGACAAATATATGATATCACTTTTATGCGGAAGCTAAAAAAATGATACAAATGAACTTTTTTTTTTTAAGGTATGGAGTAAGAGAGATACACACTCTGTAGGAAAAATGTGTGTCATTGTGGAAAGTGAGAGGCCCTAATGAACTTATTTACAAAACAGAAACAGACTCACAGCACATGAACTTATGGTTTCCGAAAGGGAAAACGGAGGGCAGGTGGGATAAATTAGGAGGTTGGGGTTAACATATACACACTATTATATATAAACTAGATAATCAACAAGGACCTACTCTATAACAAAGAGAGCTCTACTCAATATTCTGTAATAACCAATATGGGAAAAGAATATGTAAAGAAATAGATATATGTATATGTATAACTGAATCACTTTACTGTATGCCTAAAACTAATACAATATTGTAGATCTACTATATGCCAATATGAATTTAAAATGTAAAAATTCCTCCTCTGAAAAGTTACACTATTTACATTTTATCCATGCACATGACTTCTTAGCCTAAGCAGCATAAGAACGCTGACAAAGTTGGCGACTTTAAATACTGTTCCATAATCTCAACTTGAGGACTTCCCAGGTGGTGCTAGTGGTAAATACTTGCCAATACAGGAGGTGCAAGAGACACAGGTTTGATCCCTGGGTTGGGAAGATCCCCTGGAGGAGGAAATAGCAACCTACTCTAGTAGTTTTGCCTGGAAAATTCCATGGACAGGGGAGCCTGGCGGGCTACAATTCATGGGGCCTCAGAGTTGAACATGACTGAGCATACAGACATAAGCTCAGCTTAGAAAACACCTGAAAACAATAAGTAGGCGTGAGCATTTTTCCAGCTGGCGAGAAGACAAACGCTATGAAGACCAGTCAGGGTTTGTAAAACACCTGTGGAGAGCCAGGACCTGGACAGGACAGAACAGAATGTGTCTGGAGACGCAGCAGCAGACGATGTAGCTGCAGCAGATTGGATGACAGGAGGAGAGATAGAGAAAGGCTAGGGGTACAGCGCTTGGTTGTATGGAGATTGATTTTGGAAAAAAAATGGCTAGTTTAGCTCTTAAGAAAAGACAGTTTTCAGTTTGTATCTCAAAAGGCATTGGTTTGAATTTCTCTCTCTGGGGTTGTGCTGGTCCTTTGGTTGTGAGTTGACATGAAGGCTTTAGAGAAGGGGCTGTTAGTAGATCTGATTTTTTGAAAATCATCCTGGTCCCATCTAATCTTTGTCCTTCTTGCCTTTATCATTGTCCTGCTTCCTAGGGGAAGTAAGAAGAGAGGACTGAGAAAGTTCATGGTTGTTTGCGTCTGCCTAAGTATTTATTCCTTAAAATTCAAAGTGTGGGGTAGGGAGGGTTTCCCTTGTTATGGTGGCCTTCGTGTGGAAACCTAGGAGAGCTTGAGAATAAAGCAGAGGACCAGCCAGAAGTGCTGATGACATTGTAATGCAAAATTAACTCATTACTTTTTTGGGGGGCCTGGGATTAAAACTATGGAGATTGATTTTTGAAAAAAAATTACTAATTTAGCTTTAAAAGGAGACAGTTTCAATTTGTATTTCAAATCATCAGTCTGAAAAATGTTGAATGAATAATAATAGTCTTTGACCTTATATTTCAGGAGAATAAATATTATGCATTGCCTTCTGGTTAAAAATAATTGAATACTACAGTTTAGTTCTGAAAAGATGTTGCATTTGAAAATCTAAAAAGTTAGAAATATATTAACAAAGAAAAGGCAAATCAAAGAAAGGAGAGTTGGGTAAGAAGTGAACAAAGAACGAAGAGAAATAGAAAGCTTGAGTGTGATTTTTCAAGTCCTTTTTTTCTGAAGCAAATTCTCCTTTGAGCAATTTTTTTCATCTCTTTGTGAATCTGTCAGAGACAAAATGATAACTCATAATTACATTAAATTTTGGTGTCTGTCTCTTTGTATTCCCTTCTTTAGGATCATGTAGAAGGAAATTCAAGAGCCATAATATGCTGGCTTCTGGCATGACATATGACCAGAGTAGGTGCCCATCCCAAACCAGGAGCCTCCCTCTTCATCTCTCAGTTCATAGAAGGCCTCCTTCTGGACCCAGAAGAGGAAATGACAGAAGATAACAGATATGGAAGTGAGCTGAAAGGTTAAAAAATAATTCCTCGCAGACACAGAACTTAAAAAAATTCCTGTTCTCTTTTAGATTAATTTAACATAACAAATCGAGACACATATGAGACTCTGTTGTCAGGACAGAGATCTCCTGGTGATATTAATACATCACATCTCTCTCACATTGTCACCAATACAGAATGAACCCCAAAGTAGTACGTGTTGTACCGATGTTGCTGGGCAGTAAACAACTGGTTTCCCTTAAACATCTCTGTTTCCAATTCTTCTAAAATTACAGATCATACTTGTTATGTTTCACATGTGTTTGTTTTCCCCTTTTAGTAACTGAAACCAGGTTTATCTGTGACTCTTTTGGTGTAGATAATTTTTGCTAATTGGTCTTTTAATGTCTTACACATTGACTAGGAGTTTATTGACTCTTGTTTATAAATGAATACTAATACAGACAGATGACATAATCATTGTATTTAAGGATTCCTGGTATGGTAAGCATTTGGACAATGACCTATAATTTGCTAGCATTAATGTCTCATTTGTAGAAATGGAAGAATCGTTCTCACATTCTTTTTCATAACATTTGTTTATGCAGATTTGCAGCCCAAGTTAATCATGGGAACCTAGAACCTAAAGGAATAGTCACATGGTTGACTTCTCTAGGTAGGCTTTTGCTTTCGACATCTGAACCCCTGTACTATCACTCCTTAAAAAGATTCAATACATTTTCCTAAAGAGACCAACCTCTCCCCTTCACTTTTACCTCCCATACAGTAAAGACAGTGTTTTCTGGATACAGCTGGAAACTCTCCAGCTTCCTTTAAATTTTGCTGGCTTTAGATGGGCCCATGATGTTCTGTTTGAGGATAAGCTAGTAAAGGGAAGAATGTCAAATTATCTGAGGCCATTGGCTCAGCTTCTAACAGAGTGATCCCAGGTCTTGCTTAAGATGAAGGGAATTGATGATCCTGTCCTGGCTGGAATTATTGATGGAGGACTCGAGTTGCCCAAGCTGACCCTTTGGCCTTCAAATCTGGTGTAACATGGAAAATCCCTCCCAGAGTCATCTTTCTTCACGGCAGTGTCAGGAACCTTCTGTTTGAATATCTGACTTGTTTGGAGCCCTACAAGAGAGACAGGGTGCATTCTGAGAGAGATGATGTTTACCATGAGCAAGAAGACTGATGGAAAGTCCCAGCTTATCTAAAACCCACGGGCCAGACCTTGAGATAATAGCACTCTGTTTTAAAAGTATTTACGTTCAGAAAAAGGAATGTCACACAGCCCCAAAGCATGGCCATTGTAGCATGAATGGTGTCTCCCTAACCACTGTCCAATCCTAGAATGTCTCTTTTGGAGAGGACAAAGATGTCATTGGGAAAAGGAAATTATATAGTACTTACATAGAATTTTAACAGTTGGTAATAGCAAAGTGAAATGATCTTGGTTTGGGAGAAAGTAAGGCAAAATATTAAGGGAGATTTATTAATGAATCTTCCCTCCCCAGTTGCTAACAATAACTATTAACTTCAGGGCTTACTGTTCTAAATGCTTCATATAGACTTGGGACAACCTTGATTTTTATCATCCCTTTTTATGTATGAGAAAACTGAGGGTCAGAAAACTTAAATAACTTTCCCATGACACAGAGCTGCATACACAAATACACATACGTCTACAGATGAAAGCTGTCTAGACTAAGCGGGATTAATGAGCCATGTGTGTTAACTATTAAGAATCTCTCCCCATACTCCACTGTTGAGAGCAAGAGGCCAATTAGCAGACAGCTACAAAAATAGCTTAGTTTCCTCAAAAATACAAGTACAATCATAGCAAAAGTCACCCCAGTGAATTTTGTGAAGACAGTAAAATTCATTCCTATGCCTTTTTCACCTTTACCCACTACCTTGAACACCAACTCGTGCACTTATTACTGGTGAAAAATGGTGCCAAACCCCTGTCATATTTTCAGTTTATGAAGAACATTACTGTTATTTTTTGCTGACTTTGACATTCAGAGTAGCACAGAGGGTTCCTACTTTCGGGAAAGACTTTCAACCCCAAAGAGTGGAAACACAAAATTTACTTTGCTTATTCTTCAGTGACCTGGAGCATTCCAGCTCATTAAGGTTTCTGTGTATTGATTTGGTACATGGTGGCTGAGAAGAGAGGGTGCCAGGAGAGTGGTAGATGAGGCTGGAGAGGTGGGTGACGAGATCAGAGCATGCTGTGTGGGATCTGTGGTTGTATTACAGGGCAGAGAAGCCATTTAAGCGATTGGTGCCAGAGGGTGATATGATCTGATGTGTAATTTTAAAGGATCATCCAGGCTGCTTTGTGTATTTAATGTTTGTGTACTTATGCATTAGAAGAAGACAGAAGAGGTCATGGCATCTTAGATTTGGGGAATGACAATGATGAGAAAGGGGGGATGGATTTGAGATATATATGGAAGTAGGAATTAGAGGATTTGGTGATGGACTGAATATGGGAAGATGGTGGTAGGGGAGAAGGAAGATTTAAGGATGACTCGTGTTTGCCTGAGCAAAGGGTAGATAATGGTGACATCTGTTGGGATGGAGAAGGCTGCCAGAATAAAAGGCTTAACAGAGGTAATCAAGAGTTTGATTATAGAAACATGAAGCAGCTATCTCAGCACAAGCATGCAATAAGCAGTTGCAAGTTTTGGCTGAGAGGTCAAGGAGTTATCTGGAATAGAAAGATAAATACGGGACTCATCGGCATATGGATGGTCTTTGATGTCTGGGGAATGGGTAAGAACCCCTGTGGTAAAAATGTCAAGTGAAAAGGAAAAAGACTCAGCACTGTGCTTTGAGGACTTTAATTTTTAGCAGAGGAGGTGGAGCCAATAAAGGAAACTGAGAGAACGGAAACCAAAGGAAGAATATTTCAAAAAGGAGGGGATTAAAGTAAAAATAAGATTGTACAGCAAAGTTAAATAAACATTTACCAGGGAAAATTATGATGCCATGAGTGTTCTCAAAAATTGGAGATTTGGGAAGATCTCAGGACCTACATTAGGCAAATAATAGAAGTTTACAGTTAGCTTGTAGAGCGTAAAAGCTGTGTTAAATCACTTTTCAACCTAGCTGGGTAATTAGTATCATGGGGGTAGGGCTTGAGGCAAATTCAGGACTCCTTATCTGTTTAAAATCTTCTAATGGACAACTCACACACAACACCAAGCTCTTAGCAATGTACATCATAATTAGGGGAGGGAGAGAACTCAGGGAGCATTCTTTGCAAAACCAAAAACTGTATGTGCAGGGCAGGGTACATTGTCTTTATGAACACAGCAGAGTTATTAGGCATTTATTTTCATCTTCATTTAATAGACTTAAATAAAAACCTCTTGATTTTTAGTTTGGAGTATAGTTGATTGACAATGTTGTGTTTCAGGGGTACAGCAAAGTGAGTCAGTTATACACATACACCGATCTATTTTTCAAGTTCTTTTCCCATTTAGGTTGTTACACAGTATTGAGCAGAGTTCCGTGTGCTATAAGGTATGTTCTTGTTGGTTGTCCATTTTTATTTTTTAGATTAATTTTATGGAAGTATAGTTTCTTTACAGTTTGCGTAAGTTTAACAGACTCTTTGGAGAGCAGATCCACTGGCAGGGGCTGGGGGGCGGGTCTTGAAAAAGCTAAAAGTTGTATTAGGCTTTAAAAAAGGCTAGATGTTGCTTTTGGCGGGGTGGTCTAGATCAGGCCCTGAGGTTCTTTTCAATAGAAAGAGAAGAAAGGTATCCTTTTCTTGTGTGATTACTTTCAAGATTTCCCTTCAGGTGAATTTGAAAATAAACTGACCAAACCACCTGTGCCCAGTTTAGGCTTTTTTTGAGACTGAAAAGAAGAAAATGTGAAGAGTGAAGTAGAACGGGAGATTATATCCAAAGGAGATTAAGGAAGTTCTGGCGATCACTGCAGAGAGTGAGGGACACACACGCGCCGTGAGCCGGGGAGAGAAGGGGACGCGCATCGCACAGAGAAGCTCGTGGCACCGGCGTGGGAGGCTACACTACTGTCGGAAGAGACGAAACGTCGGCACTCTCCTTGTAAGGCGACTGTGTCGCGGAGGAACCGTTTCTCTGACTAGGTCCCAGACCTTTCCCCAGTATCTTTCAAATCAGAAAAATATGCACAAGGGAAGGAAAAGAGTTAACGACACCCGAAGTCAATTCAGGGTGAACCGAACATCCCCTTTAGAGGATGCAAGTAAAAAAACCGAGCAGAACCCTCCCACTGGAAGGTGAGAATGACAAGAAATCGACACTTGAGCTTTGGGGACTGCAAGTCATGGGATGAATCTTCAGTTCCTTGTCTTTAGGGAATCTTTTCCCTACATCAGCTTGCTTTGTAGCTTTATATCAGGCAAGTTTGCTCATTGACTAGTTTGTTTCTCCTTCTAAGACTTCATTGATTCATGACATCATCACGTGTTGCTATTGGATGGGTCTCTCAAAGCTGGCAGCAACTATTGCCTGGCCCTAACAGAAGCCTACCAACTCTATTGTTATTAGAGTTATATTGTGTTATTTTATCAACTTTGAATTTAATCTTTGTTCTGCCCCCCTCCCCCCCATCATTACAGATGATTTCACGGATAGCCACTCACTTTCACCCCAGCTCTCAGAGCCCCTGCGGTGTAAATCTTGAGGTTAATCTGACTTTCAGCCCAGACCTCATAGTAAGCCTACTCCTCCGTTTGAAATAGCTTCTATTTGTTAAATTAAGGGGTGGATTACAGGGTGGGTAGTTATTACATTTTATGCTTTGTTATTTATATGTGTGACATGCATTCTTTAATAAGTAGTGACAATTGCATAACAAACAAAAAAAGAAAAATAAAGAAGAAATCATGGGATATTTTCAGAAGGAACAAATCAGTCCAAGGGTGCCAGGAAAACTAGGTGAGGTGGAAAAACCAGTCAGGGCTTTCAGAATAGAAAAAACACCCTCCTCTAACTCTAGACTGATTTGCCTAAGGTTATAATGCTTTGAAAACTTATTCTTTGACACTTAATTGAATGACCTTGACTAGATTCCTTTCCTTTTTTAGGCCTTAGTTTCCCCAACTGAAAAAAAAAAAAAAGAGAGAAAAAAGTGGGGCCTGGAATGGAAAATCAGGGTTGGTAAATGCATGCACATCATACTCCAGTCCATGCCCATGGCAGACTTGAGTAATTGATCACAGCACTCATTCTAAATTGGGAAAAAGACTTCCCAATTGTTTTCAACATAGAACTTCAGTTGTTCACATATAGAGAGAAGTCTGAAGTTCCTTCAAGACTTGTCATTCTGTATCCCATCCCTGCAGTTCTCTGTTTAATCCTCCTAATTAGTCTGGGAGCGCCTTAAAGGGTGGGGCCCATTCCTTGTACTCACTGGACACTAGAGTTTCAGTAAAACCCAGCTTCCTGGAAAGTGCCATTTCTTTCCCCTTTTGCACTGTTCGTATCCTAGATCAAGAATGAAGCAAATCTTCTAGAGACCAGTAAGTGGACTCTGGTTGTTTGTGAACTAAATCCATTCCACCAGCTAGGCCATATTCAGGAGGACCAGGGTCTGGTCTCTGCTGGAGACTTGTGAAAAAAGACAAGGGAACTTGGAAAAGCCACGTGAAGGAGAGAGCAGAAGTGCGCTCAGAACTGAGGGGAGAGAGGGCGTGGTGTGAAGGTCTGTATGGGGCTACTATTAAGGGGAAGCAAGGTAGTCGAAATGGCACCAGAAAGATTAAGGAGACTTTCCTCTCTGTTGGCTTTGCCAGCTCACACACTCTCTCAGGCCTACCCCTCATTTGTTAACTGCCAAATGAGGGAGGTGGTTTCTTTGATGTTCTGATTCCAACACAATGGACTGTAAATGAAGTTGTGAGCAAGAGAGCGAAAGCCCAGAGGGACAGTTTACAACCAAGCACCGCACGCCCTCCAGTGGCAGAAAACCAGTAACTCGGGTGAAAATGAACCCTCAATTATTACCTAAACTACCTTGGAAGTAGTATAATTTTTTTTTTTTTTTCCTTTTGCTCCCACCTGGATACTTAGGATAACTATACAGATTTATTTTTTTAATGCTGGAATGAAACCCAGGAGTGTTGTGTAATGTTATCAATATATAGAATGTCAGAGCTGAAGATAATCATAAAAATAACTTATCCCATTTTTTATTACTCCTAATAAATGAAAGTTCAGAAGGTAGAGGGACAGAGCTGATGCTATCACCACCATCTTCTGGCTCCAAATTCAGCGCTTGCTTTACTCTTCATCTTGGCTTCTGTATAGCAGTATTTTTCCTTTTTTTGTAATTGTTCTTAGCCTTTATTTGTATGTTGTTACATATGTTATATGTTGTCATACATATTCTATTGTGCCTTTTAAACCTGAAAATACATTAAATAATAGTCATGAATTTTTTGACATTACATACATAAAGAAGGCTTCCCAGGTGGTGTAGTGGTATAAAGAATCCGCCTACCAAAATGTAGGAGGTGCAAGAGACGAGGGTTTGATCCCTTGGAAGGGAAGATCCTCTGTAGATGGAAATGGCAACCCACTCCAGTATTCTTGCTTGGAAAATTCCATGGACAGAGGAGCCTGGCAGGGTACGGTCCATGGGGTCGCAAAGAATTGGACTCGACTGAATGACTTCATGCATACATGTAAAACCAGGAAAATGTATAGCAGAAGCTATCATGACAGACCAGAGAAGGGCATTCAGTAGATGGCATATAGTCTCAAATATTCAGTTTTTACATATTCTATTCCTCTACCTCCACAAAAATAATTCTTAAGATTTTGTCTCAAACCAATGGCATAAATAAGTATATTGTATATTAAATTCTCATTCTTCCTTATAGAAAAATCTCACATTAAAAAATATACCATCAACTAGCCTCTTGTAATACAGGGGGAAACACACAACAAAATAGGTCCATGGTCTTGTAAAATCCACTGTATTTTATGGTTTGGAAAATTAACAAAGAAATTTCCAACTGATGAAGTTGATGAAAGGTCAAGTGATAAAAGTTTAACTGCTGAAAAGATAATTTACTAAGCATATGAATGACTATTCATTGGAAGGACTGATGCTGAAACTGAAGCTCTGGTACTTAGACCACCTGATGTGAAGAGCAGACTCATTGGAAAAGACCCTGATGCTGGGAAAGATTGAGGGCAGGAGGAGAAGAGGGTGATAGAGGATGAGATGGTTGGAGGGAAACACTGACTCAATGAACATGAGTTTCAGCGAACTCAGGGAGACAGTGAAGGAGAGGGAAGCCTGGCGTGCTGCAGATCATGGGGTTACAAAGAATTGGACTAAACAACAATGACAGTGTGAATGACCAAGTTCTGGATCTTAGCAGGTTCCTGCTGAGCTCATACAATGATTCTAATTTACACAATGATCAACAACAAGAAGAAATAGTATTTTTCTTTAAATTTGCCATGGACATGGCGCTGTGCTATGCATCCTTGAGGAATTATGATAATGGTTACCCATTACTGAGTCTTACTCTGGGCAGAGTGCTATTCTAAGCAAGTCACATTAATTTCTTGTTGATTCTCACAACAACCTTAGGGATAGCAATATTATTCTTATTTTGTAGATGAAGAAACTGAAGTGCAATGTGATATTAAGGGAGTTAACAAAAGAAGTAGATGATAAATCCCCACTCTTGTTGGAAAGATAGGTTTTCTTACCTCTGCTGAAAGGAAAGATACATCTGTAATTAACTATGGCTAATTTGTCTAGGACATAGAGTTTTGGAACCAGAACTTTAAGGCCTGAGAAAGAAAGTGGGTATTCCAAGTGGATTCTTCGCAATGTTGATGGATGGGACTTACATCAGCACTGCAGGACAAGGTGACCAGTAGGTTTCAACTCACATAATCTTCCCTGTTGAGCATCATCTGCCCTCAACTGCATTCTATCTGGTGACCCTATCTAGGCTCAGGAGGAAAGTGTGTTTGACTGACTAGTGATCTCTATTGTGAGTACGGGATGTGGGCAGTTGGCATGAGAGGACATATTTGCCACAACTGCTCCACATGAACTAAATTCTACAAAACCTACACTTTCTGAAGTGTTATATGCAGGTGCAGAGGCATCGACATCACTTGAAAACTTTATAGAAATGCAAAAAATCAGATGTCATTCCAGACCCATCTAATGAGCACTTTCATTGTAAGGAAAGCCTGAAGTGACTTCTGTGCCCGCTGATGTTGAAAAGTGCTGGGGTCAAGCTTGTTAACAAACACAGCCAAGGCTTTTCAGACACCAAGGACTGTGTTCTCCTACGTATGATTCAGTGATGTGATTATTTTTTCTCTTTCTTCCTTTCATTAATTTTATTGTTAAACAGTCATGCAATAAAATTGACTCATTTTTCATCTATAGTTCTATGAGTTTTAATACAGATACAGATTTGTAGGGCTTCCCAGTCAGCACTGATGGTAAAGAACCCACGTGTCAATGCAGGAGACATAAGAGATGCGGGTTTGATCCCTGGGTTGGGAAGATCCCCTGGAGGAGGGCATGCAACCCATTCCAGTATTCTTGCCTGGAGAATCCCATGGACAGAGGAGCCTGGCAGGCTATGGTCCATGATGTTGCAAAGTTGGATAAGACTGAAGCGACTTAGCACATAGGCTTGTAAGCCACCATCTGAGTTGGAATACCACATAGTTCATTCATCCCCCCAAACTCTCTTGCTATCCCTCTCTAGGCTCATCTGCCACCATCCTGAACCCCTGGTGACTACTCATCGAGTCTCTGCCACTATAGTTTGGTCTTTGTGAGAATATCACATAAATGTAACCATAGCATGTGTAACTTTTTGAATTTTGCTTCTTTCACTCAGCATAATGCCTTTCATAACTGGATTTTGATAACACCTTTCTTTGTCTCGCAGCTGTAAAGAAAATACTGTAGAGTAAAATTCTGTGACTCCATACAAAAATGGTGATTTCTCACATCAATGTTGACAGTCTAAATTGTTCTAGGAATATATCAATGTATTTGGCTCCATGTTCTTTCAAGTGTGAAGCCGTACACCAAGTTTACTTCTAAGACACATCCATGTGATGTCTTGAGTTAAATTGTTGCTCAGTGTTTGCTCTATTTTATAAATGCTTCTTCATACTTGCTTTATTAGGCTAACATTTCATTTTTTTCCCTTTTCAAATATTTTTAAAAGGCATATTCCTTAACCCTCTTTGTAAATTACCTTTTGGATGGAACCCATAAGTACCCCCCTGCTCCATGCCACCAAACATTCCCAAATGGAACAGACTTTTAAAAATGTTTTGAAACAGAGAGTTCTAAAGGTTCCTTGGAAGGAGGACTACAGCAACAGAAAAACAAAAAAGAAATCTACTCTAGAATATAACTGTCATCATCCTATCCCTCCTTGTTTGCAAATCAGTTTCCCATCCATTCTCTGTTAGAGTTCGACAGTCCTGGGAAATGCAGGAACCAAGACAGGTGTTGTTACTATTACTTTGCAGATGAGGAAAGTGAAGACTAGATGGGGAGGCGAGTAGTCAAAGGTCACATAGCTGGCTGTGATAGAGCCAGAAATAGGATGGAAAATTCTGAGCTCTATTAGGCACCTGGTATTAATATTATAGTATTTTTTTTTCTATTAGATAATCACAAAAACTATTAGATCTATTGCATTCTAAAAGACAGGGATAACTTCTTTACATATGAAAACCCAAGTTTCTCTAATCACAGTCATCTTCTAAAACTTCATGAATATTTTGATAGCAAGTCTGTTCTGTTATGCTTTTTGCTTGACTCTAGTCACACAGAGCAACTTTGTTTGAGGATATAATTCACTTGTCATTACAATCCCACAAATAGACATTTTTATTTTAGAGAGTGAAATTCTGAAGACTGAGACCATTTTCTAGTTCAATTTCCCCTGCTACAATTTTAAAGCGTTCCGAGGTTGGAGTCTATGATGAGGCAGGTCTTTTTAGGACATGAGACAGACCCTTTTTCTCCCTTGGAATTACCATAGGATCTGGTAACTGCTTCTTTACATCCACTGCTAAGATTTATTGATACATCTTATGATCCAGGGAATAACTGATCATTTCAGTGGAAGTGGTCATAATTTTTAGTTCACATCTTTGGGGACAATTTTTCAGGCATGTAATCTGAAATGTGCAGTGCATTTGTAAGGCGGGAGTCAGTCTTCAAAGTTGTGGAAACTAAATCTGAGAGCATCTGTGAATTGTATTAGGATGGTTAACCTTCATGCATAAAATAAGGCGTTCTACTGTCTCAGCCACTTTTTACCCACCCCCATGCTTGACCTGCAATGCTCCTGATTAACACCAGTGCCCAGGTATTGTGCGGCTCTCCTGCAAGGATGACTTGCCACCATCCCATGCTGCAGACATCTATTCAGGGTGAGCACCAGGCCCAGAATTCATTAATTAACAAGGGCGATGGGAAGTTGTAAACACAGCTGTCAGCTGCAGGCTCTGCTGACCTGCCTGCATTCAACAAGTGAAAAAAAGTCGGGTGGTAACATAGTCTTATTGTTTGGGGCCTCCTCAACCAAACTTGAAAGCAGGTCTCTGGCAGAGGAATCAACAGCATGCCCTAGTCTCTCCAGAGCTACACAGGGGCAGGGTAGCTTTTTGTCTGGAGTGTCTATCCTTAGAGCCAATCAGATGTCAGAGCCTTAACCAAAGCGAAAGTGAGAAGAAAGTAGCAACCTTGTTACAAAACGGCACATTTTCCGCACATTCAACACTTGTGTTTTTGGTGAGTTCTTGGAGGAGATGAGGGTTTCCCAAGAGGCACTAGTGGTAAAGGATCTGCATGCTAATGTAGCAGACACAGGAGACGTTTGATCCTTGGATCCGGAATATCCCCTGGAGAAGGGAATGGCAGAATTCCATGGACAGAGGAGTCTGGCGGACTGTAGTCCATGGGGTCACAAGGAATAGGACATGACTGAGTATGCATGCAAGCAAACAGTAAGTATAAATATAAAATATAAGTATCTTTTAGTATTCACCTATTTATAATTGGGCTTCCCTGGTGGCTCAGCTGGTAAAAGAGTCCTCCTGCAATGAAGGAAACCCCAATTTGATTCCTGGGTTGGGAAGATCTGCTGGAGAAGGGCTAGGCTACCCACTCCAATATTCTTGGGCTTCCCTTGTGACTCAGCTGGTAAAGAATCTGCCTGCAGTGTGGGAGACCTGGGTTCTATCCCTGGGTTGGGAGCATCCTCTGGAGAAGGGAAAGGCTACCCATTCCAGTATTCTGGCCTGGAGAATTCCATGGACTGTATAGTCCATGGAGTAACAAAGAGTCGGACATGACTGAGCAACTTTCACTTTCTTTCACTTCATTTATAATTATTCTTTGCAAGCTACAAATGTATTCTATATATTATTATGTTAATTATATATCATTGTATATATAACTCTTCTGATAAGGTTTATTGGGACATTATTTGGCTCCAAGTCACAAAATATTATTGTGTATCTGTAGTTTGCAAAGCCCAAAAGTAGAAGTTGAGGGGGTATCAGAAACGATTAACCAGGCTCCCTGCTTTTGTGTTGCTTCTAATCTTGAGGGAAAAACTGACCTGTTATAAGAAACCTTTAGAACAAGAGGCTGAATGAGGCAAGTGCTATAACGGAATGAAAAGCTAAGTGCTCTGTGAGCACAGGAGGGAGACCTTGTTCTGACTGAGCTAATGGAAGACTTCAGGTAGAGGATGGGTTTGTGGTGGGAAAGACACTACGGGCTCAGGGCTTGAGGAACACAAACTGGGGTGTCTGCAGCATTCTATTTCACCAGGGGAATGACTGTAGGGTGAGGGACTTGTGAACAGTTGGGAGCAGAGAAAGGCGGCCAGCCTTAAAGAAGAAAGGTCACACAAGCGGGATTATTAAAGGTGTTTTGTCCGGGGCATGGGAAGGCTTAGATCTTCCCCACCAGTCACTTTTTCTCCCCATTGATTTCCCAGTAGGAAACATAGTCAGGAATAGCAGTTAACTGGGATTCCAATTGACCCGCATGCATGAGTATCCAATAACCCTCACTGTTACATTCTGGGCTGAATGCTGACTTTAGCTTAAAGAGTAAGTTGGGCTTCAGGTCTCAAAATCTTGAATCTGGACCCTTCTAACCTGCTGAATTATATAGAGGCAAAGGCCAGCGTGCCTAGGTATGCATATGGATACACAGTGGGCCTGCCTGGATGTCCACTTGTTGTTACCTGGAGAAGGTAAAGGGATAGATGGGTCTGTACCTTCAGCACCCAGGAATCTGACCCCAAAGAAAATGTGATGTGAAAAATTATCTAGAATTTTGATCAATCAGATGAATAACTCTTCCTCTTTTGAAAAGTTAGAGAGCAAGCTAGGAAGAGATAGCAAAAGCTTGCATGATGAAGGAAGTGTTCCCTCTCCTACAGGCAGTGACAGGTGGGTGGTAGATGCAAAGTGGATGAGAGTCCATGAACCAGGAGAGCAGATTTTAGTTGACAGAACAAAACAGGAAGGCTCAAGTCCTTGCTCACACTTAGGAAGTGGTCAAGTTGATGGAGCCCATGAATCAGGAAAAGGTGGATGATCAAAGGACCAGGAGATTGACACCAAATGAGAAGCAAAGCAAGATAAGTAGGAGAAGAAACAAATGGCCCTGACAAGGCAAAGGGAAGCATTCTGTCTACCTGTTGGCTTAACTCATTAAGACCAAGTCCCTAGTGACTCTCAGGCAATGTTGACTGCAGGTAACTGACCTGGTAGTTAATGCAGCGTCACGTATGGAGAGATATCTGTCTGTGTGGTGGGAAGTAGGGGTGGGCAGGAGGCACTTCAGCTTCCCTCCTCCAACTCTAACAACCTCTGCTGTGTTATAGACACATGAGCAATATACGATACTGTTTTCTTAAAGAGGTAATGTTTGAAATGTTTGGAAACTACTGGTATGGCAGAAAAGACTGCGCTGGAATTTAGCAAGCAGGAGTTTTAGTCCTAATTCTGCCAGTTTGGCTCCTTGAACAATAATAGAGAATATAACAAAGACCATGATGATAATGATCGTGTGCTAAGCTATATGTTACACAGTGTGTGTAGTCATACCTTCTATGTATTATTTTATCTGATCCTCACAATAACTCTACAAAATAGGCATATTATTCCCATTTCACAGATGAAGTGCAGAAAGGCAACTTGCTCAGGGGGATACAGAACTGGTATCAGATCCAATTCTCAAACTGAGGTTTATCTGGTGTTAAAGACTGTGATCTTCCAGCACTCACTTGACTGCTATAACTTCACTCTTATACCTCTAACAGATGAATAAATGTCTTTACCTATGAAAAATGCTATTGGTGTTTTGATGGGAATTGCATTGAAGGGTCGACTGCCTTGGGTAGTGTTTAACAATATTAATTCTCTTAACCCAAAAGCATGGTGTATCTTGCCACATAAGTCAGACAGAGAGAGAGAAATATTGTATGATTTCACTTATATGTGGAACCTAAAAAATACAATAAACTAGTGAATATAACAAAAAATAGCCACAGATATATAGAATAAACTAATGGTTACTAGTGGGGAGAGGGAAGGAGGAGGGGCCATATGTAGAGGCAGGTGACTAAAAGGGACAAACCATTATGTATAAAATAAGCTACAAAGATATATCACACTACACAGAAGATAGCCAATATTTCATAATAACTATAGATGGAATATAAACTTTAACAATTGTGAATCACTATATTGTATACCTGTAATTTATATAATACTGTACATCAACTATACTCAATAAAAAGTAATCCTTGTCTATTCTCACACAGTATGATGGAATTTCAAATAAATGAATGCTTGTGACAAAACATTGTAAGCTAAAACTCTTTACGAAGGAAGCAATTATTATCCTACTCCAAGTAAGGTGCTTTTAAATGTTTGTTGAATGAATACAAACTGGAAATGCAATTTATCTATCTCTCTATACATTTATCTCAACTTTTTTCTTCCAGTTCTACTTATGTGAAGAAGAATTGTTATAAACTACCAAAGAAGATCTAGAACATCTTGAAGTAGAAATGCTTCTTTCCCAAGTTTGGTTGGTTTTAGAGGATTACAAAAATGATTGAAGACTTCCCTGGTGGTCCAGTGGTTAGGAATCCACCTGCCAGTGCAGGGGACACAGGTTCGATCTCTGGTCCTGGAAGGTTCCACATGCTGCAACTACTGAAGCCTGTGGATCCTGGAGCCTGTGCTCCACAGCAAGGAAGACCGCTGCAATGAGAAGCCTGTGCCCCGCAACCAGGTGTAGCCCCCACTGGCCACAACTCGAGAAGGTCTGTCCATACACGGCAACGAAGACCCAATGCAGACAATAAATGAAAAAAAAATTTTTTTCCCCTTGGGATATTTTTTTTCTGATCTTTATCTTTTTTTGTTTTTCCCCTTGATCTTGGGATACCCTTTATGAAGAGTTTCCAAGGTGACTCAGTGATAAAGAATCTACCTGCCAATTCAGGAGACGCAGGAGGCACGGGTTCAGTGCTTGAGTTGGGAAGATCCCCTGGAGGAGGAAATGGCAACCCACTCCGGTATTCTTGACGGGATAATCCTATGGCAGAGGAGCCTGCTGGGTGGCAAAGAGTCGGACATGACTGAGCGACTGAGCACATGCACAGCCTTCATGAAAGGAATCATAAAAGAGCTCCCTCTATTGGGCACACTGTATGTTAGGGATACTTTCTAACCTCATTTAATCTTCAAGTTGTGGGCATTATTGTTTTAATTTTATAGGTCAGGAAACTAAGCCTTTGAGAAGTTGAAAAATTCACCCATATTTATCTTGCTCAGAGTACAGTCATGAAGCCTGAAAAGACTGGATGCCTTGACATAAGAATCTAGCTTCGAAGGCAAAGCTTGCGAATAACTTATTATGACCTTTAACTTCTTACCAAGTCAAGAGAAGAAAAAGGATTCCAGGGCCTATTGGAAAAGCATTCCCCAAAGGTTTGGATAAATAAATAGTTTCTGCAGTCCTGTGACACTGAAGAGTGAGGGCTTCTTTCTCCCTGGAGCCCTGGGAAGTGTCTCCAGCTCTTCCCAGTAGCCTTGGCTCCCACATTCATCTGGCTAGAATCTTGTTTTCCTCTGCAGCAGAGCTGGGCAGCAGGTTTTGATAATGCTCGACTTCAACAAGTTTCCACATGAACCTCTGATCTAGTGCTGGAACGAAGCGACAGCAGAGGGAGGCCCAGCTCGGAATGAGTCAGGTGGAGACTGAGGCCTTGTTTCTTGTTAAACACTCTTCCCCCTCCAGGTATGTACTTTTCCCCAACAGTTGAACTCTGTCAACACAAGTCTGGGCTTCCCTCTCCCCACTAATGCAAACACTGTTAATAGCAGGAAACGAAAAGAAATCCATGGCTGAAATGTGAAAACCTAAGCTTTCAGGTAGCCCTTCAAGAGCCCTTCACCTTGCCAAACATTATTTGAATTTTGTAGAGCAAACACTGGAGTTTAAGTTACCTCCTCGAATTCAATATTTGGCATAAGATGATAACCACTGCTGATCTCTCCCACTTGGTGTACCTGTTAATTGTTTGGAGATAAAGTGACGAACTCCATCAGAGGATTGTGGGTTCAGTTGCCTTACCCCACCTTTTTTTTAACTAGAGAAGAAACTGAGTTTCAGAGAAATTAAGTGACTCACCCAGGATTATATAGCCACTTGAAGAGTTGGCTGTGTAGAAAGAATTGAGAGCTCCTAACTTGTATTAAAGTGACTTTTTAACCCTACTAGAATTAATTCTGTTTTTGTTAGTATCAATATCCACTGAGATAAAGCAATTTGTCCCGGATCAGCTTGAAACCCTGTTCTTAAGAAATCATCTGCTAGTAACTAAAAGTATTTACTATTACTAAATATTTTGACGCAGTTTACTTGGCTTTCTAATTCTGTGTCTGTCTTGGTTTGTATCTCAACTGTACCAGTTATTAGCTCTCTTGTGTGTGTTAGTCATCAAATCATGTCTGACTCATTTGTGAGTCCATGGACTGTAGCCTGCCAGGCTCCTCTGTCCATAGGATTCTCCAGGCAAGAATACTTGAGTGGGTTTCAATTTCCTTCTCCAGGGCATTGTCCCAACCCAGGGATCGACCCCGGGTCTCCTGCATTGTAAGCAGATTCTTTACTATCTGAGCCACCAGCGAAGCCACCGTTATCTTAGGAAATGTTTACCTCTTTGTGCTCCCATTTCCCTTTTCATAAAGTGGGAATACTAGCAAAATCCACCTAACCCCGAATTACTATGAGAATTAAGTGAAATTATACACACTCAGAGGTCAGAACTGAGATAAATGTCAAAGATCCCTATTATTGTGTGGAATCTTAAGACATTTTAGCTTTGCCTCTCTCATTAACTAGCCTCATACTTGCTGTGCCTCAGTTTCCTCATCTGTGAGATAGAATTCTTATTGCTTCACCATTCAAAATAGATTGAGCTTATTTATATGCTTGCAATGGAGACATTTATTCATTTGACAATTTATTCTTTGTTGAATGAATCTATTGAGTGCCAGCTGTGCAGGGCACCCTGTGAGCAAGACAGAGGAGTCCCCTGTTTTCAAGGAGTTTATAGCCTGTGAGGGAGATAGAAAACCATACAAGCAGTAAGAGTGAAGGATGAGAAAGTTATGAGAGTGGAGTATGGGGTGTTGTGGAGACACATAGCAGGGGTACTCACATAGTCTGAGGGTAGGAGTGGGCAGGTTAGGGAAGACTTCTTGGAAGTGATAAGCCCAAACTCAGACGATGGGTAGGAGTAATTAGGCAAAGAAAGAAAAAAGTGTTCTAGGAAGAAAGTCCAGCAACTGGAAAAAGCAAGAGAATCAAGTGGTTCTACCTCTTTCGTCTACTTTGAGACACCATTCATTTTAAAGATGTGCCCTTATTCAGAGTGAAGTAAGCCAGAAGGAAAAATAACAATACAGTATACTAACACATATATATGGAATTTAGAAAGATGGTAATGATAACCCTGTATGTGAGATAGCAAAAGAGATGCAGATGTATAGAACAGTCTTTCAGACTCTATGGGAGAGGACAAGGGTGGGATGATATGGGAGAACGGCATTGAAACATGTAAATTATCATATGTGAAATGAATCGCCAGCCCAGGTTTGATGCATGATACAGGGTGCTCAGGGCTGGTGCACCGGGATGACCCAGAGGGATGGAATCAGGAGGGAGGTGGGAAGGGGATTCTGGAAGGGGAACACATGTATACCCATGGTGGATTCATGTCAGTGTATGGCAAAACCAACACGATAATGTAAAGAAAAAAAAAAACGAATGGTATCTCAAACTAGATGAAATATAGTAGACCTTAAGGAGGGAAAAACATTGCCACTTGAACTTCGACATAAAGTTTTAGCACTTATGGTTTTAATGCTGTTTGAAAGAACATATAAAAATATTATTATACAGTGCTCTAGCAAATATAACCAAATAAAAACATATTTGAAATAGTTTGCTTTCAGTATTCTTGAAACTTAGAGTTAGATTTTCCTGAAAGGTGTTTTGATTCAGAGGCATGGATGTCAAACTTTTCCAGTATGATCAAGAGCCATGGGCTTCCCTGTGGCTCAGCTGGTAAAGAATCTGCCTGCAATGTGGGAGACTTGGTTTGATCCCTGGGTTGGGAAGATCCCCTGGAGTAAGGGAAAGGCTACCCACTCCAGAATTCTAGCCTGGAGAATTCCATGGACTGTATAGTCCATGGCATTGCAAAGAGTCAGACACAACTGAGCGACTTTCACTTCACTTTCACTTTCAAGAGCCTTGGTGATACAGTTTTTTGTAAAAGAATTCATGGCTGAGCCGAAAGCCATCTGAATTGGGCTCTTCAGCTGATTTGTGAGTCCATGGGATTAGTCGTCTTTTGCTTCCCACTTGAGAAATGTTGCTGAGTGCCTCTGATTCACCTCCTCCCACAGCATTTGGTGCCTAGAGGTTAAAAGGGTGGCCTACAGTTGTTTCTGGGATTTTCTTCCAAACTAACACCCATTCTGACAGTTTTGGAACTGCGGCTTTTCATGTTTGTGCATGCAAGGCCAAAGCAATTAGTTAACAACTGTTGCCTGTTCTAGAATGATTTTCAGATGCAATCCAATTTCGGAGGGCGGGTGTTACGATGTGGGGGAAAAAAAAAAGTATCTGTGAGCTGAGGAGGATCTCTTAGAGAAGTCCTGTGACAAGCAGAAATGGCCTGGCTCTAGTTCCCTGCCATACTCAGTCACTGGCTAAGAGCTGCCTGGAGAGGGTGTGGCCCTGGCATGAATGCTATCACCAATGCCCAAAGTGCGGCTGCTGGTATCTCTTGGCTAACTGTACTACTCTGTGAAGTTTTTCTTTTTTAAGGATGATCTTAGCAATCCTGCATGGCTGCCGCGCCTCGTAAAGTATATGGAGCAGTTACTACTAGCCATAATTTAAACAGGTTTCACGTAATTAAAGATGTTCAGTGTGACAGTGGAAAATTCCCAGCTTTCATGTATTTTGTTAAGTGGGTTTTTAAAATGTTTTCAAAATCCTGTTGTGATAGATGGTCTTCAAAGACAGCCACCATCTATTTCTTGAATGGCTGTAGATCAGTTGGCGCCTCGTGCCAGCCCCTCCCCTTGCACCTGGGTGGGACTTATGCCTTGCTTTAGCCAATAGAATGCAGTGATGTAATGCTTGGCAGGATTTAAGAGGACAGGTAACTTCTCCCTTTCCTCTTAGAAGCCAGGTATCAGGTGAGTAGTTTGAGCCTAATCTCTTTCCAATTATGAGGAAACCGGTCTACAAAATAGCTGACTAGTACTTGTCAGAAGTGTGCCAAGACCATGCGAGACAAAGCTGATAAACTGTTACACACTAGAAGAGACTAAGGAAAAATTACGCTAAATATAATGTAGGATCTTGGCTAGGATCTTTGGGTAGAAAAGAATTATTAGCAGGTCAACTGGTGAAGTTTAATAGTGTCTGTAGTTTAGTCAATAAGCATTATACCTAATTAGTTAACTGTGGTCATATATTAAGGCTGTGTAGGAAGTTAACATTAGGGGAAACTTGGGTGATGGGTGTGTAGGAACTCTATTTTTGTAACACTAAGTGTCAGGATGATCTGTAATGCATCAGTAGATAACCTGGAATACCAGAAGAAAGGCAGCAGCTCAGATCACACAGCAGGGTTCCTCTTGAGTTGGGGTTCTTGGAAAAAAGTACTAATCTCAAGATTGGGAAGTTGGTGGCTTTTCTGTCATGCTATCTTAGGAGGCCAAATGATCTTTGGTTTCCAAACAATCTCTTCACTCATCTATTTTGAAGTTGAAATTCCTATTCTTCTGGTGATCCACTAATTTAAGGCAAGTATCATGAAAATCATCTTGTGTGACAGAAATTCTTGGAGAGTCATCGCAAAAGAAAAATGTTTGGAAAATAATTTCATAGCTTACTACTTCTTGAAGATTATCTATGAATATTGGTATATGAAAGGCTCTGAGAAATTCTGCAATAAGCTATGTAACTATTTAGCTTAGCATTTATTCTCCAAATGTATCTAATCACATAATCCTAAATGCATATATACAAATGTTTTCCTACAGAAGACATTTTAGGGCATGCCAGATGAGAGCATTGTGGACTGCAAAGGATTTCAAGCAGCCAAAGTGAATCCCCCTTTCCTAGAAGGGATAAAAAGAAGACTGAATGTCAAGATTGCTTAAAATGTTCTCTCACAGTAGGAGATAGTTCAAATTCATTAACCTCTAAATATCCTTTCCCATTTCAAGTCTGTCAGTCAGTTTAGCGTTGCATATTAATGAAGATTCTTAGTAATAAACCAGAGAAGGCAATATCACCCCACTCCAGTACTCTTACCTGGAAAATCCCATGGACGGAGGAGGCTGCTAGGCTGCAGTCCATGGGGTTGCTAAGAGTAGGACATGACTGAGCGACTTCACTTTCACTTTTCACTTCATGCATTGGAGAAGGAAATGGCAACCCACTCCAGTGTTCTTGCCTGGAGAATCCTAGGGATGGCGGAGCCTGGTGGGCTGACCTCTATGGGGTTTGCATAGAGTCTGACATGCCTGAAGCAACTTCGCAGCAGCAGCAGCAGTAATAAACAAATATATGACAGAATTCACTTAAGGAATGGGTTTTGTTATAAGACATTAACAGGTTTATTACATGTAAATGAAGGCCAGGAAATGTGTTTTGATGTTACACAACTGGAAGAACACAGCAAGGAGAAACTTCCAGCTGCAATATGAAGTCATCTAGAAGAAATTCCATTGCTAATGATGTCTGGCTGTTATCACCTGAGGTGCCAGAACTTTAGTTATAGCTACCCAGAAGGACCAAGGGCTTCAGATCTGATCTCATGGAGTGTGACCACTACATCATATTCCTCTATCTTGTGTCACTTTTGCTTTCTAAGGATTGAGTGGATGTTTTGGGTTGGCAAAAAAGTTAGTTCTGGTTTTCCCATAAGATCTTAGGGAAAAACCTGAATGAAATTTTTGGCCAAGCCAATATTTCTTCATTGACTGTAAGTCATACGAGTACCTGAGCTACAAAGAGTTCTGGGAAATGTAGTTTTTTCCACTTTTGCAATTATTGTTTAGGAAGGCACTTGCAACAGGCTTTTGAACAGGTGTTGGGTAAACCAAATTGCAGCATTGATGCTGGTGCTAGACTTACTCATTCTTCATTTGATACAAGCAAACATGAGATGGATTTCATACCATTATTCTCATTATTTTCTATTTCTGTGCAGGCCATAAAACTGTTATTAAATTCACAGTATAGAGAATGCTCTTGTGGCTGTCAAGGAAGAGGCAGGCAGGAGAGGGAAGGAGTAGGAGTTTGGGGTTAGCAGTTACAAACTATTATATACAGAATGGGCAAACAACAAGGTCCTACTGAAGAGCATAGGGAACTGTACAGGATATTATTCAATATCCTGTGATAAACCATAATGGAAAACAATATGAAAAAGAATATGTAAATATATATGTATAATGGAATCACTTTGCTGTACAGCAGAAATTAACACACTTTTTAAAATCAACTATACTTCAATAAAATTAAAAAAAAACTGTTGCTGAAACACTAAACATGGAAACAATAATAAAATCTAGAGCTGTAAAGATGATAATTATTGCCATAAAACTAAAATAACAGTACTAAAATAATACATATAATACAGTATTAATAGCAAGCCAAGTATTATAGTTGTACCAAAATTCAAACTATGGTAATAAAACTCAATACAAATAAAATTTATTACTAGAGTCAAATAAAATTCAGCATTGTAATGGCAATAAAACAATATTTGTAATAGACTACATAATATGGGCTAAATCTGCATTTGAACTTTATTTTTCCCTCCTAGTGATTAAGAACTTGGACTCTGGAAACAGAGTATCTTGCTCGACACTGATTCTCTGACATTAGGTTAGTTAGGTAAGCAATTTAGGTTTCAGTTTCTTCTTAAGAATTGGTCATAATGAGAATGAAATGAGAAAAAGCAGGAAAGTATCCTGCCCATAGTAAGTGCTCAGTGTTAGGTTATAGTCAGGGGACAGGCAAATAAAACTCATTCTCTTCTCCAGGTTCAGGAAAACTACGTCTCCAATCTAGCTTTCTATGACAGATTCCCTGGTGTTTCCCAGTTAGCTATTCCGTGCTCATACCCACCACAACCTATGCATGTAATAGGGAAGAGGCTTTTGTATTCTTTTACAAGTTAATCACTAAAAGGATGTTGCCTGTAAGCTTAATTTATGCATAATGGCCCAGCTCTGGGAACCGTGCTTCCCAGGTAATGAGCATTAAGCTAAAGTACATTTGTTTAGCTCACAGCAAACATCCTGACCAGCTCTACCTGTGAATGACCACAGGAAGAAATGAACACATCCCCTCTAGGGAGCTGACGGGAACCAGGACATGTTTGACTACTCCCTCATCTTTTAGTATAAAAGAACCTAAATTCTAACTCAGGCAAGCTGGTTCTTTGTGGAGATGAGCCCATCATCTTGGCTTGCTGGCTTTTCCAAATAAAGTGTTATTCCTTGCCCCAAACTTGTCTCTTGATTACTGGCTTGTCCCATAGTGACCCAGTCTCTTGATTACTGGCTTGTCCCATAGTGACCCAGTAACAGGAAGATGTATCAACCACTTCCTAGTAGTGGATGGACCCCTTCTTACAAACATGGAGTTTGGGGTCTGCATTTTTGTCATAGAAGCACAAAGTCCTTTCTGGGGCTCTATCTTTAGAACTAGCCTTCCCTAAAACTTAAGGGTCTGCTGATATCTTTCACTATCCTTTCTTGGTTGTGCTTTTACAAAGAGAGTCTTTGGAGCTAGTCTTGGTTGAATTCAAGCAGTATCCTCATCTCTTATTAGCTGTGTGATCTTAGGCAAGTTATTTTACCTCTCTGAATCTTGGGTTCACGCACATGAAATGGTGTTAATAAAACTTTTTTAAAAAGGTTGTTATGAGAAACAGTAAAGGATGCTGGATGATATCTGGCCCAGTTCTTAGCACAAAACAGGTACTTTGTAGCCAGTATTCCACCCCTTTCCACTGCCTGCTCTCTGCTCTGCCCCAGGGAGCCAGTATTCTTGGTTCTAATACAGTAATGTGCCTGGGGTGATAGGGGCTGGAGGCTGGACCTTGACTTCGCTCTGACCCAGAAGACCTCCAGATGTTGTGATTGTTGTTTTAGTTAAGAGAAACGAAAATTCAGCTTGTTCCCTTGCGTTTCCCCTCTTAAAAGCAGAACTCAGCTAAAATTCTGGGAACAGAGTGTTCAGATTAACCAGGTTCTGCTTGAGAAGTTTTCTTATGTCTCTCCATTGAGTGCGTTTTCTAGTTCTCTTGCTTCAGCAGATATTTTACTGTCTCTTTACTTAATAGGTTAATAACAACATTTTCCTCAGATACTTGAGACTTCATACATCTTCTGAGACTCTACATTGCATTTTAGTAAAACTGTATCATATTCATGCAGTATCAGTATAATTATTATCACAGTGTTGGTATTTACTATTTTGGTTGTATGGCAGAGATCTTGAGAGATTGCATTCTGGTGTTAGGTTTAAGTCTTTAAGGCTGACATTGAGAAAATTATATCAGAGCCTTTTGGTGAGACTTGAAAGGGTACACTAATGCCCCTGGCTCTTCAGTGGCTGGACAGGCCTAAGGAGCCAGTGCCCCACTGGTTTCTTATGGCTGCCAGTACCTACAATGTGCTGTGCTCATTGTATCCTTCTCGATTTGTGCATTGATGTGACAAATCTTGGGTTCCTTATCTGTTAAATGGTAACAATAATATCTACCCCAATAGGGTGCTCTAAGGATTAAGGTGATCAATATTTGCACAATGTTTAAGGACAGGACCTGCCACATAGTAATATATGAAAGCAATTACTGTTATTCAAATTTTTAATGTAACTGTAATCTATATGATTACATAGATATACATAAAGATGTATACACATTGATACACTGAGCAGGGGCTTCCCAAGTGGCACAGGTAGTAAAGAATCTGTCTGCTCAATTCAGGAGACACGAGAGACACCAGTTTGTTCCCTGTGTCAGGAAGATCCCCTGGAGGAGGAAATGGCAACCCACTCCAGTATCCTTGCCAAGAAAATCCCAAGGACATAGGAGCCTAGCAGGCTACAGTCCATGGGGTCACAAAGAGCCAGACATGACTGAGCATGCACGCATGAGAGACACAAATTTATATGAGGGGGGATTCATGAATATGTTTTGTACTTTGGGTCATAATCTAATACTATGTTATTCTGCTGAAATTGTTCTAGCTTTAGCCATTAGAATTACTTTCAGTTTGACTCCTATTTTTTTTAAAAAAAGATTTTAAATTGAAGTATTTTAATTTACAATGTTGTGTTAGTTTCAAGTGTACAGTAGAGTGATTCAGTTACACACACACACATATATACACTCTTTTTCAGATTCTTTTCCCTTATAGGATATTATAATATATTGAGTATAGTTCCCTGTGCTATACAGTAGATCTTTGCTGAATATATCCAATAGTAGTGTGTATGGTAGTATGTATCTGATAATCCCAAACTTCTAAATTTAGACATGCCTCCTCCTCCCACCATCCTTTTTGTTTGTTTGTTTGTTTTGTTTTTATTTTGAGCCCTTGTTTACTATCTGGCACTGCAAGTTCCTCCAGACTCACTTTATATTTCCCCTGCCCCAGCTCTGGAATTGGCTATTCCACCAAGAAGCCCTGCTTCTTTAACTGAATAATGATATTAGAAACCAAGGGGGAGGGGGTGGCTAGGTGAGCCACTAGATGTTGATGCAAATACTTCTGCTGTTTAAGTTAATGACTGTTAAATGGAACACTAATTTAGTTGCTCAGGGAGGCCCTATAGGGAAGGGTATAAGATAATAATATCAAGCCAATGTCCAAGAAAGAGTCTTTCCTGGAGCTTAAGCATCTCCAAAAGGGAACACACTGAGGGGAATCTGTGGAAGACACTGAGCGTGTTTTTGTAGCCAAGGTGAGACAGGATAGTTGCATAGTAGAGACTGCATTCTAATGCTTCCTGACTTGCTCAGTACTAAGTCCTTCCTTCTGTTCCAATTCCTGCTGCTGTGTAGCAAATTACTCCAGAGCTTAGTGGCTTAAAATGATCACTTTATTACCTCTCTTGGTTTCTGTAGGCTAATGACTTGGCAGAAAGATTATGCTGGATAGTTCTGGGTGGTTCTGAAGTCTTTTCTTTGGTTCCAGTCACTTGGCAACTGCAGCTGAAATACTAGGGGTCTGAAGCAGCCGGGGTCTGAAAGCTGGGGTCTGAACCTCTCAGGTGGCTCTCTCCCTTGTATCTCTCTTTCTCTGTAAGTCCTGGGGCTTTTCCCGGTGGTCTCTTCACAAGAACTAGTTTAACTTCCTCATGAAATGGTGGCCTCAGAACAGTTGGGCTGCTTCCACAATGATGAAGGCCCCCGTTGCAGGCATTTCAGTGGGTGAGGCAGAAGGATGCTCACCTTTTCTGAACTAGCTTTGGATTTACCATCATGGCATCCAATTGGCTCTGAGTCACACACCACCCAAATTCAAGGGCAGGGGACGTAGACCCACCTTTCTTTGGGTAGAGTGCCAAAATCACATTTTAAGAGTCTGTGGAGTGACATTGTTTTGGTCATACTTTAAAAAAAAAAGTTATGTCACATATTCTCCTCAGCTAAGCTGCCAAAAGCTCTAACATTTGAAAATGTGCCATAAACTCACAAAAGCTGAAAGCCACTGCCCTAAAGCTGATGGGTTTCTAAAATCTGGTATCTTCCCTTCTCCCTCTATTTTCACACTTTCATGGCTTCTTCCTACCCACTATCACTCATCTACTGTCTCATGTCATGTTTCCTGGTTCTCCCTTAAGGAGCATGCAGATTTCCTTTAAAAACACTGAGTTTCCAAGGTGACTCAGTGATAAAGAATCTACCTGCCAATTCAGGACCCTTGAGGAGCATGCAGATTTCCTTTAAAAACACTTAGTGTGGCTGAAAGGAGGAATGTCAGATAAAGGAAACACATGTATATATATAGAGAAAAAATACAAATGGATAATGGAAAACACAGGTTGATTCAATAATGGAGAAAGCAGAATCAGTGGTGTTGAATATTATGTGAGAATACATGAAGAAGATGCTGATAAACATTGATGGGTGAAAGAAAGTAAGGAAATATTGAAGAACAGGGAAAACTACACCGGTGCTAAGAATTGTCACAGGGCTATTATTTACAGAATAGTGAACCTAGAGGTCTGGGATGCTTTTTGAGGGGGCATCCTTAAACCATCAAATTGTGTACAAATCATATACACATGGGAGAAGAAGATCCATAACACTTAGAACTGCAAGAGGTAAGTGGCCAAAAAATCTTCAAAATGTACTGATAGAGAATGTCAGAAGCTCAGCCGAGAAGAACATGATCACAGGCACACACAGGTAGGAGCAGGTGTGTAAGGACCATTGTACAGTGTGTATAGTGTGTTAATCATTCAGTCGTGTCCAACTCTTTGTGACCCCATGGATTGTAGCTCGTCAGGTTCCTCTCCATAGAATTCTACTGGAGTGGGTTGCCATTTCTCCTCCAAGGGATCTTCCCAACCCATGGATCGAACCCGGGTCTCCCACATTGCAGGTAGATTCTTTATTGTCTGAGCCACCAGGGGGAAATCCCAAAAAGATAACAGTGATGGTGGTTTAGTCGCTATATTGTGTCCAACTCTTGAGACCCCATGGACTGCAGCCTGCCAGGCTCCTCTGTCCATAGGATTCTCCAGGCAAGTATACCAGTAGGAGCAGGGAGCTCTGGCAACTCGAGGTCACTTGCTCAGGACTATGAGCCACCTGTGTCTCAGCTGATTTTGGTCTCATTTCGGCCACACTCTGCTTCCCCATCCTGTGAGGCACTATGCTGTCCCACCTCTGCACATTTGTTCATCTGCTTGTATTTCATTATCCATTCATTCATTCTTTAGCTGTTCTTACTGATCTGTATCCTCCATCTCCACCTTTATCAATTACCATGGGCCGCTCTGTTCCACAACCAAGCTCTTCCTCAGAACACCCCAACCCAACGCACACACACACACTACAGACTACGAACACAATACACACTCACACAGCTTTGTTCCTCTTGGTCATTAGAAATCACTTTTCTTGTGTGTGCCCAGAGGTAAACTGGATGAAATCGCCACAGACGGATGGATAGTGTATGACAAAATCCAGAGGTTAAGAAAAGTTCAGTCCTTGGAGACTGAGGGACAGGATTTGGTGGGTTCATGGAGACCTCTGCCAGGCAACAAGAGGAAAATCTATTTTTCTATTTTCACAGTTAGTACAAGGGAATTGTGTGTGTGTGATTAAGCCTGGGGGATAATTTTCAGGTCAAACCACTAGATGGAGGTCCTGCCTAAAGAACACACTCTAAGGCCAGGCACTGCAGTCTGCAAGCTTCCTCCTCTAGATGAAAACATGAGTTGAGGGCACCTGGTGACGCCCCAGTCTACCCAAAGGGCCTTGTGATCTTGTTTTGTTGTGGAACACACTTCCTCTCAACCTGTTTTAATACGTCTCTCTTTTCTTACTCAGAAATTGCTCCCAATATGGGTTGCTTGGTGCCTCATGGTTCATTGCTCTTGGACAACCATAGAAATGTTGACTTTTTTCCCGCGTTTCTTTGCTTTGAATGTCAAAATAGCCAGTTTTGTCTTTTATTCTCCATTTTATTAGCTGTAAGTGCTGCCTGTGAAGCGTTTTTGTTCTCTGAAAGGAAACCTCACAAACACAGGTAATTCTCTCAATATGGGATTTTTGAGTGCAAGCAAGGCAGTAAATAAACTCAGATAAATCTGAAAGTAGCTAGTTGAGTTTTTCTGACTGATACTGATTACATCATAGCTAAGGAACTCAAGATGAACTTAATTTTTATTGCAAGGTTACTAGAAGCAAGTGTGCATTTATTCTGCAAATAAAACTCCATGAATTTAAACATACTACAGATCGATTTAATGAACTATAAATTCGCAAATATTTGACTTTTTTGCCAACAAAAAGCTTCACCCTTGAGATTTATGAGTGAACTGACAGTTCATAGGGTCTGTCTGTTTCCCTTTTGTGTGTTAGAAAGTGATAACTTTGCACTTGACAACGAATGATTTGTTTTCTCACTTAGCCTGATGAAGAATTTGGTTACACTAACGTTAGTCTTGGAAAATATTATACTGAGTGGCTTCTGAAACCCTCCTTGCTGGGCTGACCACTGTCACAATGGCTGAAAGACTACTGAGGGTCGAAGATATCTCTACAGTGTCCTCAATACTCAGGTAAGGTCCATGTCACTGTTTAGTCCCTCCCATCTTTCTTTTTTTAAAATTATTTATTTACCTATTTGGCTGTACTGGGTCTTAGTTCCAGCATGTGTGATCTAGTTCCCTGACCAGGGATCCAGCTCAGGCTTGCTGCATTGGGAGTATGGATCCTTAGCCACTGGACCACCAGGGAGGACCGAAGTTTCTCTTTATTTCATCACTTCCTGCAAGTCAGCAGCAGGGGACAAGGTTGTCAGGTGCATGCTCGCCTCACCCGCTGTCCAAGACTGGGAAGAGGGTAACAGTCCTACCATCCCAGCCAACTAGATGAGAGACATTTCCAGCAGGATCTACCAGAATAACTTAAGTGACTCTTGAGTATTTAAAACATAGGAAACTCAACGCAGGTAATTGGTTATATGGACTTTCCTTGTAGCTCAGAGTTATAAGAATCTGCCTGCAATGAAGGAGACACAGGTTTGATCTCTGGGTCTGGAAGATCCCCTGGAGAAGGAAATGGCAACCCACTCCAGTATTCTTGCCTAGGAAATCCCATGGAGAGAGGATCCTGGCAGGTTACAGTCCATGGGATCACAAAAGAGCCAGATAGGACTCCTTGGTTACACAAGTGATGAAAGAGCTATAAAGCCTAAGAGGACAGTAAGGCAACCCAGAGATGAGCAATAGCAAGAAGTCATTACTATCCCCAGGCTGGGAGGGACAAAGAGAGAAGCTGATACCTTAGCCCAGGGGCTAGAATCACCAGTCAGAATCTGGAGCCCGAGAAGGCTGACCAGAGGAACTGGAGCCATGGGGAAGATGCATACCCTACCTGAGCTGTCACCCACGGGTTTTGTAAAGACGTGACAGCGAACATTTTTGGCTCTGTGGGTCCTATAATTCTGTACAGAGGTTTATCTCCGTAATATTTTTTTCTTCTTTAGATACTTTCCCTCCTCCCCTCCTCCTACCGTGTGATAAGGAAATAAATGATTGCTCTGCTTTGCAGTTGTGAACTCCTGGAGCGCAAAGAACCTGAGACAGGGTTCATTTTCTGGCTTTTCCATCTGCCTGCTGAGTCTGCCTCTGAATTTAGTCCCACTGAGGACTTGATGTTCTAGAAATGCTTGTGGCTCCCTGAATGCCTCGTTTCTTTGAGTACTGTACCAGATCACCTTTTTTCCCTCTTCCCCAACCCCTGACCCATGGTTGGTATTCTGTAATACTTGTAGGATAAAGAGGGCACAATCAGACCTTCTTGTTTTTAGAAGATGAAATTCTTGTTGCCTTCCTAAAGGTGAGCAGCTCTGAGGTCATGGAGAGAATGTTAGACCTCACTGTAGTTATACTGCTTCTCAGATGTGTGATCTAGGCAAGTGGTTTTTATCATTTTGGATTTCAGGTTTCTCATTGTGTAGGAGAATGATAATCAGAGTTGTTGTGAAAACTAGTTAAGGGACTGCTCCTAGCAAAGTGCTGGCTGATATTGAAAAGATTCTTCTCTTTTCAAGAGTCCTGCTTTTCTGTTTAAAGAAGTCTCACTGTTTCTGGGACAAGCCTTGTGCTGTTCTGGGGCTCTAGATGTCTTAATGCTCAGACCCATATCCCTAGGCAGGAGTAGAACCTGCCTTCCTCGAGGCATAAGGCTGAGTACCATGTGCTTTCTTGTCTCCACATCCATGCTTCAGCACTGCTCTTGCCTTCAGTCTCTGCTGATCAAAAATGCATACTTTGGGAAGTTCCCTGGTGGTCCAGTGGTTAGGATTCCAATGCAGGGAGTGCAGGTTTGATCCCTGGTGAGGGGAACTGAAGTGTCTTTATGGCATGGCCATAAATAAATAAATAAATAAAATTGTTTTAAAAAAGCTAGAAACCATGAAAATAAAAAGTCCAATTTGAAAAACAATACAGTATAAAAATGCATGTTTTCATCCCAGGTCTAAGTACATTTCTCTTAGACTATGTTGGGTTCACTTACAACAGACCAACCTTCCTACAAAAAATATTAGAAAGGGTGGAAAATGTTTTAAAACTCTGTTGTAAGGGATCAGATTGTTACTAAGGCAGTCAGGAGTCAAGATGACAGAGAGCAGGGAATCCCATGGTGTAGGACTCCCCTAATTTAGTATTTTAAATTGTCTTGCCCCTGGAGGTCTTCCCTGAATCCTAAGTGGCCGGGTAGAGAGGTAGAGAAGTGAGAGAAATGTGTACCTCAGGGGGTGGGTGTGAGGGAGAGGGTCTTCCCAGGTGGCGCTACTGGTAAAGAACCCGCCTGCCAACACAGGAGACATTAAGAGACATGGGTTCAGTCCCTGGGTTGGGAAGATCCCTTGGAGAAGGGCATGGCAACCCACTCCAATGTGCTTCCCTGGAGAATCCCATGGATAGAACAGCCTGACAGGCTACAGTCCAAATTCCTAGAAAAGTACAACTTTCCAAGACTAAACCAGGAAGAGATAGATATTAATAGACCCATCACAAGCGCGGAAATTGAAACCGTAATCAGAAATCTTCCAAAAAACAAAAGCCCAGGACCAGATGGCTTCACAGCTGAATTCTACCAAAAATTTAGAGAAGAGCTAACACCTATTCTACTCAAACTCTTCCAGAAAATTGCAGAGGAAGGTAAACTTCTAAACTCATTCTATGAGGCCACCATCACCCTAATTCCAAAACCCGACAAAGATGCCACAAAAAAAGAAAACTACAGGCCAATATCACTGATGAACTTAGATGCAAAAATCCTCAACAAAATTCTAGCAAATAGAATCCAACAACACATCAAAAAGATCATACATCATGATCAAGTAGGCTTTATCCAAGGGATGCAAGGATTCTTCAATATTCGCAAATCAATCAATGTAATACACCACATTAACAAATTGAAGAATAAAAATCACATGATTATCTCAATAGATGCAGAGAAAGCCTTTGACAAAATTCAACATCCATTTATGATAAAAACCCTCCAAAAAGTAGGAGTAGAAGGAACATAACTCAACATAATAAAAGCTATATATGACAAACCCACAGCAAACATTATCCTCAATGGTGAAAAGCTGGAAGCATTCCCCCTGAAATCAGGAACAAGACAAGGGTGCCCACTCTCACCACTACTTTTCAACATAGTTTTGGAAGTCTTGGCCACAGCAATCAGAGCAGATAAAGAAATTAAAGGAATCCAGATTGGAAAAGAAGTAAAACTCTCTCTGTTTGCAGATGACATGATCCTCTATATTGAAAACCCTAAAGACTCTACAAGAAAATTACTAGAACTAATCAGTGAATATAGCAAAGTTTCAGGATACAAAATCAACACACAGAAATCCCTGGCATTCCTATACACTAACAGTGACAAATCAGAAAGAGAAATTAAGGAAACAATTCCATTCACCATCGAAACAAAAAGAATAAAATACTTAGGAGTATTCCTACCTAAAGAAACAAAAGACTTGTATATAGAAAACGATAAAACACTGATGAAAGAAATCAAAGAGGACACAAACAGATGGAGAAATGTACCATGTTCGTGGATTGGAAGAATCAATATAGTGAAAATGAGTATACTACCCAAAGCAATCTATAGATTCAATGCAATTCCTATCAAGCTACCAGAGGTCTTCTTTAAAGAATTAGAACAAATAATTTCTCAATTTGTATGGAAATACAAAAAACCTCGTATAGCCAAAGCAATCTTGAGAAAGAAGAATGGAACTGGCGGAATCAACCTACCTGACTTTAGGCTATACTACAAATCCACAGTCATTAAGACAGTATGGTACTGGCACAAAGACAGAAACATAGATCAATGGAACAGAATAGAAAGCCCAGAGATAAATCCACGCATCTATGGACACCTTATCTTTGACAAAGGAGGCAAGAATATACAATGGAGAAAAGACAACCTCTTTAACAAGTGGTGCTGGGAAAACTGGACAGCCACTTGTAAAAGAATGAAACTAGAACACTTTCTAACACCATACACAAAGATAAACTCAAAATGGATCAAAGATCTAAGCATAAGACCAGAAACTATAAAACTCATAGAGGATAACATAGGCAAAACACTCTCTGACATAAACCAAAGCGGGATACTCCATGACCCACCTCCCAGAATACTGGAAATAAAAACACGAATAAACAAATGGGACCTAATTAAAATTAAAAGCTTTTGCACAACAAAGGAAACTATAAGCAAGGTGAAAAGACAGCCTTCAGAATGGGAGAAAATAATAGCCAATGAAGCAACGGACAAACAATCTCAAAAATATACAAGCAACTCCTGCAGCTCCATTCTAGAAAAACAAACGACCCAATCAAAAAGTGGGCCAAAGAACTTAACAGACATTTCTCCAAAGAAGACATAAAAATGGCTAACAAACACATGAAAAGATGCTCAACATCACTCATTATCAGAGAAATGCAAATCAAAACCACAATGAGGTACCACTTTACACCAGTCAGAATGGCTGCCATCCAAAAATCTACAAGCAATCAATGTTGGAGAGGATGTGGAGAAAAGGGAACCCTCTTACACTGTTGGTGGAAATGCAAACTAGTACAGCCACTGTGGAAAACAGTGTGGAGATTCCTTAAAAAACTGCAAATAGACCTGCCATATGACCCAGCAATCCCACTGCTGAGCATATACACCGAGGAAACCAGAATTGAAAGAGCCACGTGTTCCCCAATGTTCATTGCCGCATTGTTTACAATAGCCAGGACATGGAAGCAACCTAGATGCCCATCAACTGACGAATGGATAAGAAAGCTGTGGTACATATACACAATGGAATATTACTCAGCATTAAAAAAAAATTCATTTGAAGCAATTCTACTCAGATGGACGAAACTGGAGCCCATTATCCAGAGTGAAGTAAGCCAGAAGCAAAAACAACAATACAGTATATTAACGCATATATATGGAATTTGGAAAGATGGTAACGAGAACCCTGCATGCGAGACAGCAAAAGGAACGCAGATGTATAGAACAGACTCGTGGACTCTGTGGATGAGGGTAAGGGTGGGATGATATGGGAGAATGGCATTGAAACATGTTAATTATCATATGTGAAATCAATCACCAGCCCAGGATTGATGCTCGGGGCTGCTGCACCGAGATTTTCCGGGGGGAGGAGGGAGGAGGGAGGAGGGAGGGGGGGTTCCGGAGGAGGAGCATATGTACACCCATGGCGATATCATAGAATTGTATGGCAAAACCAAAAAAAAAAAAAGGGGAGCAAAAAAAATAAAAAATAAAAAATAAAATGAACTTAGATAAAGTTTAAAAATTAATCTACTTTATAGATCCAGTAACGCAATGAGACCAATTTATTGAACAATCAGTTAATATTAAAAAATTATCAGACTCACTTTCCCCAAGAAGGCCTTTGCGGTCATCAGGTCAGAAGTGCCCTCTGCTGACTCTGAGCTCGCTGACAGCACGCGCAGGGGAGGCCATAGCCTTCCATCTCATAGTCCCCTTAATTTGAACCACTTGTGGACACTGAATCTCCGTGGGAAGGGGGTTTCAGTTCCTAGTTCTTAGACTCTGTATTGTACTTTAACTTTTCACCTTGAGAGCAGGAAGCTAGTAATTCTTACTAATATCTCAGAAATCACCCACCGAACAGATTGGTTGGTCCCTTGGGGAGAAAAGATCTTCCACTTCTCTTGCTTGGACTCTAGGCTATTACTGCAGATGTTACTCTTATGCCTTCCAAGTATATCACTTTTGTGTGCTCCTTAGTCGCTAAGTCATATTTGACTCTTTGAGACCCCATAGGCTATAGCAAGCCAGGTTCCTCTGTCCGTGGGATTTTTCCAGGCATGGATACTAGAGTGGGTTCTTTACAACCTGAGCCACCAGGGAAGCCCCAGTTATATCACTTAGATAACCAGGAAGGATAAAACACAAAATAAATTGACTAGAAAATTTAAAAAAATGCAATTAACATTGAAAACAGGAAAAAACAAAACTGAATCATGATAAGGTCCTAAAAAGAACTAAGATAAAGAGGTAATAACTAATAATTAGAAAATAGATCAAGGACAGTGAAAATACAGTAAAGAGTTAAAATCAAAGGAATAAAAGATTCAAAGAATAAATCAAGCAGAGATGGAAATAAGGACAGGTTTAGGTGAAATAGATTTAAGATTGGATGTGGGCTTGGCAGCACAGGAGTTCCTTGTCTAAACAATCTTGGCCTTACTGGCTAAGTCAGACCTGTAAATTCTAGAAGCCTTGAGAACTCCATGGAAAGAACTCTTAGGCAGAGGGCCCCCAGGGCTGCAAGCTGAATGCCGAAATGCAGCTTAAATCTATGAAGCAAACCCTTTCCTTAGACCTAATTAACCCTATAGGTCACCGATAAGGGTGTGGTTGGTAGATGTTTCCTACAGTTCATGGGGTTGCAGAGTCAACTCAACTGAGTGATTGAGCACACAGGCATACAGATGGTTCCTAAGAAAAACCATCTAGTTCAGTCACCTTTCTACAAATGTGTGAACTAAGGATTACAGCAAAGAAAGAGGTGTAATTCCAGTGATGAGGGTGGAGAAGTGGAGGCATAGGGAACCTTTCCCAGCCACATCATTTGGTTACAAGGCCTATCCAGTTAAAGGTCCTATTCTCAGCACTTTCCTAAATTACCCTCTTCCTTGTATCTGAAATTTAGAAATTGACCCAAGCGGGTTTGCTGAGCTGCACAGCTGAGATGGGTCCCAGAACAGGGGTTTCCCATTAAGGACACAGAACGCCCTGCTGGCTTGGGATGAGTCAAGGCTGATGCAGAGGCGAGGTCAGCCCTGCAGAGCTAGGGCTGGGCTGGGTTTGCTGGAGCAGATAGAGACGCTTCCAGCAGGAGAAGAAAGATGTAGAGCCAAGCAAGTTCGTGGGCAGGCCCCAGCTCCACTCACCCTCTCTGCTGGTGCCCAGGTGTCTGCAGAGCTGCCTCTGTGGCAGAGGCCATAAGCACAGAGCTGGCGGGGTGGGTCTGGGCAGCTACGGTAAGACCCACAGGGCCTGCAGGCTTCTTCAGAGTTGCACCAGCTCTGGAGTGAGGGGCCGAATTCCTCCCTATTACTGCTGTAATGCATCACCATAGGCTTAGTGGCTTAAAACAAAACAAATTTGCTACTTTACAGGGCTTCCCTGGTAGCTCAGCTGATTAGGAATCTGCCTGCAATGCAGAAGATCCCAGTTCAATTACTGGGTAGGGAAGATCCTCTGGGAATGGCTACCCACTCCAGTATTCTGGCCTAGAGAATACCATGAACTTTTATAGGTCTAGAGGTCAGAAGTCTGAAATGAGTCCTTATAGGCTAAAGTCAATGTGTTGGCGGGGGATGGGCGGTGAGTTTCTTCTGGAGGTTCTGAGGGAGAATAACTTCCTTGTTTTTTCTAGCTTCTAGGGACTACCTGTATTTCTTGGTGCCTGACTCCATTCTCCATCTTCGAGGCCAACAACAAAGCATCTTCAAACCTCCCTCCCTGACCTTTCGCCCCGTCCCCTTTTCTCTCTCCTACCTATGCTCTCTACTTTAACCCTCTGGCCTTCCTCTTACAAGGACCTTTAATGATTAGATAGGGTCCACTTGGATCATCCAGGATAATCTCCCCATCTCAAAATCTTTCATTTAATCACATCTGCAAAGTCCTCTTTGCCAAGTAAGGTAACACATTCACAGACTCAGGGGATTAAGATAAGGCACCTTTGAGGGGCTGCTATTTATCTTACCATCAGAGCATTCATCCCATGTCATTTCAGCAGGTGACACAGCATCCTGGAGAACCACCCATATTGAAGATGTGTGTTCTCCAGCTCCTGGTCCTCACCACTGTTTTGGTGGGAGCTGAAGGCAGGCATTGCCTGGTATCTTCATTAAATGATGAGTGTTGGAGCTAGCTGCTTTAGAGCCAGCTTGTGGCTCCATTTTCTGTGAATTCTCAGAAGCTTAGGCCTCTGGCTGCTTAGTAAGAAGGGCACTGAGGAGTGGGTGTTAACTTCCTAGTATCAAATGAATTTATTGAAAATAGAAGCATCCTCAGTCCTTAGGGGTACTGGAGGCTAGGCTGGGCAACTGAACTTCATTGGTCAATAGAACTGATGGCGCTCAGATTTTATTGACTTTGTTTATTTACTGTCAACATTAGAGCACCAATTTTATCATATTCCCTACTAAACCCTGATGCTTAACTTTTTAGGGATATTAATGGTAAATTTTCAATACATTTTTGCTGAATTAGAGAAAGAAATAATCTTCAACTTCAGTGAATTTATAGTTTAATATGCTGGGAATATTGGGAACATTGGGAAAATCTGGCCTTGGGCCAAACTTGGCTGATCACCTGGGTTTGTAAGTAAACTTCTGTTGGAACACTGCCATAGCCATTCATTTGTATATATTGTCTTTGGATGTTTTGTGCAACATTAGTAGAACTGAATGTCTGCACAGGTTGCATCCGTTGCAGTTGAGGGCTAAAATATTTACTCTCTGGCTCTTTACAAAGAAACGTTGCCATCCCCTTGGCTGACTAATAAAGAGTAACTGTACTGAGAGTAAAAACAATGAAAGGAAGTATACTCTAGGATGCTTTAGGAGGACATAAGGGAGGCAACACTTGGACATTCTTGGAGCATCCCATGCCTGAAGGCAGCATCCCGTAATCTTGCCTTTAGTGAGATCTCTTAGGGTGTCAGTCATCTGCTTGTCATAGGGAACCCACTGCTTCAGCCTCCTCGGTTCCTGTGCTTTTGCTGCTTTTTCATCATCCATGAGAATCTTCGTTGAAGTGGGAACTTTAGTTTCTAGGATCTCGATTTCCATGATAGGCCATTCTGCCTTCCTTTTCAAGGTCTCCCCTCTTTCTCACTTTACTGTTGAGGTTGTAGGGTTTGGATCCATACTGTTCATAAACTCCTCTCCTTCCTCCTGGTGTCCTACAGTTGTTCTATCACTTTTCCTTTTTCCTCACTATCCAGGCAGTCTAACATAATCTCATTTCTTCAAAAGATTTAGACATTTACAAAAAACTTCAGCTTATAATTTTCTTCCTTGAGAATTCCCAAAGCAAGAAATTACAAAGGGTCATTAGCTGTCTGGAACAGACATTAAGTGGAAATGGCAATAACAAAGAAAAATTGATGTTTCAGAAAATGAACTTGTCTTATTTGCATTGATAAGTATTTTAGACTATATTATGAAGGCAGTAGATCTTAAATAGGTGAATGGTTTAAAGAGAGAGAGTGACAGGTTTAGCAATTGGGATGATATTTAATATTTAACAACTGGTAAATGCAATGACCACTCAGTCTTACACAGCTGTTATGGCAATATGGGTACATAACAGCTGAGAATCAGCTGGATTTGTGTGTTGTAAGTTGACCTAGCTGTCAGGGGCAGAATATATGGGGGACTTCCCTCTAAGATTAGTGGGAGGGTGAAGAGGAGACTTTTAGACTAGTCTAGGAAAGAGATGATGGGTGAAAGTCACCAAGGGAGTGTACAGAATTTAACTCCATTTTAGATGTAAAATCGAAGGGAATGGGTAAGTGAGTGGATGCTGAGGTTGAGGGAGAGCCATGGGTTGACTGCTCCTAGGGCTTGGGCAATGGGATGGATGATGGAGTGGAATATGTAGGAAAGATGTAGAATTAACTTGTCTGGGGGATTAGACCTTCTGGCCTACCTCTGAGAGTCTTTTTTTGAACTGCTTGGTGAATAACTTGGGTACCAGAGAAAAGGGAAGACCCTTTATGTAGGAATGAGAACCATCTTTGCAAAGAGGGTACCATTTTGTTTTGTGCAAGCCCAGCTCAGGGGGCTTGTAAGTGTGCCTATTGTGATGGGTACATAGCTGTTGACTAAGCCCCTTTTTGCTAGCCTGCCAGCACTTCTCACTTTTTTTTTTTTTGTAGATTTTATTAAATTTGGAGCCCTCTACTCTAATCTCTTTCTCCTCTGTATTAAGTCAGATAGTTCTTAGGTAGCATTTAAGATCACATAAAAAAGAAAAAAAACCTTTCTGCTCTAATTCTGTTAAGAGTTATGTTTTCTTTTTTCCTTCAAAATAAGTTTTATAAGCCATATTAAATATAACACATGCTGGTTTCATTTGCTGTGATTCTACAGAGATTTCCTGATGAGACAACACAGATAAGGCACTGGCAAAATTGAAATTTGGCCTATATTTTTTCTAAACCTAAATATCATGAAAAAGTCCTCTCCCATAAAGACAGGATGTGACAATAGTAAAATGATTATTTTTAGGCTATCAAATTATAACCAGTCATAGAAGCAGAAGGTAAACTTACAAAAAGAATACTTAAAACTACATTTTCCTCCTTTTCTTCCTGCCTTCCTTCCCCATTCTGTCCTCCTCTTCATTCCCATCTTCATTCTTCCTTGATGACCACTGATGACCATACAGTAGCCTACACACCCTTCTCTGCTTAGAATTTCCAAAATAGAAAGTCAGGGAGTACTTAAGGGATGCATTTATAAAGAACGTAATGATGGAAACTGTTCAAAACTTTTCCAAATAAAATTTAGTTTCTGATTCAGTCCAGATTCTTTTTCATTTAAGTGGTTGGATCAAAGTTAGGACTTCTTTGAATGAAATTTTAAAAAGCAAAATCTTGAGAATTTAACAATACTAGAACCTGCTGTTTTTTGTCTTTCCATTAGTCCCACAGCCAAAAGAAGACAGATGTATAGAACACGTAATTGTGCTTTGAGAGAGAGAGTTTATGCCTTTTTATTGTTTTTTTAAAGTAGTAGACATTTTAAAGAGTTCTAAGTTCACAGCACAATGGAGTGGAAAGGACAGCTCATTCCTGTACACTCCATGTGTTTACACATGAACAGCCAAAGTGTGCATTTGTGATCACTGATGAACCAACATAGACTCATCATCGCCACCCAAAGCCTGTAGTTTATATTACAGTTCACTCTGTTACGGCATCTGGTCCCATCACTTCCTGGCAAATAGATGGGGAAATAATGGAAAGAGTGACAGACTTTATTTTCTTGGGCTCAAAAATCACTGCAGATGGTGACTGCAGCCATGAAATTGAGTTGCTTGCTCCTTGGAAGAAAAGCTATAATCAACCTAGAAAGCATATTAAAAAGCAGAGATAGTATTTTCCTGATAAAAGTCCATCTAGTCAAAGCTTTGGTTTTCCAGTAGTCATGTATGGATTTGAGACTTGGACCATAAAGAAAGCTGAGCACTGAAGAACTGATGCTTTTGAACTGTGGTGTTGGAGAAGACTCATGAGAGTCTCTTGGACTGCAAGGAGATCAGTCCTGGGTGTTCATTGGAAGGACTGATGTAGAAGCTGAAACTCCAATACTTTGGCCATGTGATGCAAAGAACTGACTCATTTGAAAAGACCTTGATGCTGGGAAAGATTGAGGGCAGGAGGTAAAGGGGATGACAGAGGATGAAATGGTTGGATGGCATCACTGACTTGATGGACATGAATTTGAGCAAGTTCCAGGAGTTGGTGATGGACAGGGGAGCCTGGTGTGCTGCAGTCCATGGGGTCCTAAAGTGTTGGACATGACTGAACCACTGAACTGAACTTGGTGTTGTACATTCTGTGTGTTTTGACAAACATGATGTGTATCCCCCACTATAGGATCATTCAGAAAACTTCCACTACTCTAAAAATCTTCTTCCAGAAATACCTTCATAGACTCACCCAGAAATACTCTTACTAGTTACCTTATATGTTATAGCTCCATTAAGGTGATATGTGAAATTAAGTATCATGACAATATTTGCTTTAAATATTTATTTGTATTTTAAAGACATTAAGAAAGAAAATGTAGATTTTAATTCACTCATTTTCTATTTGCTATTTTGGATGTTTTTTGCTCATTCTTAAAGAATTGTGTATTCCTGGACAATCAAATCTGTTTAGTCTGAAGAAGTTATTGTATTAATAGTACTTCTTTTGTTGTAGATTTGCCAGCAATCAATTCTCTTAGTTAATTTTATAAAAAAAAAAGTGGTTGTTTTCACTTTCATTCTTGAATATATTCATTGGATTTAGAATTCTAGATTGTTAGTTTTCTTTCAGCAATTTAAAAATATTATTCTACTGTTTTTTGGTCCCCATAATTTTTGATAAGAAGTTCATGGTTATTTGCATTTTTGTTTCTCTTTATGTATTATATTTCTCTGTTAAATGATTGCTGCAATAAATTTAGTGAACACCCATCATCTTGTGTAGATGTTAAAAAAATAGGAAAAAAATTTTTTTTCTTGTGACGAGAACTCTTAGGATTTACTTTCTTATGTAATATATGGCAGTGTTAATTGTATATATTTTCTTGTACATTAGGTCCCTAGTATTTATTTATCTTATAATTGGAAGTTTGTAACTGTTTGATTGCCTTCATCTGATTGCCCCTCACTCCAACCTGGGTTGACTTTGGTGTTTATCTTTTGCTTTTAGAATGGCTCACAATTTCCTGATTCCTCATATTTTGAGTAACTTTGGGTTGTATCTGCACATGATGGATTCACATGTCAGGACTCAGCACACTGTTTTAGTCCTCCAAAGAGTGTTGATAATTTTTGTTCTAGTATCCAACTAATTTAGTTAAACTCAGACTGGAAAGTCTGTATAACTGCGGAAGTTAAAAATCTCAAATTAGTTCTGTCAGTTTCAGATGAGTTGTGTGAATGTATCCAGCATATATGATTTGGAGTTCTTACCCATAATTTATGGGTAAAGATTCAGCCTGCAATGCAGGAGACACAGGAGATGTGGGTTTGATCCCTGGGTCAGGAAGATCCCTTGGAGGAGGAAAATGGCAACCTACTTTCTTATCTGAAAAATCTGATGGACAGAGGAGCCTGGCAGGCTACACTCCAAAGGGTCACAAAGAGTTGGGCAGTATGAAGCTCATACATTCTCCTTTAGATTTCTCCCATCTGAAGTTGCTCCTCACTTTCTGATGACTGTGACTTGTCTAGGAAGATCTCCCGGAGGAGGAAAATGATAATCTACTTGAATATTCTTGCCTGAAAAACCCCATGGACAGATGAGCCTGGAAGGCTATAGTACAGTCCAAAGGTCATAAAGAGTTGGGTGCGATGAAACTCACACACTGTTTAGATTTCTCCCATCTGAAGTTTCTCCTCACTTTCTCAGGTCCTCAAATGAGCAAGAGGGAGGGTTTCCTATCAGGGGCTTTGCCATTCTGCATCATGTCATGACTGTAGCTTGTGACAGCCCGAAGGAGTAAAAATGGAAAACTCATCCTATCCCAAATTTTGATATTCCTTCCAATTTTTCTGTTTTGTTTATGCTGCAGACACCTCAGGTAGTTTCTCTGTTTTCCTTCTATCTTTTTCCCAGTGCTTATGGTCATCTGCTGGAGAATTATTTTGTTAGGGACTTATTCCGTCACATAGAAATGGTTCTTTCCTCCATTTTGACTACATAAAAAAAAGTTTTTTTCCTCAAGTATTTACTGAATCACATAGCAGGTTCTGGGAACAGCAAAAGGTACAAAGTTTAGGCATTGAAATATGAATTTGAGAGTAGAAAGACTGAGTTTCTATAGTGGTTCTCCACCTTAGTTATCCAGTTGGGCAGATATTTAGCATTTATCTCTTTGCCTATCAAGGAATAATCAAAAAACATAATGTGGAATGCTAAGCAGTGCTTTTCACATTAGAAATACTCAGGTTATGTTAGTTTCTCTCACTTTGTGTAGCCCCACCAAGTAAGGAAGATTACATATATGAGGTAAATGTAATGCAAAGAAATAGATTTAACACAAGGTTATACAGAAGAGCAATGGAGAAGGACCATCTCCCACAACAGGAAAAGAATCGGGAGAACTTACTGGAGAAGATGTGTCCAAGCTGCGCCTGAGAGGATAAGCAGGAAGGACAGACTCAAAAGCTCACATTTGGGAGATGAAATTGTTACAGGGAGAGTATAGGAGTCGTAAGTGGTAGGCTAAGAAACAGTGGCTTGGTTGTGCATTCAAGATTTGGGACTTCATTTAGATGTAATAAAGGATCATCAGAGAACCTAAAAATAGAGAAGTGGGACTTAACTGTTATTTTGGGAAGGTGATTTTGTCACAATGGAACTAGTGGGTGATGAGGTTACAGAAAAGGATATTAGTTAGGAATTTCATCCAGTGTCAATAGCTATCACATACTGAGCATTAAGTATAGTATATTAATATAAATATTATATATTTGTACTATCATAAGTACTCAGTTTTTTAAATAGTTGTATCAATCATAAAGTTCAAAACACTGGGCTAGTTTTCAAGCATAATTTCACTTGTTTTTTTGCATAATATCTAATCTTCACAATAACCTCTAGAGTTAAATGTTACAATCTTAACCTTGTTTCATAAGTGAGGAAATTTAGGTTCAGGAAACCTGAGGAACTTGCCCAAGATCACACAGCCAATAAGAAACCAGGGTAAAGAACTGAGCCAAGTTCTGACTGGAACTGGTAGTTCAGGTGAGAAATAATAAGAACTGACTGAAGGACAGAATCTTTGTTTTCTGAATAAGGTTTGGTTTTGTTAGTCTCAGAATCATTCTCCCATCCTTCCTTCAATTCATAATGCCACAGAATTAAGCTACTGCTATTTAGGAATAATTGCTTAAGAACCACCATCGAAAAAGATGTGCCATTTATGAGAATTCTCACCTTTCAACTTCTCCAGAGGAAGCCTCTGGCAACAATTTAGATGTATCTTTTTAGTCTGTGTACATATTCACACACATATACACACGCAATACATATATTGTTTATATACATGCATACAATGGTTGCTAAGCAGAGCTCATAGATATAATAATAGAGCAATGCTATTTTATTCCCAGTGACCCCTCTGAGCTTAATCCGAGGAGTTAGTTCTTCTCCTGCCCTGGAGGAGTACACATTTAGGTCTTGTCCCTTCTCTAGTCACTTCAAATTACAAAATATAATAGTGCACTAATTACCATGCTAAATTGCAAGTAACAATACACAAATCTGGCTTTGATTTAGAGTTGGGGCTTCCTCTGTATTTCATTTTGGCCTTGCTTCAGGAAAGGAGGTGTGGTAGTTTTTATCCATCTTTTCTCATCTAGAACTTCTGCTTATCTTCTCCCATCTCAACAGCCTTGTTTTTCTGACTCCTCTGGGTAAGAGCATCCATTTCCTCACTTCTGACTCATCATTTGATGTCACTAGTCACAAAAGAATTCTGCCAGTCTGACAGACACAATATCTCATTGTTGTTCTAATTTCCAGTTTCCCAACTACTAGTGAGATAGAATATCTTTGTAGGCCTATATATATAAATATCTATATGCCAATCACATTTTTTCTTCTCTGAGCTGCTTGTTTGTGTCTTTTTTTTTTTTTTACCATTTATTTATTGTTTTTAAAAAATGATTTGTACTTTGTTATACTTTCCCTATATCGTTTGTTAAATATTTTACAAATATTTTCTCTCAGTCTGCCATGGCTTTGTGTATGACAATGTTTCTCATGTAGAATTTTTAAATTTTGGGGAGGTCCAAAAACTATACTAAAAAGATCTTCATGACCCAGATAATCATGATGGTATGATTACTCACCTAGAGCCAGACATCTTGGAACGTGAAGTCAAGTGGAAGCATCACTATGAACAAAGCTATTGGAGGTGATGGAATTCCAGTTGAGCTATTTAAAATCCTAAAAGATGATGCTGTGAAAGTGCTGCACTCAATATGCCAGCAAATCTGGAAAACTCAGCAGTGGCCACAGGACCGGAAAAGGTCAGTTTTTATTCCCGTCCCAAAGAAAGGCAACACCAAAGAATGTTCAAACTATTGCACAATTGCACTCATCTCACAAGCTAGCAAAGTAATGCTCAAAATTCTCCAAGCCAGGCTTCAACAGTACATGAGCCATGAACTTCCAGATGTTCAAGCTGGATTTAGAAAAGGCAGAGGATCCAGAGATCGAATTGCCAACATCTGTTGGATCATCGAAAAAGAAAGCATTTCAGAAAAACATCTACTTGTGCTTTATTGACTACATCAAAGCCTTTGTGTGGATCACAACAAACTATGGAAAATTCTGAAAGAGATGGGAATACCAGACCACCTGACCTGCCTCCTGATAAGTCTGTATGTAGGTCAAGAAGAAACAGTTAGAACTGGACATGGAACTACAGACTGGTTCCAAATCAGGAAAGGAGTACGTCAAGGCTGTATATTGTCACCCTGCTTGTTTAACAATATGCAGAGTACATTATATGAGATGCCAGGCTGGATAAGCACAAACTGGAATCAAGACTGCCTGCAGAAATATCAATAACCTCATATACACAGATAATACCACCCTTATGGCAGAAAGTGAAGAGGAATGAAAGAACCTCTTGATGAAAGTGAAAGAGAGTGAAAACATTGGCTTAAAACTCAACATTCAGAAAGCTAAGATCATGGCATTTGATCCCATCACTTCATGGCAGATAGATGGAGAAACAATGGCAACAGTGAGAGACTTCATTTTGGGGGGCTTCAAAATCACTGCAGATGGTGACTGCAACCTTGGAATTAAAAGACGCTTTCTCCTTGGAAGAAAACTCATGACCAACCTAGACAGCATATTAAAAAGCAGAGACATTACTTTGCCAACAAAAGTTCATCTAGTCAAAGGTGTTGTTTTTCCACTAGTCATGTATGGATGTGAGAGTTGAAATATAACGAAAGTTGAGCACCAAAGAATTGTTGCTTTTGAACTGTGGTGCTGGAGACTCTTGAAAATCCCTTGGACTGCAAAGAGATCCATCCAATCCATCCTAAAGGAAATCAGTCCTGAATATTCATTGGAAGGACTGATGCTGAAGCTGGAACTCCAATGCTTTGGCCACCTGATATGAAGAACTGACTCACTGGAAAAGACTCTGAAGCTGGGAAAGATTGAAGGTGGTAGGAAAAGGGGATGACAGAGGATGAGATGATTGGAGGGCATCGTCAACTCAAAGGACATGAGTTTGAGTAAGCTCCTGGAGTTGGTGATGGACTGGGAAGTTGGGCATGCTACAGTCCATGGGTTCGCAGAGTCGGACACAAATGAGTGACTGAACTGAGCTGAATCTTTCCTTTATCTTCCAGGCTTTTGTATCTTGTCCAGGAAGGTCTTTACCCCTGCATGGTTATGAAATGTTCTCCTGTAGTTCTTATTATATGTTCATATTCTGTACATTTATTTTAACTCTATAACCTATCTGGAATTGATTTTGTATATAAAATGAGATTGAGGGAGTGAGAGTATCTAAATTTAATTCTTTCAAAATGAATAGCCAGTAGTTTTTAAATGCTGTTTACTGAAAGACCATCTTTTGCTCATTGGTATGAAATGCCTCTTTTATCAAAAGTAAAATCATGGATAAGTTTCTGGACTCTATCTAATATCATAAAAGTGTCTTCTATTCTTGTGCCAGTACTGTGGTTTTTGTTACTGTGACACAGTTTACTTTGACATCTGGTAGGGAAGAAGCCCCCTTTCCTTCCCTTACTCTGTTTTCAGTGTTTTGGCTATTCTTTAACATTTTATCTGTACATGAATTTTAGAATTAACTTGTCACAGGTTATAAATGATCCAATTGGAATTATGGCTCTAATTTCATTTTATTATGTATTTATTGATTGGAACTGACAGTTTTATAATATTAAACTTTCACATCTAACCCCATGGTGTGTCTACAGTGTTCAGGTCTTTTAAAGCTATCTAAATTTTTCATGTTTGTTTCTAGATTTATTTATGCCTATATATTCTAGTTTCCTTTTAAGTTGTCTTCTCTAGTTGGTACTGCCAGTCTTGTTTTGGCAATATTTTACTCATCTGAGAGGAACTAAAATGTTTGAGTCACCTAAGATTTTGTCGTTCTGAGCAATGTGGTAACATTGATTCTAAGTATTGGGTTGGCCAGTGAACTCGTTCAGGGTTTTCTTTGAGATGTTATGGAAAAACACAAACAAATGCTTTGGCCAACCTGATGGAAGAAACCATGCTAGAGTTATGAAACACAGAATTGCTCCTCCCATTTATTATATATAATCATTAAAGGTTTTTTTGGTTCCTGTTGTTAGATCCTATATGTAAAATGGGAGCATTAATTTTAGCTACACATCTTTTCATTAAAGCACTTGGGGGAAAGGTGAGTACACATTTTTATGGTCTTAAGAAACTCTGGAACCCAAATATACTTCCATGTTAAAATCTCCTATAAGTTAAAGAGAAGTAAAAATATGTTAAGAACTTTTTCAAAAGTTCATTAGAACCACTGCAAAGGTACATTATGAGAGCTTCAGGCTGTAGAACAGCGATGAGCATCTTCTAGATTCTAGTCAAACCTCTAAGCACTTTACATGAAAGTGAAAGTCGCTCAGTCCTGTCTGACCCTTTGAGATCCCATGGGCTGCACAGTCCATGAAATTCTCCAGGCCAGAATACTGGAGTGGGTAGCCTTTCCCTTCTCCAGAGGATCTTCCCAATCCAGGGCTTGAACCCAGGTCTCCCACATTGCTGGTGGATTCTTTACTACAGAGCCACAAGGGAAGCCCAAGGATACTGGAGTGGGCAGCCTATCCCTTCTCTAGCTGATCTTCCCTACCCAGGAATCGAACCAGGGTATCCTGCATTGCAGGCAGATTCTTTACTAACAGCTCTCAGGAAAGCCCAGCATTTATACATATGTTGTTTAAATCTGCAAGGCAGGTATTATCTACATTTCAAAGATTCCTTCCTTCTTTCCTTTAGCTACACATAAAGTCATTATGAGTATCCAGTGAGATATTAGTTGGGAATATGAATTATATGAATAGAAATGATTATCAGTAGATAATCTTCATTTCAAAAGATTCCTTCCTTCTTTCCTTTCTTTCAAACTTACTGAACAGTTGCGAGAATAGTAAAGAGAGTATCTATGTCATCTTAACTCAGATACTCCAAAAGTTAACATTTTACTATATTTACATTTTCATTTTTCTATATGTATTTAATTTTCAATACTGTAGTATCATTTCTCAAACATTGGAGGATAATTTGAAGATAAAATGCCTTCTTACTCTTAACTGCTTCAAGGAATCTCTCCCGCAGAACTGTGAGGCATCTATTAGAATCAAATAACATTGATCTAATATTACTATTGAAACCCAGACCCCATTTAAATTTTGTCTGTGGCTCTGTTATTGCTGCAGATTTGGGTGTTGAAGGGACAGGCCATGATTTTCTCAAAGTAACAAGCCTGAGAACAAGAAGAGAACTTTAAAGATTTTCTCCAGTTTTTCTTCTCACTGCTTTTCAGACCATCTTTGACCTGAGGCTGCACTGATCTGCATCTTCTGCAACCCAGCCAAGACAGTCATCATGCTCTCCAGGGTTTCTCACATTTTGTTGATGAGTCTGGGAATCCATATTTCCTTTTTATGTCTATGGTTTTATCTGGTTTAACACTTGGCAGGGAGCCAGCACCAACCCTTGCTGGTTTTCTATTCAGACAAAAAGCTTGCAAAAACTTTTCAGCGTAGTCAATGGCTATCATTTTTGCTTTATACCATCTGGGTTTTCAATGCAGATTGTACGTGCCGTTTCCTAGGTTTATTTTCAATATTCTTTTTAAAAAATAAAGGTCGTGTATCTATCTGTCCACCTGTAATTTATGTTTGAGGATGGTGTAAGATTAGGATAGGGAGGTCTCTATTTTTATTTTGCCAGAAAAATAGTCAGTTGTTTTAATTATCACTTAAGATATTCATCCTTTTATTTCAGAATTGAGCTGTCATTTTATCATACAATAAATTTTTTCACATAGTAGGTTTTATTTTGGATTCTCTATTCCATTTCACTGGTCTGTTTGGCTATTTCAGTACCAATGATGTAATAAATAAAGAGGCTTTGTTATTGAACTCTGGACTCATTTGCGACTTAGCTGAATTTATTCTCTGGACAGTCTTATCAAAGATGAGTCTCATATCCAGAGTCACTAATGTTGACTGTGGCTCCCTATTTTAATTTATAAATACTTGCTGAATCATATTTTTATATGCCAAAATATTAAAAATAAAATTCACCAATAATAATTAGGTTTTGATGAGCCCAGGTCATCTGGTTTGGTTGACTTGTTGATAGGCAAATTGTACCTTTTTCTGTATTTCTTTTTAAATACTGCATTGTTTTTCAAAGTTAATTTAAAAGGCTATGTTATTAATGGTTTCTGCTAAGGAAAAGCAGGTGGTATCTTAGATTGTCTTATTTAAGAATTTTGATTCTGGTTCAGTTTCTTCAGCAGATAATCCCAGTGGGGAACACCTTGGTGATGATGTCATAGGAAGGCTTCTTCAAACTTGAGATCAGTTATTCCTTTGATCTCTGTTAAAGAGGCTACATTATTTATCATCACCAACTCTTCAGTTGTATCCAAGAAAGAGTATAGAACTTTTCAGGAATCATTAAATGCCAACTTTCACAAGGGTTTCATTTTAATGCTGATTAAATCCCACATTTCAAAGACACTGCCTAAAATTTGAAAGCAAATTGTATGGGGGGTAAACAGAAACTACTAAATAAAGTTTCTTTGCATGTGCATACTTATATTCATTGCATCCTGTTTCCCATCTGGCCTTGACCCATCACTGGTCCAGGAATTAAGTCTCTATGTATGTCTTAACTCGATAAACAACTAGGACTGCAATTTTGCCTATGCATATTAAAAGGAAATGCTTGATTTATGTCTTAAAATAAAACCACATATCTACATGAATTGCATCTTCTGTACCCTACTTCCTCACACCTAATCCCTTTTCAAGAAATAATTTTCTCTGTATTGACTTAACCTAGGAAAACTCTGGTGGTAAGATCTGTACTTGCCGGGGTCCAGCCCCGGCGGGTCCGGGGGTCTTGAGGGATGAGTGGCGTTGGCGAAGAAGTGAGCTGAGTCAATGTGTGGTGATGGAGCAGTCTCTCTCTTTATTGTTGTTGGTTTACAGTTTTTATACCCAAGAAACACACCCATTACATCACATGTTATTCTATACAATCTTGTTTTCTGCCTATCATCAACAACTTTAACCTTAAGCTCATTTTCCTTGCAAAAGTTGGATTTCTGCATCATTAGATTTAACATTAGTAGGTTTACCATTTGATTGTCTCCAGCACACTTTGGATAAGTACATCAATCTAAGTAGAAAGAAACTCCCCAGTAAAGAGTAGGAGGTGTAGTAATCTATTTAAATGTCCCTTATTCCTCCTTTGTCCCCAAGGAAGGGAATCTGCCTTCCCCAATCCCCTGGGGGAAATAAGGTATGAGGGAATTATCTCAGGATGAATTATTTCTAACTGGGACTGACCTACTGAGATGAGCTAATGTTCAGAGCATAAACAGAACTTCCCAAGAAAAATACCAGGAGGGGCCTTGCCTTGGGATGCCCGCTTTGCAGTTTCCTTCTCAGTCTCGTGACTTTGTCATCAGAGTGAGGGGGCATCCTGACGGCTCCCGGCATGTACTTTTGCATGAATGCATTAAAAGAGAAATCTTATGATTTATATTTTTAAAATATACAATGAACACCAAGCAGCTGGGTCAGCACATTAATATTTCTTGGAGAAAAACCATAGCAATATTTGAGCTCATCAAGCATCATTGACAGTGATATTTTCTGTATGCTTTCCAGGAAATGAAAGCTTAGCTCAGTGCCACTACTTACATCATATATAAATAAGCCAAAAACACCCCTTTTGCACTCATTATAAATGTTTTCTCATTATATTGATTTCAGCAATTTGACATTTATAGCCAGCATCCTTCAGCCACATCACAGGATGACTTTTGGAAATGCCACTTTCTCCAAAAAGTAAAAGGAAAGGAAATTTCCTCTCTTCTACCTACTGAGTGTGAAATTTGGATAATTTTCAAAAGAAAAAGTTTGAATTCCCAAAGTGATACTTTGCTTATATCACCTAGGTCCCCTGTATACTGTGTTTTATGAGTGTAACAATGTCCAGGGAAAAAACCTGAATAATTAGTTATGCAGAAAACCCTTGTATTACAGCTGTGGCAAATGTTTCCAAGGAAATGTTCAGCTTATGAGGCCAATGTATGGTAGACAAGAGGCTGAGGAAGAAAGATGGCTTCTTGGGACTGACAGACAGTAGTAGTTGCTGACCTCTGCTAATGGAGACTAGGGTAAGGAGACCCTCTCTGTGATACTTTTTTGCTACTGTTGTATCAGAGGAAAATAAAGGAAATCATTGAGCTAGGAGAGTGAAACAAGTACAGATGCTGTCTATCAAAAGTCCCAGAGGCCTCTTCAGTAAGGGTTGCAGTGCTTCTTCCGGACCACGTGATCCAAACACTGTTGCTTAAAGTATGGATCCATGGACCACCTACTGCCAGTTCCCTGGGATGCTTGTCAAATATCAACACTCCAAGACCTGGGCCTACTGAGTCCAAATGGTGTGTGTTGGGAATCAGCATTCTAAACAAGCTTCCCAGTGATTTTTACATGATCCCTGATTTGAGAACTTTAGCACTCAAGTCTATTAGACCCTCAAATGACCTTTGCATCCTTTCACTTTGGTCTCTGAATCAATTCTGGGATAACTTCACAGAAAAAGGAGAGTAAAGCCATTGGTAGGATATCTGGCAGCAGCAAGGAGCCAACCTAATTCTTAATGAAATTAGGCTCTGTCACTCACTTTGTATGACCATGGAAAGTAATTTCTCGCATTCTATTTGCTTGTTAATAAGATGATCAGAATTTTCCCGACTTTAGTCAATGAAGTATCACCTTGAAAAGAGTGTCACTTATGCTGTTAGAAATAGCTTTCTTCTAACAGTTATTAAGTTTAATTAGAAAAAGGAACTTTACATCATTATCATAAAGAGAAGCCCGATTATCACTATAATTAGAAAGTCATAGTATAAAATATATAACAATTAAAAAGTTTAACCCAGAAGCTCTAAAATAATCAAATCTACTTTTAATATTGTTGTTACCATACTTGGGGAAGTAGTTAATTAAATGCTATTTGAGAGCATTTACTGTTTTATACATCTAAGTACTTATTGGAGTATCAGGCAAATGGTTATTTCATTATTTCTAAGAGAAAAAATGTTTACACTTGAGAAGACAGTTCTGAAAAATCATCCTTGAGTGATTATAAGACAAAATATGGCATTTAATGCTACTCAAATATTTAATTAAATGTTTATATTAAGTATACAGCAATTAAGCAAGAAATATTTTCCTTAATAGCATTTGCTAGCTCCATCTGTTTCTTTTCTCAAATCATTAAAACTAGAATGAAATTATAAAAAATAGTAGTTTTAGCAGATATAAAATCTATTCACAGAATGCTTATTGTATATCATTTTTTCAACTTTGTTAAGATGTAAGTGACATATAACATTGTGTAAGTTTGAGGTATACAACCTAACAGAGCAGAAGACATTAAGAAGAGGTGGCAAGAATACACTGAAAAACTATACAGAAAAGATCTTCATGACCCAGATAATCATGATGGTGTGATCACTCACCTAGAGCCAGACATCTTGGAATATGAAGTCAAGTGGGCCTTAGGAGCATCACTACAAACAAAGCTAGTGGAGATGATGGAATTCCAGTTGAGCTATTTCAATTTCAAATACTGAAAGATAATGCTGTGAAAGTGCTGCACTCAAGATGCCAGTGAATCTGGAAAACTCAGCAGTGGCCACAGGGCTGGAAAAGGTCAATTTTCATTCACATCCCAAAGAAAGGCAATGCCAAAGAATGTTCAAACTACTACACAATTGCACTCATCTCACACACTAGCAAAATAATACTCAAAATTCTCCAAGCTGGGCTTCAGCAGTACATGAACCATAAAGTTCCAGATGTTCAAGCTGGATTTAGAAAAGGCAGAGATCCAGAGATCAAATTGCCAGCATTTGTTGGATTATCGAAAACGCGAGAGTTCCAGAAAAACATATATTTCTGTTTTATTGACTATGCCAAAGACTTTGACTATGTGGATCACAACCAACTGTGGAAAATTCTTCAAGAGATGGGAATACCAGACCACCTGACCTGCCTCCTGAGAAATCTGTATGTAGGTCAAGAAGGAACAGTTAGAACTGGACGTGGAACAACAGACTGGTTCCAAATCGGGAAAGGAGTACGTCAAGGCTGAATATTGTCACCCTAGTTATTTAACTAAATATGCAGAGCACATCCTGTGAGATGCCAGGCTGGATGAAGCACAAACTGGAATCAAGATTGCCTGCAGAAATATCAATAACCTCAGATACACAGACGACACTACCCTTATGGCAGAAAGTGAAGAGGAATGAAAGAGCCTCTTGATGAAAGTGAAAGAGAGTGAAAACGTTGGTTTAAAACTCAACATTCAGAAAGCTAAGATCATGGCATTTGATCCCATCACTTCATGGCAGATAGATGGAGAAACAATGGAAACAGTGAGAGACTTTATTTTGGGGGCTCCAAAATTATTGCAGATGGGTGACTGCAGCCACAGAATTAAAAGACGCTTTCTCCTTGGAAGAAAACCTATGACCAACCTAGACAGCTTATTAGAAAGCAGAGACGTTACTGTGCCAACAGAGGTCCATCTAGTCAAAGCTCTGGTTTTTCCAGTAGTCACGTATGGAAGTGAGAATTGTACTCTAAAGAAAGCTGAGCACCAAAGAATTGATGCTTTTGAACTGGTATTGGAGAAGACTCTTGAGAGTCCATTGGACTGCAAAGAGACCCAACCAGTCCATCCTAAAGGAGATCAGTCCTGAATATTCATTGGAAGAACTGATGCTGAAGCTGAAACTCCAATACTTTGGCCACTTGATATGAAGAGCTGACTCATTGGAAAAGCCCCTGTTGCTGGGAAAGATTGAAGGCAGGAGGAGAAGGGGACGACAGAGGATGAGATGGTTGGATTGCATCACTGACTTGATGGACATGAGTTTGAGTAAGCTCTGGGAGTTGGTGATGGATAGGGAAACCTGGGGTGCTGCAGTCCATGGGGTTGCAAAGAATTGAACATAATTGAACTGAACTGAACTGAAGGTGTACAACATGTGGGATTGATAAACTTCTATGTTGCTATATGATTACCACTATAGTGTTACCTAACACATCCATCGCATTGCATAATTACCATTTATTTTTGTAATGAAAATATTTATGATCTAATCTTCTAACAACTTTCAAGTATATGATAATACAATACTGTTATCTACACTCAGGTTTCCCTGGTAGATCAGCTGGTAAAGAATCTGCCTGCAATGCAGGATACCTCAATTTGATTCCTGGGTTGGGAAGATCACCTGGAGAAGGGGTAGGCTACCCACTCCAGCACTCTTGGGCTTCCCTGGGGATTCAGATTGTAAAGAATTTGCTTGCAATGTGGGAGACCTGGGTTAGATCCCAGGGTTTGGAAGATCTCCTGGAGGAGGGCATGATAACCCACTCTAGTATTCTTGCCTGGAGGATTCCCATGGACAGAGGAGCCTGGTGGGCTACAGTCCATGGGGTCACGAAGTGTCGGGCATAAGTGGATGACTAAGCACACATATCTTTCCTCACAACATTGTGCATTAGATCTGCAGAATTTATTCATTTTCTAATTGGAAGTTTATACTTTTTGATCCACATTTCCTCATTTCTTCACCCTCCCAGTCCTTGGTAATGCTCTGCTCTCTCAGCATTATTTACTACAGCCCAAATATGGAAATAATGAGTGTTTATCAAAAGATGAATGTATGAAGGCACACACACAAAGGACTGTTATTCAGCAATGAGAAAGAAGAAAATCATGCCATTGACAACAGCGTGACTGGCTCTTGAGCACATTATGTTAAGTGAAATAAGTCAGATGGAGAAAGCCACATACTGTATGATATAATTTATGTGTAGAATCTAAAATAGCCAAATGTTTAGACATGTAGAGTAGAATGAGAGTGTACCATATTATTATTATATAGAGGGAATAATTTCTTCTGAGGGCAGACCTTGTTAAGAGAAACAGAAATTTCTGGCATATTTTACATGGGTCCTTCTCCCTCCCACTGCAGGAAAAGCAGGGGGTATTTCTCTGATATTCACTATGAGAATGTGTAAAGCTCTTGAAGGTAAAACTCACAAAAATGTGAAGGCCCCCCTGTGATTGGGGCTCCCTAGAGCTTTGCCCGTTAATACTTGTCTGAATTGAGTCTCCAGCAATTTGTCATTTCAGTTCAGTTCAGTCCCTCAGTCATGTCCGACTCTTTGCGACCCTGTGGACTACAGCATACCAGGCTTCCCTGTCCATCACCATCTCCCAAAGCTTGCTCAAACTCATGCCCATCAAGTTGGTGATGCCATCAAACTATCTTATCCTCTGTTGTCCCCTTCTCCTCCTGCCTTCAATCTTTCCCAGCATCAGGGGCTTTTCCAATGAGTCAGTTCTTCATATCAGGTGGCCGGAGTACTGGAGTTTCAGCTTCAGCATCAGTCCTTCCAATGAACAACCAGGACTGATTTCCTTTAGGATGGACTAGCTGGATCTCCTTGCAGTCCAAGGGACTCTCAAGAGTCTTCTCCAACACCACAGTTCAAAAGCATCAATTCTTCAGCGTTCAGCTTTCTTTATAGTCCAACTCTCATATCCATACATCTAGTCCATAGCCTTGACTAGATGGACTTTTGTTGGCAAAGTAATGTCTCTGCTTTTAAATAAGCTATCTAGATTGGTCATAGGTTTTCTTCCAAGGAGCAAGCAACTCTTAATTTCATGGCTGCAGTCACCATCTGCAGTGGTTTTTGGAGCCCCCCAAATAAAGTCTGTCACTGTTTCCATTGTTTCCCCATCTCTTTGCCATGAAGTGATCAGACTGGGTGTCATGATGTTAGTTTTCTGAATGTATAAAGACCAATGTACTTGTCAATTATAAATTAGATTTCCCTACCCTGGCACTAGTCCTGTGGAAGTTTCTGCTGTGGTAAGTTGTGATTCTCTGTATTTGTTTGTTTGTCTCTAGAGTTTTGGGGCAGCAGTTTGCCCTGTGGCCTCACTTGTTTGACAGATCTAGGGAGTGTTATTGGTTTTTTAGTTTGTTCAGCTTTTACTTGTTAGGATGGAGCAAGGACTTTGAAGTTCTTTGTATGCTGGTCTGGAAACTGGAAGTTCTCTGCTGAGATGTTTTAAATTGGTGAATGGACTGATCCTGGAAGGAAATGAAAAAGCTTTTGAAGCTAAAATTGGATATATGCATAGATAACATGTGGTATACAAGTGCAAGACAGAAAATACACGAGGTCTTGCCAGGCATAAAAACTGAGGCTTTTCTAGGTGACTGAGATTCTAGGGAAGTGATATAGTTTCATCAAAGATGTAAAGTGGAGGGTACTCATATGCCCTAGCTTCACTCATTTATTCCACAAATACTGATATACTGGGGATACACAGATGAAAGTATCTCTGCCTATAGAGTTTGTAATTTATTGGACACTGTTGGTTGGCTACTCAGCTTCTAGACTCACAGCCTTCATCTCTTCTTCAAAGGTACTGCCTTACTTTCCATGTCAGAGCCCTTACTCTTTTATGCTCTGCCGGCTATGCTCTCTTTGCCTGCTTTTCCCCTTCACCCAGATAAGTCTCTCTAGAGAGATACCAGAAAAGATGCGGATGGCTGCTAACATGTCAGCTGATCTTCATCTTCATCATCATGTTTTAGTTACTTGCTCTTCTCCACACAATGTGTGCACCAGTGATGGAGACTACTTCCCAGCCAGAGGGCAGATCCTGACTCATTGAAGTTAAACATGGAAATTCCATTTTATTTTGTCAAAAATTAGTGTATAAGAGTTTATGTGACAGAGTTGTGGTTGAAAAGACATGAGAGAAAGCTTGGAGGACAGGTTCTAGTAATGGTTTCTTTGCTTCCAAGAAATAGATGCAGGAAATGTCATAATTTTTGTTCCCTTCCACATAGTCATGTCTGAATATGATGCCTGGAACTCTTGCAGCCATTTTAGCAGCTTGAGGATGATGCACACACATGAAGTAAGGCAGAAGCAAGAGAGCTACAGAGGAGTGGGACTGAGGAAATGTGATGTGGGGAGCCTGCCTCATTCTGGGACTTCAAATTTTGTAAGATAGAAAATGTCTTTATTGTTAGATTAGGAGTTTCTGTTGATTGAAGTCAAAATTACTATTACTGTATATCATTTTTCATTAAACAGCTCAAAAGTCAATCCCTCAGGGAAGGCTGAACACCACTCCCCTCATATTACTTCTGTTCTCTTACTTCGTGCTTTTGTAGTTTCTTAGACTTTTCATATAGAACATTTATCACTTTTTGTAATCATTTACTTCTCTGATTAGTTGGTCAATGCCTGATATTACTATTAGACAATTAGCTCTGTGAGGACCCTTGTGTCTGTCTTGTTCACCACTGTATTACCAGTGCCCTGAATAGTGTCTGGCATGTAGTAGGTACTCGTGAATATTACTAGAATAAATAGATGAATATACAAATATCTATACTGTTCATGTGGTTCTCAAGGCAAGAATACTGGAGTGGTTTGCCATTCCCTTCTCCAGTGGACATGTTTTGTCTTTTTGCCATTTTGAGAGTGAAAAAACTGGCTTAAAGCTCAACATTCAAAAAACTAAGTTCATGGCATCCAGTCCCATCATTTCATGGCAAATAGATATGGAAACAATAGAAACATTGGCAAATTTTATTTTCTTGGGTTCCAAAATCACTGTGGACAATGACTACAGCCATGAAATTAAAAGATGCTTGTTCCTTGGAAGAAAAGCTATGACCAACCTAGATAGCTTATTAAAAAACAGGGACATCACTTTGTTGACAAGGTCTGTATAGTCAGAGCTGTGAGAGTTGAACCATAAGAAGGCTGAGTGCCACAGAATTGATGTTTTTGAACTGTGGTGTTGAAGAAGACTCTTGAGAATCTCTTAGATTGCAAGGAGATCTAACCAGTCCATCCTAAAGGAAATAAGTCCTCAATATTCATTGGAAGGACTGATGCTGAAGCTCTAATACTTCGGCCATGTGGTGGGAAGGGCTTACTCATTGGAAAGCTGAAGGTAGGAGGAGAAGGAGATGACAGAGATTGAGATGGTTGGATGACATCACCAACTCAATGGACATGAGTTTGAGCAAACTCTGGGAGACAGTGAAGGACAGGGAAGCCTGGCATGCTGCAGTCCATGGAGTTGCAAAGAGTTGTATACAACTTAGTGACTGAGGAACAATAAAACAAACATTTATGTAAAGCTCAATGGGAGCCAGGGGAAAGAGTATTTAAGCCTGACTGGGAGAATCAGGGAAGGAGTCACAAGAGAGGTAAAACTTATCCTAAATTTTGAAGGAGGAAGATGAATTTTGCAAGCATAGAAGTTGGTAGGGAAGAGCTGTCCAGACAATGGGGAAATGTGTGCAGAGGTATGTTATAAGCCATTACATCCAAATGAATCAAACTTTCATTGCAAGAACTTTTGGTTCAAATCTATTCTCAAAATAATATTTAACAACACAAAAAGGTATTTTTATTCATAAAGTCTCTCCTCTTTCTTAATTTAACTTCCTGGACAGAGAAATTACCCTCAGTGTCCATCAGCTTTTCCATGGATTTCCTCTTTTTGCATAAACTCCCACTAACGAATCTCATTTATTCACCTTTTAATGGTCCGTTAGGGGGAGAAGTAAAGACCAACGAAGATATCTTGTGACATGTCATTCTGGTGACCTGTGGAGTTATTCTGATTAACCAGCCAAGACGCTAATATTCTGCGAGTCAAATCAGAGAAATAGAACAGACCGTAAGAGTCCACACTGCCAAATGGAGGTAAATTCTAATCCAAGTTACATCAGATCTATTATGAGTTTGGAGGAAAGTCAAATCTTTAGACTATTACATCCAGGAAACCTAGTCATCTTCCGTCGGCACCATCTGCTGGAGCCCATAATATGTCATGTCCTATATAACACTTTAGAAATTGTTGCAACAATATCCAATCCTCTGTCCCTTCTTTCCAGGGCAGAAATAATTTTTCAACGGAGAAGGAAAACAGCCAGTCTGTAGGATGCTGGTTTGGAATGCTGTCTTCTAGTGACAAAATACAATATGTAAGTGGTCTAGCTGATTTTGAATATAAGCCACCACTGATTCTTTATGTTCAGGGTGTAACTAATTCCACAAACTAGGCCAATATCATTTGTTTATCATCATACCATGAGGCTTGTAATTTTGGTCACAATCACTAAATGTCTCCAGGAAAGCAAGTAATGATTTCATCCACTTTCAGATACTTTCCAAATGCAGATCTCCAATCCAGGTGTCTGTCCTGAGCTGTATGTATATATAGAGCCAATGGCCAAGCAGATCAGCTCAAGGGCAATCCAAGTTCAGTCTGTTCAAAGCTGTGTTCATTATCTTGCCCACAAACTTGCTTCTGCTCTTGTGGCTTCTCTCTTACAGTTAACTCATTTTTCTTGTCTAGAAACCCAGCAGGCATTTTGAACATCTTCTTCATTCTTTACATGCACAGAGGCATCAAGTTCTCTAGATTTAGCCTCCTAAGTATCTCGCCATTCCCTCTCCCAGCATTCTAATTCAGTCCTTCTTAATCTCTCATCCAGCTTCCTGCAGTAAGCAGATTTATAACCTCATAAGTAGATTTATAGCTTCTAGCCTTGCTCATTTACAATTTCCTCTACAGCGCAGCCAGATGGATCTTTAAATAATGAATATCTGAACAAGGCACTATATTGTTAAAAAAAAATAAAACTTCTTAAGTGGCTCTTCATTGCTTTCAAGATAAAGTGTCAACTCTTTAGTGCAACATTCATTTTGATGTTTCAAGACTTAGTCTTTATCTCTGTTTCTGGCCTCATGTATCTTGTCTCATCTTTGTCTATTCCCTCCCTCTACAATCTCTGTTATTATAACAATAGTTACCATTTATTGAGTACTTACCCTCACTTAGGAACCATGCTAAATGCTTTACATTTATATTTTCTAAACTTCTCTGATGATGTCTATCACCTGGTATCTTTGCTAAAGATACATTTCTTGGTTCTTAGCCCAGATCCATCGAATCATAGCCTTCACAGATTGAGACTGGGAAGTAGTATTAAAGGCACACACACAAACCTGACTCTAATCGTCTGAGAAGTTTGAGAAAATTCTGCTCTCTGTGAAATTTTATTTAATCCACATATAAATTTAATGAGATAACTATTCTTAGCCTCATTTATATATAGAAATCTGAGGCTTAAGGGAAGAACTTGTTTGTTCAAAGATACCTAGTTAACTGATTAATATTGTTAGCCTTTGAACCTAGGCATCCAAACCCAGCATTTATACCATTCCTATGCTCTGCTGTTTTTTACTTGTAAATCAGCACATGCACTCTGTTCACTCTCAATTCTCTGTGCCTCTTCTACCTTTTGAGCTGGAAAGTTATTTTCCTGTCTTTGCCAGGAAAACTACTGCTTACCCTCATTCAACTCAGACTGAAGCTTTCATTAACCTTTCCAATCTTGGATGCCTTCCTATGAACCACTGTGTTAATATAACACATCATCATCTACAACCTTATCTGCTCCCCTACCAGACCATAAGCAGGGACATCCCAAGTCCTTCTGTCTTTAGTCTAGCAGTGTGCTGACAAATACCAGATATGTGATTAAATATCTGTCAAATGAATAAAAGCATGACAAGTCACCTTAGTGTTGCAAGTGCCTAGAGTTTAGATTTTGTAAGTGGCTGGACCTAGGGTTACTCATGAAATGTGTTTGTTTTTAGGTATTGAATATGCTGCCCCTTCTATTCAAGCCATGCCCCTATTGAACTTACCTATCTTCATTCTAGGAGCCTCTGAGGAGAGATGGCATTGAGAACCTGGCCCACTCCATTTGGAGTTTGGAAAAATCAAACGTGTGGTGTGTACCATAGAAGCCCCATCAAGACCAGATGATTGGGAAAGGGCAATGAACATCCCAGAAAGGGCCAGCATTACAAGGGAAAGAGGAGACTGGGCTGGTGACGCGGACTTACTACCAGAGTTCAGAAAATAGAGGAGTTTGCTGACACAGGCCTCAGGCACTTTTCAGCCAGATTCTCAGTGCCATCGGCAGAGTATAAGTGTGAAACTCATGGATGGAAGTAGTATTTTCATTCAGTTATAAACCAATAGGTAGAGCTCTACAGCAGTGGCAGTGAGTAGGAGGCTTGATTAGGCCCCAAGTGTATAGACTAAAAATCTATATACTACCAGGATTTCAGCAAATGGAAATGCCAAGACTCCTTTTCTCAGGAGACGTGGATAAGGACTGGGCATAGTAGGAATACTCAACAGGCACAACAGCTTGCATGGCTGGTGGTGACACCTGTGGTGACACCCAGTGGTTCCACCACTGGGTCCAAGGTAGTGGCCATGGAGGAAGCAAGACCAGCAGGTAAAGCTGTCCACAGGTGCGCAGACATCATGTTCATTTATGAGTGGTGCACACATCTTGGTTCTACCTTTACTAGTTCTTTGTTGAAGGCAAGAAGTGAAGGGAATGGATCAACAGACAGGGGTATGCTATCCTGGCAGTACTTAGGAGTATTTATTTGGGTCAAGGGAAACTTTGTAAGGACAGGGGCCTATATTTTCTTTTAATTTGACATATTCTTGGGTTTGATGTCATAGTTTAGGTATTACATGAAAAGCTTAGCTTACCAGGTTGGTGAGGGCCAGAAATTTGGGTCACAGAATTCGGTAATAAAAGTAAACAAAGAGATCTTTGAAAATACGATCCCAATATGCTATGCTTGGGAAAAAAGCATTCCCAAGCATGCTAAAGACAGTTATATGTATGTAAAATGAGACCCTACAGGCAACAGAGCAGAAACATGGTTTATTTGAGAAGTTTTATTTGAAACACAGACTTTATTTGAAACAAAGCTTTATTCAAAAGAAGCCTTATTTGAAGAGAAAATTTGGTTTAGCACAAAATGATTTGAGGGCATTCTGGAGACTCTCACAGATGGGCAAAAGAAATTAGATCATACATGCATCAGAACAGAAGAGATGCTTTATTTGGAAAAGTGGGAACATGGCTACAACATCTAAAAAGTTGGCATTGTATATGATTACAAAGAAAAGAGAACCCCTGTGAGAAGATGACATGTTCAGTGTTAAAGAGATTAATACATAACTGACATGGCTCATGGTCTGTGAAGACAAATAACCTTGTCATATCTTATAAAATACAGTCACTGGAATCTTACTGAAGTTAGCAACAGGAAAGTCAGTTTCTATTCTGGACACTCTGCCTTAAGATACGCAGCCTTGACATGACCACATCCCAGTCAGCATAAGCACCTTCTAGATGGCGGGATATCTCAGTTCCAGCTTCGTAGCTTCGTCGGCCATGAAGTAAGCGCCAATTATCAAAGGTAATCACATCACCTAGACAAAAGATTTTTTACAGTATGAATATAATCTTATGTGTAAATGATTTGCTGAGCTAGAAAATGTGAAGTGCAAATATAGCACTGCCAGGTGGTTCACATCAAGAAACAATATGTTTACTTCTTTACATAAAATTACATATTTGTTTTTTCATACAAATCAGGCCACTAGATGCTGATTGTTTTAGGCCTTTTGACATCTGAACTACATAGATTGTCAGGCCCCTGTAGACACTTTTATAATTCTTACATAAACTATTATCTCTATGCAAAACTTCTGAATTGTTCTTCCTGATTGTTACTTATCTCCTACTCAGAAGTATTTTCTTTAAATTGAAATATAGTTGATTTACAACGTTATGTTGATTTCTGCTATACAGCAAAGTGATTCAGTTATACATATACATATATTCATTTTTATATTTTTTTCCTTTATGGTATATCAAAGGATATAGAAAAATTCTAGTAGTACTTTACTAGATCCAAATATCAATTTAAAAAAAGCACAAGAGGAAAGTATCTTCTACTTGGCCCAGTCAACAGGAGGGAGAAATTAGGCCTTTTATTTTAGATATCAAAAGCCTTGAGTTTCATGTCACTTTATTAAGTAGAGATGGTCCAGAGAACCCACAATGCTTTCTGCTTCTTTATCCCAGTGGCTGGAATACCTCAGTACAACTTTGTTTCAGGTAGCAGTATGCCTGCCAGGTCAGATAAGGGCAGTGAGTAAACATGACTCATGAACTTTAGAGTGAGAGCCACGGGGATAAATTTATCTGTCTACCAAGTTAGAAAAATTAAGTATAAGCTTCAGTTTGTATTGATTGGCTATCAGAATAGAAAATATGTCATCAGTCTTCATATCAGATATGAGATTTTATTTGGCCTGTAGCTTATCTTTCACTATTTATTCTTTAGGTTAGAGGTTATTAAATTTTGATGTGCTTTGGGATTACCTAGGAGTTTATTTAAGAACGAGCATTTTAAAATCAATTTAGAGCCAGGGTAGGGGCCAGAAGTCTGCTGTTTAAGCAAGCTGGCTATATACCAAGACTCTGTTGTAAGTTGTTCCACATGCCTTGTCTGAGAAAAACTGCTCTAGATACTGTGCACAATGCTTAAGATTGAAGAAAACCCATTCTTTCAGTTGTTTGAGGAGGTGTGTTCACTGACCTGGATTCATCTTGAAAGTAAACTTGAAATCTTTACAGTTCATGAGGTCAACAAACTCCTTCAGAGCAGCATAGAATGGCTGAACTCTCTCGACAGGTACATCAAATATCGTGTCTCTAGTTGCATTATTGAAGTTGATACGAACCACTTGGCCTTTATCATCTAATCTATTTTTCAAAGAGAAGAAGTTAAAATATAGAAGTCATGAAGTATCTATTTACATTTGTAAAGGTCATTTCATCTTGGAAGATGTTCCTGAAATATAGTATTAAAGAATCTAAATACATGTATAGGAAATACTAAGGTTATCTGTGGTACAAAGCATTCATTTGTTTTTCATTAATTCATTTAGTAAGCGTTCTTAGAAATCTTACCACCAAAGTGCCAGAGTGATTCAAATTACTTCAAAATAAATGTTTCTGAGAAATTTAAGTTCAAATTTTTATTTGTTAGGAAAATGAATTCATTCTTCATTCTCTGAAGAAGAGTAGCTTTTACATATTAAAATATGTCTATGTTATAATTCACAGATCAATCAGTTTATATGTTTTATCTATTGGGGGTTTAAGTATGATTTTATTGGAGCATTATTGGGAAGAAAGATTTGTTTTTCTAAAGCTTGAAATACTCTGTTCTAATTCGATCTGTAATTTATGGATGGGGAAACCAAGGCACAGAGAAAGGAGAGTCTAGCTGGACGTACAGTCTTTGGATCTTTCCATCTGTATTCACTATCTTAGTGTAAGGCTTTGAGAAGACTGACACTGTGTTTCACTTAATGTTGTATTCCCAGCACTTGCATAGAGCCTGGGCATAATAGGCAGTTAATAAATATTTCTTGCATATGTAACTTTGTATATTTTTTAGTACCTTTGGAGAGTACCGAGGTCTTTTGAGTAGCTTCAGAGATTCTCATATTATGATCTCTATAGTATTTCTTAGAATGTAAATCATGATCATGACAGCATAACATAATACTCTTTTCAATGTAAGAAATAACAGTTCAAAATTTAAGTTTGTTGGTTATAATTAGCAAAGGTATGAGCATTGTTTAGACACAGAGACAAAAGGAAGAAAAAACTTTTTTAGCTTATTGGGAAGATGGGCTTTTAGCCAGTTCTAAGATAGCAACCAAATTTATCTTTTCTTGAGGTAGAAAGAGGACAGATAGAGAAAAACTGAAGGTGGGCAAGGATGGAGACGAAGTACCAAGAATTAATCCTGGGTCAGCTTAGGAGGTGGTAATGTGAGCCATCAGCTGACTGATGGGTCAAATGGAACCGATTCTGGTACATGTTCCAGGGCTTAGTGACACTGGCTTGGGATCTAGATTACGCTTGGCTGGCTCCTCACACAGACAGAACCAATGGTATACAAAGTACGGCTACCTGGTCCCCACACACTGTATATCAGATTAATAGTCAATCCTGTGAGCCAATGGCAAGTGTAATGATAAAAGGTCTGTTTAGTCAAAGCTATGTAGTCTTTTTCTAGTAGTCATGTATGGATGTGAGAGTTGGACCATAAAAAAGCTGAGCACTGAAGAATTGATGCTTTTGAACTATGGTGTTGGAGAGTCCCTCGGGACTCCAAGGAGATCTAACCAGTCCATCCTAAAGGAAATCAGTCCTGAATATTGGAAGAACTGATGCTGAAGCTGAAACTCCAATACTGTGGCCACCTGATGTGAAGAACTGACTCATTGGAAAAGACTCTGATGCTGGGAAAGATTGGAGGTGGTAGGAGAAAGGGCCCACAGAGGATGAGATGATTGGATGGCATCACCAACTTGATGGACATAAGTTTGAGTAAGCTCTGGGCGATGGTGATGGACAGGGAAGCCTGGAGTGCTGTAGTCCATGGGGTCGCAAAGAATCGGTCATGACTGAGTGACTGAACGGAACTGAATGATAAACTCTAAGAAATAGTCATTGACAGCAACTCTTTGCTAATTGAATAGACTGAAAACTACCTATTGAACCCATATAGGGAAAGAAGTAAAAGAAAGAAACAGGTTTTAAAAATAGGCTCTTAGAACTTGAATTTATATATATTGATAAAATAGAAATATGACTGAATAGGCAGTGGAGTGCTCTCCCCTGCTGCCCCATCTTCTCCACGTAGATAAAGGATGCTCTGTAGTCTGCAGTTTGTAGCTTCATAAACAAAGAATGAAGGAAGCAGAAAAGACTGGATCTTCAGGTTTGAGTGATACAAAGCATAAAGCTTGAGACCTTTCAATTGTTGTGTTCATACTGCTGGTTTCAGACCCCTTTCACAGTTTCTGAGGGCATTTTACCTTTTCACCTTATCTTTAAAATTCTAGCCCAACTCCTCCTGACACACATCCCTTCCTCTCCCCCTGCATTATTTTCTGCTCATATAACAACGACAGATTTCCCTGGTGGCTCAGATGGCAAAGAATCTGCCTGCAATATGGGAGACCTGGGATCGATCTCTGGGTTGGGAAGATCCCCTGGAGGAGGGCATGGCAACCCACTCCAGTATTCTTGCCTGGAGAATCCCCAAGGATAGAGGAACCCGGCGGGCTATAGTCCCTGAGGTGCCAAAGAATCCGACACGACTGAGCAACTAAACACACATAACAATGACAGCCTTTGCGTCATCCTTTGTGTCACTGACAAGGATGTTACATCTTTGAAACTTCCCTTGGGACTCTTCCATCCCAGCCGCTCTGCTGATTTGTTTCTTTTTCCACTAACACAATATACCACGGGATACTCAATAAAATCAGAATTGTGTATTTCATGGTACCTTGTATTAAGCTTTCATTTCTAAGAGGTCATCTTTTTCTAAGATGCTCAGTTATGTCCAACTCTTTGCAACCCATGGATAATAGCCTGCCAGGCTCCTCTGTCCTTGGGATTCTTCTACCAAGAATACTGGAGTGGGTCACCATTTCCTCCTTGAGGGGATCCTGACGACACAGGGATCAAACTCACATCTCCTGTGTTGCCTGCATTGGCAGGTGGATTCTTTACTACTAGCGCCACCTGAGAAGCCCCTAAGAGTTTATACATGAGGGCAGAAATAATCAATTCCTCTCTCTCTCTTTGTGTAGTACACTCTCTGTTTCTTTTAACCTGGTGTTTACTTTCTAAACAAGAAAATAAGACATAAATTTGTTTTTTTTTTAGCATTCTAAGAAATGATCTGAGGGGAAATAGAAAGTAAATTTAGTTGTGAGGTGCAGAGAAGATGTTATTTTGAGGATGGAAGAACGTTAGAGGACGTGTGTGGTTGGCATCATGAGGATCAACTTAAAATGCAAAATTGGACCTTAGTAAGCAGGATATGCTGCATATAAAAAGAAGATGAAAGAAAAGTCTTGCTGCAGGATTATATGCTGTTCAGTTCAGTTCAGTCACTCATTCATGTCCAACTCTTTGCGACTCCATGGACTGCAGCACACCAGGCTTCCCTGTCCACCACCAACTCCTGGAGCTTACCCAAACGCATGTCCATTGCATCGGCGATGCCATCCAACCATCTCATCCTCTGTCGTCCCCTTCTCCTCCCCCCTTCAATCTTTCCCAGCATCAGGGGCTTTTCCAATGAGTCGGTTCTTTGCATCAAGTGGCCAAATATTGGAGTTTCAGCTTCAACATTAGTCCTTCCAGTGAATATTCAGGACTGATTTCCTTTAGGATGGACTGTCTCCTTGCAGTCCGAGACTCTTAAGAGTCTTCTCCAACACCACAGTTCAAAAGCATCAGTTTTTCAGGGCTCAGCTTTCTTTATAGTCTAATTCACACATCCATACATGACTATCGGAAAAACCAGAGCTTTGACTAGATGGACCTTAGCTGGTAAAGTACTGTCTCTGCTGTTGAGCATGCTGTCTAGGTTGGTCATAGCTTTTCTTCCAAGGAGCAAGCATCTTTTAATTTTATGGCTGCAGTCACCATCTGCAGTGATTTTGGAGCCCCCAAAATAAAGTCTCTCATTGTTTCCATTGTTTCCCACCTATTTGCAATGAAGTGATGAGACTGGATTCCATAATCTTCGTTTTCTGAATGTTGACTTTTAAGCCAACGTTTTCACTCTCCTCTTTCACTTTCATCAAGAGGCTCTTTAGTTCTTTGCTTTCTGCCATAAGGGTGGTGTCATCTGTGTATCTGAGGTTACTGATATTTCTCCTGGCAAACTTGATTTCAGCTTGTGCTTCATCCAGCCTGGCAGTTCACATGATGTACTCTGCATATAAGTGAAATAAGCAGGGTGACAATATACAGCCTTGACATACTCTTTTCCTGATTTGGAACCAGTTGGCTGTTCCATGACCAGTTCTAATCCTTGCTTCTTGATCTGCATACAGATTTCTCAAGAGGCAGGTCAGGTGGTCTGGTATTCCCATCTCTTTCAGAATTTTCCACAGTTGGTTGTGATCTGCATAGTCAAAGGCTTTCGCATAGTCAATAAAGCAAGAATAGATGTTTTTTTGGAACTCTTGCTTTTTTGATGATCCAGAGGATGTTGGCAATTTGATCTCTGGTTTTTCTGCCTTTTCTAAATCCAGTTTGAACATCTGGAAGTTCACAGTTCACATACTGTTGAAGCCTGGCTTAGAGAATTTTGAGCATTACTTTGCAAGTGTGTGAGATGAGTGCAATTGTGCGATAGTGTGAACATTCTTTGGCAGTGCCTTTCTTTGGCACTGGAATGAAAACTGACCTTTTCCAGTCCTGTGGCCACTGATGAGTTTTCCAAATTTACTGGCATACTGAGTGCAGCACTTTCACAGCATTATCTTTTAGGATTTGAAACAGCTCAACTGGAATTCTGTCACCTCCACTAGCTTTGTTTGTAGTGATGCTTCCTAAGGCTCACTTGCCTTTCGTTCCAGGATGTCTGGCTCTAGTGAGTGATCATACCATCCTGATCATCTGGGTCATGAAGATCTTCTTTGTACAGTTCTTCTGTGTATTCTTGCCACCTCTTCTTAATATCTTCTGCTTGGTCCATACCATTTCTGTCCTTTATTGTGCCCTTCTTTGCATGAAATGTTCCCTTGGTATCTCTAATTTTCTTGAAGAGACCTCTAGTCTTTCCCATTCTATTGTTTCCCTATATTTCTTTGCATTGATCACTGAGGAAGGCTTTCTTATCTCTTCTTGCTATTCTTTGGAACTCTGTATTCTAATGGGTATATCTTTCCTTTTCTCCTTTGCCTTTAGCTTCTATTCTTATCTATCTATTTGAAAAGCCTTCTTAGACAACCATTTTGCCTTTTTCTTGGGAATTGTTTTGATCCCTGCCTCCTGTACAATGTCCCAGACCTCTGTCCATAGTTCTTCAGGCACTCTGTCTATCAGATCTAATTCCTTGAATCTATTTGTCACTTCCACTGTATAATCATAAGGGATTTGATTTAGGTCATACCTGAAAGATCTAAGTGGTTTTCCCTACTTTGTTCAATTTAAGTGTGAATTTAGCAATAAGGAGTTCATGATCTGAGCCACAGTAAGCTCCCGGTCTTGTTTTTGCTGACTGTTTAGAGCGTCTCCATCTTTGGCTGCAAAGAATATAATCAGTCTGATTTCGGTGTTGACCATCTGGTGATGTCCATGTGTAGAGTCTTCTCTTGTGTTGTTGGAAGAGGGTGTTTGCTATGACCAGTGTGTTCTCTTGGCAAAACTCTGTTAGCCTTTTACCTACTTCGTCTTGTACTCCAAGACCAAATTTCCCTGTTAGTCCAGGTAGCTCTTGATTTCCTACTTTTGCATTCCAGTCCCCTTTAATGAAGAGGACATCTTTTTATATGCTGAGGAAGGGTAAAAAGCCCAAGATGGGAATAACCAGCTATATACTAGCTATGCATGCAGGACAAGCATTTAAACATAAATCAGCAACATCGTGACTGCAAATTAGCAAGTGCAAAACCTCATCAGTGATGCCCATAAAAGAGCCCAGTGAAGACTGGGAAGTCATCTCCTATAATTCAAGTGGGGTGCTATAGATTCTCTTCATTAGTTAAAATATTTCTCATTGAGAGAGATATGATGTCAATGTGTTGTGAGAATATTACTCTGATCTAGCCTATCATATCACGTTTTATGCAAGAAAATTTTATATCTTAAGAGCATCTTGCAAATTCATTATGTTCCTGTCTTGCTTTGGTAATTAGAAACTCAGAGCTGAAATTAAAATCTGTCACCAGTAAATAAATTGAATTATGCAAATGATAGCTAACTAAAATTAATTCTGCTCTTTTTGAGTCAGGCATTGTGACAGATCTGTCTGTATATTTTCTCTATAATTCTCACTGCAGTTGTTATATGGTAGGTATTAACACTGGCTTCCCAGGTAGCTTAGCTGGAAGAGGTCTCCTCCACCTGCAGTGCAGGAGACCCCAGTTAGATTCCTGGGTCAGGAAGTTTCCCTGGAGAAGGGATAGACTACTCACTTCAGTATTCTTGGGCTTCCCTGGTGGCTCAGATGGTAAAGAATCCACCTTCAATGTGGGAGACCTGGGTTCAATACCTGCATTGGGAAGATCCCCTGGAGGAGGGCATGTTCATACCCAGGAACAGAGGAGCCTAGCAGGCTATAGTTCATGGTGTGGCAGAGTCAGACACAACTGAGTGACTAAGCACAGCAGAGTACAAGTATTCATATTTCTCCTTTTTTTTTCTTTTTACTGACAATTATTCCTTTTTGTGGCTTAGCAATCATAAGTCATTTGACCAACAGCATACAGATAACAAGAGAAGGAGTTATGTTCATGTGACTGGATCTGTAACCACTAGGTTGCACTGCCATAGCTTAATCGACCAATATTATTAGTTTTTAATCACCATTATTATTTTTGTCCTGGTTTCTGTCTTTCTTTTTTATTGTACTGCATAATACTTAACTTTCTCAGCAGCCTCCAGGATCTTTTTGTATTAAATAGGAAATAAGCATCTCAAAAGAGTGAAAAGATGTAACCACTAGGAAAATTAACCCGAACAATCAGGGTACTGAAACCCTTGATTAACTGAAAACTCTGTTTCATTTCCTATTGTTAAAAACACATTTTAAGTGAATTAATGTTAAACACTTGATATTCTCTAGGGATATCTCTGAGACCTTGATAATGACCAAATTCTGGAATTTCATTACAAAAAAAATAACAAAGCCAAATTATGATTCAGATGATTCATTGATTGGTTAACCTCACTCAATAGCTAAGTTTTGTTTGTTTTTTTTTGCCTCTGTTCACTAGCCTTGCAGAATTTGTAATCATATTATGTCACAACAAAATGATAATTTGTAATAGTCTTTTAAATATTTAAAACTGTCATGTTAAACCTAGGAATCTTGAGTGTTATTCCTTCTCTTTTCTATTCTCGATGACTGACCTCTTACTTAGATAATGTTACTTTGGACCAGGATTTATTTTTTTAAGTCTGTCTTCCTCTCAGACCTTTCATCCAATATTTCAGGGAAACCTGCTGATTAAAAATGCAAAAGTATATCTTAAAGAGGACTCTTCTCCACACTGCTGCTGTCACCGCCAGGACCGCTCATGTTCGAGGTACCCTGTTCTCCGACCTTCAGTCCCCATAGGAGCTCCTTAGCTGGACTTCTTATTCCTGCCCTTGTTCTCCTACACCATATTGAGCATAGCAGCCAGGGTGATCCATTAAAAATGTAAATAACTTTATATGAATATAGATATCTCTCTTTTGGTCAAACTCTTTCACTAAGAGTGAAAGCCAGTGTTCTTATGATGGTTAACACAGCTTTATATGAACTGACAACCGTCTGGCCTCCTCTCTTAACACTCTTCCCCACAGAGTGGCTTCTTATGGTCCCTTGACCACACCAAGCATCTTCTTAGGATCATCCTAGGATCTTTGCTCTAGCTATTTCTGGAAACTGCTCATCTTCTGGACAAACTCCCTCACTCTTAAGTTTTGCTCAGACATCACCTACTCAGTAAAGCTTGTCCTTCAAACACTATTTCAGTTCAGTTCAGTTCAGTTCAGTAGCTCAGTCATGTCCTACTCTTTGTGACCCCATGAACCACAGCACAACAGGCCTCCCTGTCCATCACCAGCTCCTGGAGTTTACCCAAACTCATGTCCATTGAATTGGTGATACCATTCAACCATCTCATCCACTGTCGTCCCCTTCTCCGCCTGCCCTCAATCTCTCCAGCATCAGGGTCTTTTCAAATGAATCAGCTCTTTGCATCAGGTGGCCAAAGTATTGGAGTTCAACTGAAACACTATTTAATGATACAAATTCCATCCTCCCTAAGTCTTTGGCTCTATAGACTCCCCTAACCTGCCTTACTTTTCCTTGTTTCTTCAGCACTTAAAATATCTTAACATTCATTGCAATTTCCTCATTTATTTTAAAAATTTCTAATTCTCCCCTCCCCGACTAGTAAGTAAGCTTCATGAGGAAACTGTTTTATTTACCAACTTATCTCATGCACCAACAAGAGTGAATGCCTAAATAAATATTTGTTGAATGAATAAGTGATGATCACGTGTGCATTTAAGAAAGTAAGTTAGTATATTGGGGATTTGATTATTTATTAAATGAGTTTATTTCATATTATTTGGTTATTTCTCCTAAAAGAAGAATAAAAACTCAATTGTAAAATTCGAAACACCTCAAAATTCATTTAGGTCAGATTAAATCAAATATGTCCTAGAAAAACAATGTAGGATAATTCTCAAATAAAAGGATACATGCATGGCCTTTGTAGATAGTCTCTTCTGAAATAATGCTAAATGAAAAAAGAACACAAAAAGTCCTGTGTACGGAACATATGATTTTTTGGCATCAATCTGGGGAGATGTTATTGTTTCTTTCTCTGCCCTTATGGTTCAGATGAGGCTGACCTTTCTTTGGAGATAAATGTGTGATCCAGAGACAGCCAGCCAATCAGAATTCTCTGACTTCTTAGCCATGGTGATTGCTTCCAGGATAGAGTTAAACACAAGCTGGGCAGCAAGTCTACATCTTTGCTGTACCTATTGGAAAATAAGTATTTTCTGTGTGCTGTCATTACCAGCTCTAAGGACAATGAAAACTTGGAGCTTCTACTGGTTATCTTTAAAAATGAAGCCAACATAGAGGATGTGTTGGCTAAGAGGTGAAGGAAAAAATAAAAGATCAATATTAGACGATACTTTTCAATTCCTAGACCTATCCAGCTTGAGTTATATTCTTTCACTTCTGAAAGGGTCCTGATTACTACAATCACACTGATTATAACTATGCAGAATTTATAGTTTAAAAATGAAGAATACATGAACTCTTAGTTACTTATATTGATTAAGAAGAGAGATTCCATGGAGTTTGAATTTTTTTTTTTTTTATGGTGACAGGGTTCTTTTTTTTCTCCTTCATTCGAGAACTGGGCTAAACAATTAATAAAAAGTAAAGCTCAGATGTGAACTGGATTTTTGTGTTTAAGCTTTAGGTTAATGAAGCTTTTGCTGTCAACTGTTTCATTGAGATGAGAAACTAAGAAACAGTACTTACTCTATTATTTTGTGTTTGGATTGTACAGAGAAATCACAGTAATCCACTCCAATGTCTGTAAAGTCCACGAAGGTGGAGGACAGAATCTGGAATGCTCGAGGATTTCTTTCCTTGAGCTTTCGGCATACATTGAATCCATCTACAATTTCTGACTCACCCCCAGTGACGGTTTGCTTTATGCAGTGCAGAAGCTGAACCTAGAAATAGAAACAGAGAACCATGTTTTAAAATGGTATGCACCTACATTTTTGGCAGCTTTAAAGAAAGATTCATAAAGGTAATATACTTTTATATCTATCACTTGGGTCAACAGAGAAAGAGGTTAGGGAAAAAAGTTTGCTTGAAATCCAAAGTTTACTGTTCAAATAGTCTTACAGTTTAGGAACTGGAGCCCATTATCCAGAGTGAAGTAAGCCAGAAGGAAAAACAATACAGTATATTAACGCATATATATGGAATTTAGAAAGATGGTAAGGAGAACCCAGCATGCGAGACAGCAAAAGGAACGCAGATGTATAGAACAGACTCGTGGACTCTGTGGATGAGGGCAAGGGTGGGGATGATATGGGAGAATGGCATTGAAACATGTTAATTATCATATGTGTAATCAATCGCCAGCCCAGGATTGATGCTCGGGGCTGGTACATCGAGATTTCCTGGGGGGGAGGGAGGAGGGAGGGAGGAGGGAGGGGGGTTCTGGAGGGGGAGCATATGTAAACCCATGGCGATATCATGTCATTGTATGGCAAAACTAATAAATAAATAAATAAATAAATAAAATAAAATAAAATAAAATAAATAAAAAAGAAAAAAATAGTCTTACAGTTTAAGACAAGGATGCAATCAAATAATGTTTGTTTGTAAACAAAAGGCACAGATCATAAGAGCAGTAGGGAGTGAGCACTTCCTGTCGGCTTTACAGAAGAAGTGGAATTTAATTTGGGTAAAGTAGAAGGGATAAGATTTTGGATACATAGACTAGAACAGCGAGAACAAATCACTTGGCAGTGTTGATGGGTGTGCAAAAACGCATACTTCACTTGGTCTCAAAATATCTGGCTTCAGTAGAGGGTTACAGCTGGAAATAGTAATCCACTTGGAAAGGTAATTTGAAATCTAGTCAGGGGAAGTCTTGAATGTCAGATGAAAGACTGGACTTTCTTGTGCACAGAGAGGAATTGTTAAAGGCTTCTGAATATGGAAATAGTATAGTCAAGACTGAGTTGAAAATTATTAGTCCAGTGGTGTTAACAAGGGATACAATTTTTTAAGGGAGAAATTTGTAAGAGAGTAACTACTTGAGAAACTAATGCAATGAAAGTGAAAGTCACTCAGTCGTGTCCGACTCTTTGCGACCCCGTGGACTATACAGTCCGTGGAATTCTCCAGGCCAGAATACTGGAGTGGGTGGCCTTTCCCTTCTGCAGGGGATCTTCCCAACCCAGGGATCGAATCCAGGTCTCCTGCATTGCAGGTGGATTCTTTACCAGCTGAGCCACACGGGAAGCCTAAGTCACAAGGGAGGTGGTTCAAGTTTAATGATAAAGGAATGAGGTAGGATGAGGCTATGAGGATGAATAAGCCCAAGAAATAGTTGGAATGAGAAATCAAAAGGATGGTAAGTGTTAATTACTTTTAGTAAGATTTAGAGAAAAATGCTTAATATGATTTCATTTTGGAAAGCTAAATGTGGTAATGTTTTAAATAATATTCTTTTGGATGGAGTTATTTTCCGTGGTTATGTGATTCCTTTTAGTAAGTCAGCATGGGTGGGTGATTTTGAATACCTAAATTTAGACTGTGATTTTCTACATAAAGAAACTAACACTCTTCAGCTGTGAAAACTTCCTTCTTCACGAAATAAAAATAAAAACCGATGTCTGACAATTTTTATAGAAAGGAAGAGGCAAATATGATCAAATACACAGACTAGGGGGAATACCAGTATAAGTGGGAAAAATATCTATTCAGCTTGGCTAACTCTGAAGATGGCTAGGGCAAGTGCTGCCCATTAGAACTTTCTGTGATGATGGAAATGTCCTTCCATGAGCCCAATGTAGTCATCCCTAGTCCTGTATGTGTACTGTGCACATGATATTTTGGTTGGTTAGTTTGTCTGAGAAACTTAACTTTAAACTTTATTTAATCTTAATTAGTTTAAATTACAACTTGATCCTGGATGACTAGTGTCTATTGGATAGTGCAGATCTAAAATACAAATCCTTTTTTAAAATTTAAATTTTTTAAATTTATTTTTTATTTTATATTGAAGTATAGTTGATTTAACAATGTTGTGTTAGCTTCAGGTGTATAGCTAAGTGACTCAATTACACATATACATATATCCATTCTTTTTCAGATTCTTTCCCCATGTAGATTATTATAGAACATGATGACTATTTGCAGGTTTTTTTCCCCCCAAAAGATTATTCTATCTTTTTTACTCTCCCTCTGCCAGCAAGCCACTCCCTCTGCCTGGAATGCCTGTTAATCTGTGCCTGGCTGATCTCAGAACTTCAGAAACTAGTTCATGTCTTCCCTGAACAGCCCCCATTCTGCATGACCCAGGCAGCATTTGATATCTCTGTTTGTTCAGGAAGCTCTTGACCTGGTGCTGATTCTGCTCTTTTGGAACAGAATCTCCTCTGGTTCATCCTTTTGTAAACCGTGAGCTCCTGGAGGGCAGAAACAATATTCCCTACTCTCCTTTGACTCCTACAGAGTGCCTCATCCGTAACAGATATACAACGAATGTGTGTTCAAACAAACCAAATGTATCAGTCCGAATACTGTATTGTTGTTTTTCCTTCTGGCTTACTTCACTCTGGATAATGGGCTCCAGTTCCGTCCACCTGAGTAGAACTGATTCAAATGAATTTTTTTTAATGCTGAGTAATATTCCATTGTGTATATGTACCACAGCTTTCTTATCCATTCGTCAGTTAATGGGCATCTAGGTTGCTTCCATGTCCTGGCTATTGTAAACAATGCGGTGATGAACATTGGGGTACACGTGGCTCTTTCAGTTCTGGTTTCCTCAGTGTATATGCCCAGCAGTGGGATTGCTGGGTCATATGGCAGGTGTCAGTCCGAAGACTTCTCCCAACGTGTGGCTGTGAGAAATCCTGCCTCCTTTCAAAACCACACAAAAGCTCTCACTATTTAAAATCTAATATACACTTGATCTAAAAGTATGGTGTTAGGCTGGGGGAGAAGGAGGAGACAGAGGCTGAGATGGTTGGATGGCAATATCGACTCAATGGACATGAGTTTGAGTAAACTTTGGGAGAGAGTGAAGGCCAGGGAAGCCTGGTGTGCTGCAGTCTCTGGGGTCCCAAAGAGTCGAACAGGATGGAGTGACTGAACAACAAATGCATATTTATTTATTTACTACAACAGTCCTTAGAATTTGATGATTTCATCCCCACTCTGTAGAGGAAGAAACTGGGACTCAGGTGTAAAAACAGGCCAGCTGGTAAGAACTCTGCTAATATATGGCAAAACTAGTGTTCAAACCTTGGCCTTTGTGCTTCAAATCCTGACAGCAAGTTCCTTTCCTGTGAAGGGAGAAGTCCCTTTATAGTACTGTTACTAATTCAGTATTGTGTGATATGCGCGTTGCATTTTGCAAATTTAAACTTCCATTTTTAGATTGATGACACCTCATTTTCTGCTATTATGAGAGAACTGACCTAAATGAATAATCACTCATCCTTAAATTGATGTCTTCTTTTTGAGCTTGAAAAAATATGTGCATAAACTGGCCAAGTCATTGTAGAAAATCATCTCATTGCCAAGGCAATGAAGGGTGAAGCAGCATGATTAAAAAGAAGATGAAATGGAAACATCAATATCAAGTCTCTTGAACTCCAAGAAGGCAAAGCAATAACATAACTTGGTCTGTGGTAGAATCTGTGTTCTTCAAATCCTTTTTAGACTCTGCCATAATGAAGTCACAGAATATTTCAAATATAAATCTTTAAACAAAGGTCTACTGATGTCTTTTACATATGGCAAGGCCAACTAATAATCTTCTTTAGTATATGTACATTTTAATGCAATCCTATGAAAGAAAAAACATGATGGACCCAGACAACGCTTTCATTGCACATTCAACAAGTAAATATATGCCTGGTGTGTATAAAATCCAACTTGATGTCATGTAAGTCATTCAGAACCAAAAATATTTTCTTTTTAAATGTTACTTTATGGCAGCATGTGACTTTTGGCCCATAGACAGTAAATGAAATAACATCTGTGTTTCATTACAGATATGTCTCCTTATCCTGCCCCATGTGATTGAAATTGATCAAACTGAACTCTCAACAGGTAACTCATTATCCAGATCATTTCATCTGTACTGAAAAGAATATTGATTTATTCTATTTGTTATAAAAGAACTCAAACTTTGGTTCAAACACCTTTGAATAATTATTCCAAGTGGAAACTTAATAGCACAAGCAGGTACCTGAATTTCAATCATTATTTTACTAGACTCTAGACATTTCAGGAATCATTATTTATTTAAAAATCTATCATTTTTTATTTAGATTTGGACCTTTCACTTGCTGGTAGAGATTGGTACAATTTTGTGGCATTTTAAACTTATTTTTAGCATATTTATTAAGTCTCTATTACAGCTGAGGTACTGGGCTGAGTTTTGAAATAACATAGAAGTAAAAGATTCAATTCCTGTATTTCACGTGTTTGTAATGTATGACAATGTCTGTTAATAGTCAGCATGTTACAGAAATTATGGTAATTAGAAAGTCCAACTCATGATCCCTATGATGTGGTAAAAAGTTTGATGGAAATCTTGTTTCAAGTTCAAGTTGCCTATTACTCACCCTGTGAAAGTATTTAACCATGCTGGGCACCTTCATTTAACATAAAAAGACATGACTGCTTCTGTTTACCTTGAAGGAATGCTAAGAGGCATCAAATAAAGCAATATAAGTAAAAATGTTTTGAAAGAATATAAAATACAAAAAGTATAATATAAAATGCTATGAAAATGTCAAACTTTATAGTTGAGGAATGTTTATGAAGTCATTTGATCACTTTTCTGAAGGCTTTCAATTTTAACCCTAAAACAAAACATAAATTCATAAAAAATCAGGTAATTTAAAAAATTCATTTGAATCAATTCTACTCAGATGGACCGAACTGGAGCCCATTATCCAGAGTGAAGTAAGCCAGAAGCAAAAACAACAATACAGTATATTAACACATATATATGGAATTTAGAAAGACAGTAATGAGAACCCAACATGCGAGACAGCAAAAGGAACGCAGATGTATAGAATAGACTCGTGGACTCTGTGAATGAGGGAAAGGGTGGGATGATATGGGAGAATGGCATTGAAACATGTTAATTATCATATGTGTAATCAATCGCCAGCCCAGGATTGATTCTCGGGGCTGGTGCATCAAGATTTCCCGGGGGGGAGGGAGGAGGGAGGGGGGAGGGAGGGGTTTCTGGAGGGAGAGCATATGTAAACCCATGGTGATATCATGGCATTGTATGACAAAAACAATAAAAGGGAGGAAAAAAAATTCAAATAGAATCTAGTTTTCTAGTCTAATTTTAAGAACTTTATTCCCTTTGACTTCTCCAACTTGTCTTTGGCAAATGAACTGAGATGATTAGTTTGGCTTTTAACCCCCAGGGTTTTAGAAAATTTCTGGGACACATTTAAATCAAATCACGTTGTGTGTCTTCTCCTCAACCCCTTCCTGAAAAGGTGACTATTGAGGGTCATTTCTCTGTCATCATTTAGTTCAAAGAAATCGTGTGGTATTTTACAATCAACAAAGTAATTTAAAACAGGTGAAGTAAAATACTAGACTAGCCTCGTTAATACTGATGACGACAACGGGTAACAAAGGCACGGAGACAGTGTGTCCAGTCGATATGATGAAAAACACAGAGGAATTTTGATTTTCCCCAATTTCATCTTCATTAGCTGGAGAATTACCCCAAATTTCCCCTTTCATTTATCTTTGAAGATACAAATCTCTGTGGGGCTATTTCATTTAGTTGCATTTAGCTCTAAAAACAGGAACAAAATCTCTTTTCAAAGAGTTTTCTGACCATTTATTTCTTGGTTTAGCAAAATTATGTTTTTGTAAAAATGCAGCTGTTTAGTAAAATGGTAACGCTGTAACAAGGTAGTAGATGGGGAGGCTTCCAGAAAATCTGGAGGATTTGTGCTCCATGGTGCACATCTCCCTCGTTGATGAAGAATCTGATAGATGGGAGAGTAGATGGTTTTCCAAAACAACCAAAGTTATTCTGCTTCTTGCATTCACACCCCTCTGTGGTATGTATTTGCAGCTTCTCCCACAAAAAGTGGCCTCTACTTCCTCACCCCTGAAGTCTGGGCTAAAACCTTTGACCAAAAAAGCGTGAAAACATGGCAGAGATGACACTGTGCTGATTGCTAGCCTGGGTCTCAAGAGGCCTTGTACGTTTCAGCATGCTCTCTGGAGACGCTGCTACCTGCCATGTGCATAAGCCTGGGCCAGCCGGGGCAGGGGGGGCGGGGGTTGGTGTGTGGGGAGATGGTAGATCAGATGGGGCAGGGGCAAGTCATCTCAGCCACCACCTAGGTCAACCAGTCCCTTGCAGACTCAGCAGCAGCAGAACTACCCAGCTGAATACAGTCGAAATTGTAAAAGCATAAGTCAGTGGCTGTGCTTTTAAGCTGGTAAGTTATGGAGTGGTTTTGTTTGTTCATTTGTTGTTGTTGTTATTTTTTGCTTCAATGGTCGCTGTGTGACTTTATGGGAAAGACTCTACACTGTGTTCCCTAGTTTTATTTTCTCTTTCAACTCTCCAGGAAATGTTAAATGTTCAAAAAGACCTCAAGATATCCTGCTGAGGTAAAATGTCTTGGCAAAACAGTACGTGCCAGTAGTTAGTTCCAGGGAGAATTGAAGAAATGTGGGGGGGGGAAAATACATGGAAATCGTCTATCCCTTGTGAACGTGAGGCTGTTTAAGATTTACGTACAGAGATTTTGTAAGTTTGGATTATGTTTGAAGAAAGATCTACATTAAGACAAATTAGCTAGTGAAACATACAATTTTCTAGGTTCAAAATACAGGAGAATATTGGTCCTTGGCCTGCCTTGTGGAAAGCATGTTGAGGCTCACCTTACCCCAGGTGGATGATGGAGGGCTGGATAGTCAGTATGAAAGCTTAGCTTCCCAGTTGTATAAGCCACATTGTTTGCATCTATTTTGTCTTGCACTTGCCAAGTATGTCTGTAAAATACAAGAAACATATGTTTAAACAGTCTGTCACTAAGCCAGAGGAAATGTGTTAGAATGAACTTGAGACACGGGAGAAATGGAAACTTCATCTTATGAAACAATTACCATAATGACTATGAGCCAGGAAAAGAGTCTGACCTTTCTTTGTCCAGAGAGCCTTCTCAGAATCAGCTTCTCCTCATTTCACTTCTCCTCTCCAAAAAAAGAGTGCAGAGTTTATAAAGAGGTGTATATGAGATTGTGGGCTTCCCAGGTGACTCAATGGTAAAGAATCCTCCTGCCAAATGCAGGAGACACAAGTTTGATCCTTGCGTTGCGAAGAGCCTCTGGAGGAGGAAATGACAACCCTCTCCAGTATTCTTGCCTGGAAAATTCCAAGCACAGAGGAGCCTGGCGGGCTATGGTCCATGGGGTCACAAAGAGTGGGACATCACTGAGCGACTGAGCATGCACGCACAAATATGGGATTGTAGGTTATGTTTTTAATAGTTTAATGCATTTTAAAAATGAATTATTGAGGTAAAATTTACAGAATATGAAATGGCCATTTTATTTTTTTATTGTTTTTGCCATACATTGTCATGATATCACCATGGGTCTACATATGCTTCCCCTCCGGAACCCCCCTCCCTCCTCCCTCCCCCCCGGGAAATCTCGCTGCACCAGTCCCGAGCACCAATCCTGGGCTGGCGACTGACTAGACACATGACAATTAACATGCTTCAATGCCCTTCTCCCATATCATCCCACCCTTACCCTCATCCACAAAGTCCACAAGCAACATGCGAGACAACAGGGGGAACGCAGATGTATAGAATGGACTCGTGGACTTTGTGAAATGGCCATTTTAAAATGAAAACTTCAGTGGCATTCAGAACATTTACAATGCTGGTAACAAATGCCTCTGTTTACCTAGTTTCAAAACATTTCCATTACTCCAAACTAAAACCTACTACTCATTATGCAGTTCCTTTCCACTTTGTCCTCTTCTCAGTCTCTGGCAAATACCCATCTGCTTTCTATCTCTATGAATTTATGTATTTTTGTGTATTTAATGTAAATACAATTGTACGTGTGACTCACGTGCCTGGCTTCTTTCACTTAACATAATACTTTCGAGATTCATCTATGTTGTAGCAGGTATCAGCACTTCATTCTTTTTTATGCTTGAATAATGTTCTCTTGTATGGATCTATCACAATGTGTTTATTCATTCATTATTTGATGGACATTTGTGCTGTTTCTACTCTTTGGTTATTGTGAATAGTCCTGGGATGAATATGTGGATTTTCATGTACATGCATTTATTTGAATAACTATTCTCAGTATGTGGAGGGGTGATATGAAGGAGTAGAATTATGGGGTTATATCATAATTCTATCTTTAAGTTTTTGAGGAACCACCAAATTGTTTTCCATAGCAGCTGAACCATTTTACATTGTCACCAGCAATGTATGAGGGTTCCAGTGTCTCCACATCCTCACTGTACTTGTTTTCTGTTTTTTTTTTAATTATTATAACTATCTTAGGGTGTGAAGTGGTAGCTCATGGTTTTGCTTCATAATATCCTTATGGCTAATGATGTTGAGCAACTTTTCCTTGGAAGATGGAAACAATGGGTAATTGGAAGGAAGCTGTCTCAAAATAAACCAAAGTTGGTCACAATATACTATGCTATTGTATGCAATACAATATGCTATTTTATTGTTGTTACAGTGTCCATTTATTATATTATGTTCATGAGTGAGTGAGTGAGTGAAAGTTGATCAGTCATGTCCAACTCTTTGCGACCCCAATTCTCCAGGCCAGAATATTGGAGTGGGTAACTGTTCCCTTTTCCAGGGGATCTTCCCAACCCAGGGATTGAACCCAGGTCTCCTGCATTACAGGTGGGTTCTTTACCAGCTGAGTCACCAACCAAGGAAGCCCTTATGTTTATAGTTATCAAATTATTTTCAATAACTATATATTGAGCAAATCTATTTGATTCCAGGTATTGTTTTAGCATTAGAAATATAGTTGGGAACAAAAAGGGCAAACAAGTAATTACTAAATCTAATATCAGATAGAGCTAAGTGCTATAAAGAAAATAAAGCAAGTTAAGGAGACAAAGATTGGGGCCAGAAGAATGTCATGGTAGAAGTGATGCTTTGGGAAGTACTCTAGAAAGAGTTGAAATTTTTCATAGAGGCCTGAATTATATAAGGGAAGGAGAATGTGAATTTCTGAGAGAGGTATTTGAGGTAAGGAAATGTGAAATGAAAAGGTTGGGCTTCTTCCCCTTTTCTGGGATCGAGGATGAAACTAGCTATTTTGGTCTGTCTTTGTTTTTTCTCATTTAAATCTAGGGTGGGGAGCCTGGTGTATCTTTCATTAAAGATTAAAGAGCCAATCTATACATGGCCATGAACTGGAAAGAGACCCAGTGGAAGGAGAAGAGGGTATATATAGCCTGCTGCAGCTCACTTCAAGTATGAGTCAGGCAATCCATTATATCGTCAGGACTATAGCCAAGAAATACATGTTCTCTATGAAGTTCATGTCATTCCATGGCCCATATATAATACAGATTCAGACTATTGTCAACATCAGCATTCCAAGAATAACCAACATGTAGGAAGGGATTTAAGAATACAAAAAAAGTAATTGTATCAAGTTGTAGAAGACATAAGGTTGTCTAAGAAGATGATGCTGTTGACACTGTCAGGAGGAAATGACTTTATTTAGATTTTCTCCCCTAGAGTGATGATGGTTTTGCATTGATCCATCTACATTCTCTTTCCTGATTGCTCCTATGATCAGGGGTAGAGGCACTGAGTTTTTCTGTGGCCAGAGCTGGCTGAGATTCAAGGTGTGAACTTCAGCCAGGGAACAGATCTTTTCTTTGACACTAACTGGCTTCCACAGAGATGAGGCTTGTGACTTGGCCTCTTCAGAGCACTTCTCCAGCTCTCTGAGCTAACTGGCAGGGGATAATAAACATTTTTTAGCCCTTAAGTGTCTTAGGCACGGTATGGGATGTATAGCCTAAAAGTCTACACTCACACATAATGATAAATCCCAGGAAAGGATTTTGCCAGTTCCAAGCATAAAACATTCTCTTAATAGTTATAGCATAAGTCTGGAAAAATCTTAGAAATGTCATTTGATCTACCTTGCTACCTCCTTATAGAAACAAATCATGCCAGGAAGGCTGCTGCTGATTGTCTATAACTCTAAGCTTTTGCTTATCCTTTTCAAATCCAAATCTCCAATAAAACACAGCAGAAATAAATGCAAACATGATCCACTGGCCTACGTAGAAAGCATTTTTTTAAAAGGCCACTTGTGGGCCTTAGTGAGATTAGGGTGTACTTACAAATGCACCTCTCATTAGTGACATATCTTCAGATCTAAGTAAGGCGACAACTAAAGCAGATTATCAGAAGTTATGATGCAACAGCAGTGGAGGACCAGACTGTTCTAAAGCTGGGGAAGCAGGCTCAGCATAGCATCTAGATCCATTGGTATAGGCGTGCTTGGCATTGCCCTGGGGCAGGTAATTGTCACTGAACAAATAATATTGTTTTTGCTAAAGACTACATTATTTTTTTTTATTAAACATTTTTTTTATTAGTTTTGCCAAACAATGACATGATATCACCATGGGTTCACATATGCTCCCCCTCCAGAACCCCCCTCCCTCCTCCCTCCCCCCAGGAAATCTCATTGCACAAGTCCCAAGCATCAATCCTGGGCCGGCTATTGCTTAGACATATGATAATTAACATGTTTCAATGCCATTCTCCCATATCATCCCACCCTTTCCCTCATCCATAGAGGCCCTGAGTCTATTCTATACATCTGTGTTCCTTTTGCTGTCTCGCATGCTGGGTTCTCGTTACCGTCTTCCTAAATTCCATATATATGCGTTAATATACTGTATTGTTGTAAAGACTACATTAAATAAACCTACGTATTTTCACTGAGCTGTTCATGTCATTCTAAACATTTATTAATAATTAGAACTTTCCCTTATATTTTTCATCTATTCAAGAGTTTGTTAAAAGCTTCTGTACATTAAAATCATGATTTTAAGACAGTATTTCATGGAATTGGTTTGAGAGCTAATTTACTAGATTTACCCTAATTTAAATGACCATTCATAGATACTGTGATATTTCATAATATTAATAGTGTTTTTTGATGAGTTTGAATCCTTCAATATGTATGAAATGCTGAAACTTTGCTTTTGATAGATTTTTTTTCTTTATACCCTTGGTGATGAATTTATACTCTTTTGGTTAGTGGCTCATACTTGGAAAATCAAGTTGAATTTATTTGTAATCTTTTTCTTTTTTGAAGTAGCACTTATGTGAAAGGATGTTCTAAACGTGCCACGTAGATTTATTGTCGCTAGCAGCAACAACCTCTAACACTGCAAGTTTTTCTGGTCAGATTAAGAAAGAATGCCCTTTTTGGAACATCATTTTAATTCCCATTGGGTCAAAAATATAATGGTCATGTATTGTTTTTTATTTTTCAGCTCTTTGTCTTTTATTTATTTATTTATTAGTTTTGCCATACAATGACATGATATCGCCATGGGTTTACATATGCTCCCCCTCCAGAACCCCCCTCCCTCCTCCCTCCCTCCTCCCTCCCCCCGGGAAATCTCGATGTACCAGCCCGAGCATCAACCCTGGGTTGGCGATTGATTACACATATGATAATTAACATGTTTCAATGCCATTCTCCCATATCATCCCACACTTGCCCTCATCCACAGAGTCCACGAGTCTGTTCTATACATCTCCGTTCCTTTTGCTGTCTCGCATGCTGGATTCTCGTTATCGTCTTTCTAAATTCCATATATATGCGTTAGTATACTGTATTGTTGTTTTTCCTTCTGTATTATTTTTGTTTTTAAGTTTTAACATGGAAAATGCTCTTCTAGCTAAAATAAACTAAAAATTTGTATAGTTAACCATCCAAAGGAATATTCTATTGCTTATTGTTTCTAACTATATTCGTGACATTTCCACATATGACTTCCTGGATGCAGTCACTCATTAGACTTCCAGTTACTTATGTTTCCAGTACTATTTGTTAGGCACATACTAGGGGTCAGGAACTGAAGATGTAGAATTGAATAGACATGGTACTTGCACCTCATGAAACTGATAGGCTATGAGGAAGACAAATTAGTGTGATTTATCTTCCAAAGTTAACTTACCAGATGTTATGAGAGTAAGGAAGTGACTGTCAAGTAGAGACATGAAGTAAGATTTACTTAGATGTATAAGGGTCATCTATGAACAAAGCTAGTGGAGGTGATGGAATTCCAGTTGAGCTATTTCAAATCCTAAAAGATGATGCTGTGAAAGTGCTGCACTCAATATGCCAGTAAATTTGGAAAATTCAGCAGTGGCCACGGGATTGGAAAAGGTCAGTTTTCATTCCAATATCTAAGAAAGGCAATGCCAAAGAATGTTCAAACTATCACACAATTGCACTCACTTCACACACTAGCAAAGTAATGCTCAAAATTCTCTAAGCCAGGCTTCAGCAATATGTGAACCATGAACTTCCAGATGTTCAAGCTGGTTTTAGAAAAGGCAGAGGAACCAGAGATCAAATTTCCAACATCCACTGGATCATCGAAAAAGCAAGAGCGTTCCAGAAAAACATCTATTTCTGCTTTATTGACTATGACAAAGCTTTTGACTGTGTGAATCACAACTAACTGTGGAAAATGCTGAAAGAGATGGGCATCCAGACCACCTGACCTGCCTCTTGAGAAACCTGTATGCAGAACAGGAAGCAACAGTTAGAACTGGACATGGAACAGCAGACTGGTTCCAAACCAGGAAAGGAGTACATCAAGGCTGTATATTGTCACCCTGCTTGTTTAACTTATATGCAGAGTACATCATGAGAAACGCTGGGCTGAATGAAGCACAAGCTGGAATCAAGATTGCAGGGAGAATTATCAATAACCTCAGATATGCAGATGACACCACCCTTATGGCAGAAAATGAAGAACTAAAGAGCCTCTTGATGAAAGTGAAAGAGGAGAGTAAAAAGTTGGCTTAAAGTTCAACATTCAGAAAACTAAGATCATGGCATCCATCCCATCACTTCATGGCAAATAGATGGAGAAACAGTGGAAGAGTTTATTATTTGGGGCTCCAAAATCACTGCAGATAGTGCCTGCAGCCATGAAATGAAAAGATGCTTACTTACTCTTTGGAAGAAAAGTTATGGCCAATCTAGACAGCACATTAAAAAGAAGAGACATTACTTTGCCAAAAAAGGTTCTTCTAGTCAAGGCTATGGTTTTTCCAGTAGTCATGCATGGATGTGAGAGTTGGACTCTAAAGAAAGCTGAGCACCAAAGAATTGATACTTTTGAACTATGGTGTTGGAGAAGACTCTTGAGAGTCCCTTGGACTGCAAGGAGATCCAACCAGTCCATCCTAAGGGAGTTCAGTCCTGGTCGTTCACTGGAAGGACTGATGTTGAAGCTGAAACTCCAATACTTTGGCCACCTGATGCGAAGAGCTGACTCATTTGAAGAGACCCTAGTGCTGGGAAAGATTGAAGGCGAGAGGAGAAGGGGATGACAGAAGATGAGATGATTGGATGGCATCACTGACTCAATGGAGATGAGTTTGAGTCAACTCTGGAAGTCTGTGATGGACAGGGAGGCCTGATGTGCTTCAATCCATGTGGTCATAAAGAGTCAGACATGACTGAGTGACTGAACTGAACCGAACTGATAAGGGTCATCACAGCCAGAAAAAAATAGCTTATGAGAAGGCCCAGTGGAGAGAGAGACTATAGTCTATCAGAAGATGAGAGAGAGGATGTCATTTGGGCTGGACCAAGAGGATTTGCTCTATGGCTATTCTTGCCTTCCCTTCACATTTCTGATTTCCTTATAGCCCTGCAAATTCTTACCAAAAAATCTCATTCTATTAGGGTATAGAGATGGACCCTCCAAAGCCATAATACATAGTATCAGCAATTGTGTAGGAAGAAGCAGAGAGAAGGAACTAGATATCTGATGGATCTGGAAAATTCCCAAATCACAAATATATTCACTGGAAAGTGCAATAGGGCAATTTGAGACTGATAAGCAAGTCTGGGAGAGGATTTTCGCATTCCAGTATGGCTGAATACAAGAGGTCGATGGTAAAGAGTTGGAATAGTCTGGGCCCCATAAATTTTAAAAACTTACCAAATTCCCTTCTATGATAAAACTCCCTTCTGAGAAAAAGACCCTAAATTGAGTATTACAGGGACAAAGGAAAAAGATCTGGAAGAAAGCAGAGGAGAAGGACTGGGAGAAGGAGAAGAAGAATATTATCAGCCATCATTGTGAAATCTGGCATAAAACCATAAATTACAAAGGGTTTCTGAATCATATCTCCTTTTAACAGTTAAGAAAACATTTTTTTTAAATAAAAATGAGCAACATAGAGATGATTAAGGTTTAGTTTCATATTTATTTTTTAAAGAGAAAGAATAAATCAAAATAGCACACCCAAAGACAATATGTACCAGAAGGATATGACCCCAAAAGAAGAGCATAAAATATTATAATTGTCCCTAGTCCTAATTTGTTTTCTACATATAGTTACTTCTAATGAATCTAGAAAATTTTGGTACACTACATGAAAGAATAACTTACATATGAATTAGAAACTAAAAATGGGGTGATAGAAAAGAAAAAAATTAAAAAAATTTTTACAAATGAAGCCTAAATTAGAAGAAATGCAAGATCAAATAAGCATAACAAATAATGTCTTTAGATAGCTAGAGGATGAAAGGGAGAAGAATTTAAATGTCAAAAAAAAAAAAAGGGAAGAGATAAGAAGTGTTGAAGAGAAAGTAACAAATTAAGAGGCTAAGCAAAGATTTAATATATACATAATAGATGTCCTCAATAGAAGAAACCCAAATTAAAAAAAGCAAGTTCTAAAAACTACAATTTAAAAAATTCTTAAAATTAAAAAAATTATATTTGACACTTTATATTAAAAGATCTGTCCAAACACTCTCTGAAAAAGTTGCCTCCGAGCAACTAACACCAAGACCTAGTCTGTAAAATTAGTAATCTTTAAAAAAAAATCTGTTAAGGGGATCTATGTGGAAAAACCAAATTAGTTATAAGGAAAACAAATTACTAATAAAATCATATGGACATATTAGAGATGTGATAAGCCAAGAATTTGATATTTAGGCAAGCTGATTTTCAAGTATAAGGTTCTTAAGCTGCTTTCAACATGCAGGAATTCAGAGAATATTGTTCCCATGAGTTCTTCCAGAGAAATTCACAAGAGAATGGGCTTCAAGCAACTAAAGTGAATAGAAATACATTGACATAGCACTGGTGCCCACGAACAAATTTATATTTATAAATAGAATCAATTGCTAAATAAGGAAAAAAGATATCAGAAAACTAAAAAGTTGGGAAACCAAACTTTAGTGATAAGGGAGTCACACTGGGGTGATCATACTTTAAACCAGAAAAATATATAAGTGAATATGGTAGTGAATACCTTAAAATTCAAGGGAGCTATTACACGGGGGGAGAAAAGGGAGGTTTGTGATTGGTTAGGATTTGTGGGTGGGTTGTAGAGTGGCTGCCAGTGTTCCATTTCTTGACCTGGATGGTATTTATGAGTGTTTGCCTTCAGTTCATTTCAGTCGCTCAGTCATGTCCGAGTCTTTGCAACCCCATGAACCGCAGCACGCCAGGCCTCCCTGTTCATCACCAACTGCCGGAGTCCACCTAAACCCATGGCCATTGAATCGATGATGCCATCCAGCCATCTCATCCTCTGTCGTCCCCTTCTCCTCCTGCCCCCAATCCTTCCCAGCATCAGGGTCTTTTCAAATGAGCCAGCTCTTCCCATCAGGTGGCCAAAGTATTGGAGTTTCAGTTTCAACATCAATCCCTCCAATGAACACCCAGGAGTGATCATCCTTTGGATGGACTGGTTGGATCTCCTTGCAGTCCAAGGGACTCTCAAGAGTCTTCTCCAACACCATAGTTCAAAAACATCAATTCTTCAGTGCTAAGCTTTCTTTATACTCTAACTCTCACATCCATACATAACCACTGGAAAAACCATAGCCTTGACTAGACGGACCTTTGCTGGCTAAGTAATGTCTCTGCTTTTTAATGTGCTGTTTAGGTTGGTCATAACTTTCCTTCCACGGAGTAAGTGTCTTTTAATTTCATGGCTGCAGGCACCATCTGCAGTGATTTTGGAGCCCAGAAAAATAAAGTCAGCCATTGTTTCCACTGTTTTCCCATCTATCTGCCATGAAGTGATGTTACTGGATGCCATGATCTTAGTTTTCTGAATGTTGAGCTTTAAGCCAACTTTTCCACTCTCCTTTTTCATTTTCATCAAGAGGCTCTTTAGTTCTTCTTCACTCTCTGCCATAGGGTGGTGTCATCTGCATATCTGAGATTATTGATATTTCTCCCTGCAATCTTGATTCCAGCTTGTGCTTCCTCCAGCCCAGTGTTTCTCATGATGCACTCTGCATATAAGTTAGATAAGCAGGGTGACAATATACAGCCTTGATGTACTCCGTTTCCTATTTGGAACCAGTCTGTTGTTCCATGTCCAGTTCTAACTGGTGCTTCCTGACCTGCATATAGGGGTTTGCCTTAGTAATTCATTAAACTATATATTTGTTTTATGTGATTTTTCTCTATCCATATTATATTCTACTATGAGAAGTATTTTTTTTTGTAATCTATTTTTAAAGGTTAATAATATCTCAACAATCAAGTTGAAGACGGGCTTCCCAGGTGGCTTAGTGGTAAAGAATCTGCCTGCCAGTGAATGAGATGAGGGTTTGATCCCTGGGTTGGGAAGATCCTGTGGAGGAGGAAATGGCAACCCACTCCTGTATTCTTGCCTGAAAAAAAAAGCCCATGGATAAAGGAGCCTGGCGGCTGCAGTCCATAGGATCATGAAGATTCGGACATGACTGAGGACTGAACACACATAAATGATAGGAAGATGACAACTACTTTAAAAATATAAACAGTTACAGCAATTTGCTCCAATGTTCAAAAGCCCTTCATTATGAAAAACTTAGAATTCAATCCATTGCAAAAAAAATATGAGAATTCCACATTAAGCATATTTAATAGTTTTTTATGGGGTTGGGGGTAGGAAAACTTCTTAGTTTATTTCATCAGAGCAAGAACTGCATGATAGTTTAATTAATAACATGATAGGTTAAAATATAAACTTCATCTTTTCTTGTGACAAGTTATCTGATTCTTTGTCAATTGTCATTTTCCCTTTGCATAACAGTTGGCTATAATTTGTGCTTAATAGAGGAGAAGGGAATGAATATTCTGAAGCTGTCATTATGGTTTAGTTTGAGGACTTTCCACATAAGCCTGTTAAATTACTTCCCTGCTTCTGGGCTTGCAATATGAGTAGAAGCCACATTTGATAGTCAATGATTATTATGGCACTAGGAGCTATGAGAAAATGTTAATAACAACAAACCACCATAGTAGCATGGGGTACAGGCAAGACTGCAGACTGCTGAGTCAAGTAAACCTGAGTTAGCAACTGATTGTGCTGCTTCAGTTTCTTTACCTTTAAAGTGGGGATAATGATTCTTATCAGAATTGTCAAGATTCAAGATCATGACAGTAAAACACGGAGTTCAATACTTAGCCCATAAAAGGTGCTTAATGGAAAATTATTTTCTCGCATCCCAGTAACAGCATCTGCCGGTCTTGACATCATAGAGTATTACCAAGGAGGTAACGGGGATCAGAGGGCTTGTGGAGAAGTGACTGCTTTATTAGGGTAGCTTATAAATTTCCTCAAGTGATTTCTAGAGGAGCATGAGACACAGAAATTATTTTTCCTTTCATTCATGAGATGACCTCATACTCAAGTGGTTTTGTTGGCACTAACTGCAAAACCTAATATTACAGAAGGAACTCCAGGGACTCGCTCTTGGCTGATAACTTAAACTGGGATTCACAGTGGCTGAAAGAACATAGCATGCTATCCTGCTTAGGAAACCCTACTACTCAGAAGAGTACAGATTTTAAATACCTCCCTCCCATCCTCAAATACTGTGCTAAACTTAAAACAACTCACTAAGAAATCTCAGTGCAAATTTTTCACAAAGTAGGATGAAATTACAACTCAATTCAGAACTCAGACTAGTTTTATTTGTTTTCTTCTCAAGTCTGGATTGCTTCTAGGTTGGTCTTTTCTAACTCAGAAGCCATTTTTATTCAAGAAGGGCTGTGCGGTTTTCTGAAGCAATTGCTTGGCTAGAAACTTCAGCAAAATGGGTAAACTTGTTTTTCCTTTCCGTGCTCAGTCCCTACACTTCAAAAATGTTTTCTAGTAACATGTACATCAAGCAAATAGCTGTTTCAAAGTCAGATTTGGAGGGAATACTAATGGTAGGAGTAATTTCTAAGGGGCCAGATGCCAAAGAAGAATCATATTTTCACTCATACATCCTCAATCTCTAAAACAAGTTAATGTGTGAAATGCTGCTGGGCTGGCTTACAGAAATACTATCAGAAATCCAGTGAATGCTGGATGGGAGATATACTTGTTTTCCCCAGAGGCTATTTCAATATTGCTAATTCTTAACTGGCCTGGCTGGTGTATTTGACAAACAGCCCAACAAACATTTGCTGTTTGATATTTTTTGATTCATCTGCTGAAGCCTGCATGCAAGGCACTCATGCAGATACAAATGTCAGCAGTAATAGTAGCAGTTCACATTTTTTTCTAGCAACTTTTCATCCAAAGGCCTCAAAGAGCCTGATAGGTATTAAAACACTCCCTTAGAAAAGAGGAACAAGTCCTCACTAGAAGAGAATGATAGAACTCTGGGAAATTACATGAGAAGTTTAGACCAGCTTCTCACCTACAAATAGGTGGTGGTAAAGCAGTGATTAAGCTCTGTTTCCTTATTGGTCCTGTGGACAGCTCTCTGGGCAGTAAGGCAATACAGATGGTCTGGGGTGTTCAGTCCTTAACTATTTCCTAAACTTTTTGAAATGAAGTGTGTCAAAATATTTATATTTTTCCACTACAATTTGTGACCTTATAAGTTTCATTCAACATTTATATCACTTTCATGCTTGTCTCCACAGATAAAATTTGGCTACCACCAAAATCCAGAAATTTCTTTTCTCTTATCTCTTTCTTACCATGTTTATTTTACTCCTGATGTTACTGTTCCAGAAAAATGTATTATTACTCTTATTAGTCTAATCCTTGTTGCATGTGTTACTGCATCTTGCTTGTGCTAGAAAATAAAACATTCTTAGAAAGAAGAAAGAACTGAACTTCTGGGCTCTGATCTGGAAAGGAATCTTGCTAACTAAGGTTGAAATTTGTGTTCTCTTCTGCTTGACTTTCTGGTGAGTTGTTCATGAGGTTAATTTTCTGAGTACTGATAAATGTTGATAATGCTAAAAAAGAATTTTTGACGTCTTGATTAAATGAATTCCTTAACATCATAGCTTATATTCCCTTTCATTAACATTTTTTGAGATAAATGTGTGTGTGAGGCACCAAGCTAGTTCTAAATAAAGGTGGTTGATCAGGCCACCATTCCTACCTGCAAGAACTTCAATATGACAGTAGCAATGGCAGTGAGATATACTTATTGTCAAAGGTTGTCCTGGCTAGTAGTAATAGCAAGATAACTAGTTAATACACGATGCTAATGCAGCTAATGGTAAACAGTTTAAAAAATACGATGTTGAGTCCTCCTCCCCTATCTCATCTCTGTCACACGTACAATTAGAGAAGAAACTCTCAGGTTATGTTTTTGCCTTTTTAGGGAAGACCGTCTAAACTTCTCAGTGTCGTCATATATTTTACAGTTTCAAAAGACAATGACCAACAAACATTACTACAACCCAACAAATGGTAGTGATATCTTACAACAGAATAGTTCACTTTTTTCCACACTATACGCTGCTGCTGCTGCTAAGTTGCTTCAGTTGTGTCCCACTCTGTGCGATCCCATAGACGCAGCCCACCAGGCTCACCCGTCCATGGGATTCTCCAGGCAAGAGTATTGGAGTGGGGTGCCATTGCCTTCTCCAACAATGCATGCATTATCCATAAAAATGGAATCTCTTACAGGAAACAGAAAAGTGCCTAACTTGATGCTATGATTATGTGCGAGAGAGGAGACTTTTCAACTCTTTTCTGGATAAGCCATTCGGAAGGTAAAACTGGCTCCTAGGATGAGGAGTAAAGCACTTACTTATATTTTGTTTTCTTATAATGCCCAGGATTGAGAATGAGGTGCTGGTAGAGCTGAGGCAGGGAAAGGGGTTCTCTCCCCTAGAGTCGCAGAGGCTGTTAGAGCAAGGGAAGATGCAGTGTGAGTGGTGCTTAGACTAGAGGAAGAGAAAGATGACTAGGCCAAGCAAGAAGGGCATGAAAAACCAAAAAGGAGCCAAAAACAGCGGAGGACTTGGAACGGGTTGTTTGTAGACAGGCTCAAGGCAGGGCGATGGAAAAGCGAGGGAGGTGCATGCCAGAAAGAAGATGAGGCAGGAAGGGGGGAAGCAACCCTAGCAATGTGAGGAAAGAACCATGGCTGTAGTTGTTCCCTTGCCAGCTCTCTTTGGTGGATAAACTGGTTTGCATATATGTTGAGTTAGCTTGTAGTGGGGAGAAGGAGCTGTACGGAATTATACAGTTATAATTAAATGTGTATGTATTAATATCACACTAATTTATACTCTGGTAGCCTGTGTAAGTTTGAGGAGCCCTGGCTTCCTTCTCTCCAGTTGCCATATTAATAGCTGAATATCACTCCATCCTCACCATGCTTTCAGCAGACCGGGAGAGCACCACTGGTTAGCTCTGTGCTACCTTTTAACTTCTGTTGGCATATATTGCCTGTCTTGTTCCCTCAGTTGTAATGCCAAAAGCCGAGGACTCCTTGATAGCTTATTTCTTGGTTTCATGGGATATGTATTGTTCTACGTGCTTCCCTTGTGGCTCAGCTGGTAAAGAATTCGCCGGCAATGTGGGAGACCTGGGTTCAACCTCTGGATTGGAAAGATCCCCTGGAGAAGCGAAAGGCTACCCAATCCAGTACTGTGGCATGGAGAATTCCATGGACTGTATAGTCCATGGGGTCACAAATAGTCAGACATGATTGAGCGAATTTCACTTATTGTTCTACATTATCTAGATGAAGTCAACTCAACTATTTACATTCATCCACACACAAGAATTGGAGAAGGAAATGGCATCCCACTCCAGTATTCTTGCCTGGAGGATCCCATGGGCAGAGGAGGCTGGCAAGGCTAGTCAGTCCATGGGGTCGCAAGAGTTGGGTGCAACTGAGAGACTAAACCACCACTACCACATACAGGAATTACCAAAGATAATTTTGTAGAAGTAGAAACCCAAATCTGGCTCAGAACAAATGCTGATGTGGTGTTTTGCACATGCAAAGTATTCAATTGTTGTATGGATGTGTAGGACAATACCACCAACCAAGACATGCTCTTTCATTGATTACACTTATTTTCAGATTTACTCTGTGGGATGCTTCCTTGAATGCCTTATTCTAACTTGACAGTGGCAGTGGAGTGTAATTTACAATGACTCTTTCTCATTGGGTTAAATTATGTCATAAAATTCAGATAACTTCTTCAATGAAGGAAAGATCCAGAAAGCTGTTTTTATTCCTTTGGGGTGGGGGTCAGGGACATGGGATGAGGTTTTTGGCCTTACTTTGTAAAAACTATGTTGCTCCAAGTCAAAGGTTTAAATCCTCCTGAAAATGGTATCTTTTTACATACTGCTCCATATGTATATATATTTGACAAAACTGACGATGGGAGTTTCTTTACCAAATCTTATTCTTTTCTCCCAAGAAAGATTTCATCATTAAGGCAGTAATGTTACTGAGCATTTCACATGGCTGCATGAAAAAATATCACCTAGATGATGCACAGTTTAAAAAATGACAAGTGTCTGAAAAAATACACATGTGGAACATGATGTAAACTTTACACTCAAAGCTATTGCCATTTTGATTTAGGTGAATATAATTTTATAATTATGAAATCCTCCAATGATTATTGCATTCATCTACTGCTTTACAGTCCTTTTGAACTTAGATGAGAATTTATTCATTAAATATTTATTCCTTGCCTACTATATACTAAGACTACACAAAGTTCTGGAATCTTCTATTTTTATTTATCCAGCCAATCATATAAGAATGGAGATGACAGTCAGAACCCAAAATTAGATACTATAATTCTCAGTTTAGACTCATGCAATTCAAACTTTCTGAACTCGTAAACCTATTTGAAAGGAAAAGTACTATGGAGATATTAGTTTCCCAAGGCAAGCAAGTGTGAAGTTGCAAGCTATTATTGTTTTTGGCATGTGAGTAAGAGTAGAAACCAGGCTTCTTAAAAAATCTACCCGGAAAGTAAAAGTTTACCTTTAACATTCCCCATTTTCCTTTCTCCGTCCCTCTCATGCTTTTGGCAGTCCCTCATCTCCATTATTTATTGCCTTCATTTATTCTTTCTGTTCACTCACCAACCAGTAATTTTTCAAACAAGAGTAATGCCAGTAGAGAAATAAAGATATGAAAGGGAGAGACCCTGTATAAGGCAGCTACTGTTTATGTTATAAAGTGAAGTCGTGTCCAGGCATCACCACAGTACCAAGATGAACATGACAATTGCTGTTTAGTTATATAATTGTGAGAATTCAGAGGTTTTAAAGAACCCAAGGTCTACATCAACTGAGACCTGCCTTCTCTTGAACTACCCTTCCTCTCAACCAGAGGCTTAAGACCTTTGATGCAAATGAGTATCACCTGCTGAGTTTTAAAATTCCTGCTACCCAGGCCAAATCCAAGTCTTGTTGAAAAAAAAAAATCTCTGGAGATGGGACTCAGATGTTTGTCTTTTTTAAACTGGCTATTCCACTGTGCAGCCTAGGTTGAGAAACATTGTCCTAAATATCTCTTCTTTTAAAGAAGTCTCATGTTACCCTAACTTCAATATAGAAAAGGCAAATAACTTTGGGGAAAACATTGTTCTCTCATTCTGTTGACAGCCCCCCTCCCAAAGCAAATAAGCAAACAAAATCTAAGCTACAACAACAATAGCAGCAACAATAAAACTGTTTTCTGTAAATTCTTGAAGTTGGGGATTAGGAATTACCAAAAATAAAAAAACAAACAAAAAAAAGATTTTGGTTATCATTAGCGGAAGAAGAAGTAAAGTAGAAAGAAAGGCATGTCCTGGAGTGTGGTATAGTTAGAGAGATTTAGGGAAGAAATCTGCTGAAGGTGAGATTTAGTAGGCAACCTATTCGGTCAGCGGCTTCCCAGGTGGCGCTAGTGGTAAAAAACCTGCCTGCCAATGCAGGTTCGATCTCTAGGTTGGGAATATTCCCTGGAGAAGGGCACAGCAAACCACTCCAATATTCTTGCCTGGAGAATTCCATGGATTGAGAAGCCTGGCGGGCTACAGTCCATAGGGGACTCGCACAGGGTCAGAGACCACTTTGCACACACACAATTTGGTCAGATGCAAAGATCTTGGACAAAGGAAGTGGAATAGTAGTAGGAAGTCTGATTTGTTTTGACAACAAACCTTTAGTATTTATTCCAGTAAATTGCTCAATATGAGATCAGTGGCCAAGTTATTAAGACTTTTACAAACAAAACAAAACACAAGTCATAAATCAGGACTAAGAATCTGACCCTTAGTGTGATGGATGGAGGTGAGAGTTAGGCAAGCGTAACAGAGCCCCCAAATTTGGCCACTGTAATGAAATTATGAAATATGTTGGCGTCAATGCAAAACGTCTGGTGTCAGCAAGTAAAAATGAAGTAAAACAACATAGAAAAGATTGGTTTTGAAGTGGTCTTTTTACCTCCAGTGCCTGAAAGCATCTTTTCCATGTAATTCCTTCATGTTGTTATCGCTACTGAGGTAGGTTAGGAAGCCCAGGGCTTGACCAGACCCAGATTCTAGCTTTGGTTCCTTATTTACTATCTGTAGGACTTTGGGGGTATAGTTTAATTCTCTGGGCCCCAGCTTCCTCTTCAGTGAACTCAGAGGTAACATTTATTTCAGAAAGTTGTGAAGAATAAGGAACAAATAATACAGTCGAAGCTCTTAATTTCAAGACTCTGTCTCCTTTGTCTGTTTTAACTGTTGTTATCTCTAAAGTGACGTTGCTCTGTTGTGTCTGACTCTTTGCCATCCAATGGACTATAGCCTGCCAGGCTCTGCCAACCATGGGATTTTCCAGGCAAGAATCTTGGACTGCAATTCCAGGCAAGAATATTTTCTTCTCTAGGAGGTCTTCCCAACCCAGGGATAGAACCTGGGTCTTCCACACTGCAGGCAGACTCTTTACCGTCTGAATGCACCTGATCTCATCTGATCTGGGAAGCAATCAGGGTCAGGCCTGGTTAGTTATCTCTAAAGGCAGCTTCAATTCTTGCAGATGTAGAGCAGATAAAAATTTTGTACCACTGGGGACTGAATATTTTTAAAACTTTTAAATTTATTTTATTTTTGGCTGCTCTGGGTTTTCATTGCCATTCATGGGTTTTACTGTAGTTACAGTGAGTGGGGGCTACCCGTTGTTGTGATGCATGGGCTTCTCACAGCAGTTTCTTCTCTTGTGGAGCACGGGCCCTAGGACACACAGGCTTCAGTAGATGAGGCCCATAGCTCCATAGTTTCAGTTCCTGGGTTCTAGAGCGCAGGCTCAGTAGTTGTGGCATACTGGCTTAGTTACTCCATGGCATGTGGGATCTTCCAGGGCCAGGGATCAAACCCGTGTCCCCTGCGCTGGCAGGCAGATTCTCATCCCTGTACCGCCAGAGAAGTCTGATTGAAGATTTTTGACCTTTTGATTGCCTGTAGATAAGGTCTTGCCCTCGATTAGCTGACCTAGGGGCAAAGTCAAAGACTGGCAGGGCCTTGCAGGTCTGCGGCAGGAGTGGGGACAGAATGAGTGAAACTGGAGTGTGAGATTGTGCTCGCTTCAGGGTTCGGCCTTTTATTTTTTTTATATCCTGCAGGTTGTTGGCAAGCAGGGGGTTAAGCTCAGTTATTGCTCTATTTGATTTTTCAAGAAAAGTCAGACCCATAGTTAATGTAAACTCTCCCAGTTTTTGATGGGAGATGACTAATTTCATTTTCTCTCAATGCTATGTGGGCCAAACAAAACACATCTGAATACTGCGTGTGTGCTACCAGCCTGCGACCTTTGCCTTTTGGAGTTCCTTTTGGCTTTTAGTGCCCTCTACTCTGAGCCCAAGAATTAAGTGTATTCATCTCAAATGACAGGCTCACCCTAATGAATATCCCTACTTCCAGATAAGTGTTTCCCGTTGTTAGTGTTTTATTATCCATAATTAATGTTACCTTCCAGGCAATTCTTATGCAAACGGCCTCTTATTCCAAAGTTAAAACTGAGTATAATATTTCCTGTTATTTGCTAAAGTGTGTAGACTTAATTTTCTGCTAGCTAGCTTTATCTAACACATCTGCTGGCTGGTTTCACTTCCTCAGGGCCCAACTTAATTTTGCACCAACTCTTGGGAGGTAAAACTTAATAAACTTTCACTTCTGTAAAGCTGAATATTTTTAAAGCATGTTGCAGAAATAGTCTTCTATCTCACCTGTTATGGACTGAATAGTGTTCTCCCCAAATTCATATGATGAAGTGCTGACCTTCAAAGTGACTATATTCGGAGTAAGAGCATTTAAGGAGGTGATTAAGGTTAAATGCAAGGTTAAATATTTTTCGTTTTGGACCAGGGATTGAATCCAGGCCCTCTAAAGTGAGAGCTTGGAGTCCTAATCACTGGAGTGACAGGGAACTCCAGGTTAAATGTAATCTCAAGGGTAGAACTCTAGTCCAATAGGACTGATGTCCTTATAAGAGGAAGAGATATCAGGAGTGTAGATACCCAGAGGAAAGGTCGTATGAAGATACAGTGAGAAAATGGCCAACTGCAAGTCAGGAGGAGAGCCTTCACCAACAACCACACCTGCCAGTCAGTGTACGTGTGTGCTCACTCAGTTGTACCTGACTCTTTGTGACCCTGTGGAGTGTAGCTTACCAGGCTCCTCTGTCCATGGGATTTCCCAGGCAAGAATACTAGAGTGGGTTGCCATTTCCTCCTCCAGGGGATCTTCCCAACCCAGGGATCAAACCCAAATCTCTTGCACCTCCTACACTGGAGGCAGATTTTTTACCATTGCATCACCTGGGAAGCCCATAGCTGCCAACACCTTGATCTTGGACTTCAGCCTTTAGAACTGGGAGGAAATAAACTGCTGTTTAAGCCACCCAGTCTGTGATATTCTGTTGTGGTGGCCTGAGTTAACAAATCCTCCACCTTTAACTACCCTATCTTTGGTGTCTGGTGTAATCCCAGTCATGCTCAGAGAAATCCCACTTTTTAGACTCTCATCTTACTTCCTGTTCAAAACAGTCTAGACATTTTATATCATCAATCAAAAGAGTCCCCTGCCTGAGAAATATATCCAACTCTTCTGTCGTGGCAGAATACCAACTATTTGGTGACTCACCCATAAAATGTGAGATAAAGGAAACCAATCCTTTTCCCGAGTTTTAAAACTTCTCCTCGTTTGTCAGCTGCTCCTGTGAGTCGCACAATGCCGACCTTCTTGAGACTGGAGAGCCACTTGTATGCATGCTCATCATCTTTTAAAACATCTTCAAAATCCAGAGTAGGCAGCTGGAACTCTGAGCCCCAGTACTGACACTCTGTGAATTACGAAAAAGCAGAAACCAGTGTTAAAAACCCCGTTTTAACATACAATGAGAACTTCAGAGAGGGAACTAGTTCGTTGAAGCTGAGCTTTGCTCTCTCATGGAACAGACTAAAGTTCAATCATATTAGAAATGCCCAAATTACCGGCTCTTCTTCCTTGGAGCCAGGCCAGTGTACTCAGGCTTCCTGCCTGCCACTGTGCAAGACCCATGACTGGTATTCACTAGAGCACTTTGTCAAGAAAATGTTTAGCTTGTGGATGGTTCTTGATACATACGTCCTTAGGGCTTCTCTGCCTGCACATTGCTTAGAAAAATAACCTTGAAACACTGTGCGTTTTTAACAGCCGAGTTAAATGACTCAATTCCAAAAAGAGAGAAAACGAGAATGATGTGTTAGAACCGCCTATGCCTATCCTTGGGGGTTGTGGGGGGCGGTGCTTGCCGTGGTAGGAACCACCCCTCCTTTCTCTTATTTCAACTGATAAGAAGCTTTCTCTGGGGCCAACTTGTTCATGGGAGTCAGCAAAAGCTGTCCATGGGGAGGGAAAGATGGGCCATGTTGTTTTGCTAGAGCAGGCTGGCTAAAGTGGTAACAATGAGATTTGAAGGATTTGGAATATAATCATAATTTTTTTTGGAGGGTGGAGGGTGTAAAACACGTTATTGGTCTTTCTTGATTCTGTTAGCTACCCAATAATTTTTTGCTGGTTTATTTTTTCAATAAGCTTGATGATGGTGTTTGGTGGTAGTGGTTTAGTTGCTAAGTTGTATCTGACTCTGTGACCCCATGGACACAGGTTCTTCTGTCCATGGGATTTCTCAGGCAAGAATACTAGAGTAGGTTGCCATTTCCTTTTCAAAGGGATCTTCCTGACCCAGGGATTGAACCTGGGTCTCCTGCATTGCAAGCAGATTCTTTACTGACTTAGCTACCAGGGAAGCCCTCAATAGGCCTAATATTTTACTACATTGAGAGACATTGTGATAAGCAGAAAGTCTTCAGGAACTCATGGTCTATGGAAGACTTGGACATGGAAGCTGACCATTAAAACATAATATGTTGTAAAGCAACTATAATAAAACTTGATTAAAAAATAAATAAAAGCAGTAAAATAGTGAAGATAAGCCACCTACAACAGTATGGATTAGACAGACTCATAGGTGACAAACCAAACAAAAGTATACATTTGTTGGATGCTATAGTTGGAGTACATTCAGGATACTATGGAGACATCAGATCTTCTGATCCCTTATTAATGCTCCTTCTGTGATGCCAGTTATTCTTTTAAACACATGTCTGTCCCTCATGCCTCAGCTATTTCTTCTAAAATCAAACAGAGCTGGTTTTTATGAGCCCAGCATTCTTGTGCTGTACCATTCTGCTCTCTAACAAGAATTGGATTTATGTGAAAGAGCTTCTATTCAAAGAAGAGAGCTGCTTGACTTTTGACTTTTGGATTATATGGTTTTTTGCTTTGCCACTCTTATTTGCCCTTTGCATTTACAGTCTCCAGATTGTAATATTTGATACCCATCATAAAAGTCTGTGAAAAGAAGATGATAAATGTCATAAATACTGCTTATTGGCTACCTAGATAGAAAAGTCACTTGACTTCCTATAAAGAGAAATGTTTCCTGGGCAAAATATCAGTGTTAAAGACAAAAGTGATAAATCACTATCTCCTCTTTCCAAACCTTACACCTAAGTGAACTACTCCTAGAATATTAAAAAAATATTGAAAACAACTTTAAGCTATTGAGCCCCAAATGCAAACTGTAAGTCCATAGAGTATTAGAGGTAGATGAGATTTTCACATTAGCTTTAGTATATCCCATCACAATGGGTTCTTATTATTGGACAGAAATATCATCTAAACTATGGCTGAGGAGTTCTCAGATCTTGGGCACTGTAATAATCTGGCTAAGGGCAAATTTTTCATTCCTGTATAGACTGCTAGATGGATTAGCTGTGGTCCACATGGTCATCTACAGCAGTGTGTGATGTCTTTATTACAAAAGGTTAAGTAATTTATTGATGAACCTTGTTATAACATTTAAAAGAAAAATCTCATGTCCTATTGAGAGAAAACCAGCCTGGAGAGATAGTATGGTCCAGATTGCAATGTTGTCAAGTAGAACTTTCTGAGATGCTGGAACTATTTTATATCTGTACCATCCAGTACTGTAGCTGCTAGCAATATGTGGATATTGAGACCTGGCATATGGATAGTGGAACTGAGGGACTGAGTTTTTTCCTTCATTTAATTTAAACTGACTTAAACTTTGATTTGGGCTTCCTAGGTGGCATAGTGGTAAAGTATCCACCTGCCAGTGCAGGAGACACGGGTTTGGTCCCCTGGGTTGGGAAGATCTCATAGAGTAGGAAATCTTAACCCACTCCAGTATTCTCGCCTGGAAAATTCTATGGACAGAGGAGACTGGTGGGTTGCAGTCCATGGACTAGCAAAGAGTCAGATGCAACTGAGCACACACACACAACTTTAATTTAAATAACCACATGTAATTGATACTATATGAAATAGGACATAAATAGAATAAAGAACATGGAGCTAAAGAGACTTGGGCTTGAGTCATTTCCTCTTACCAGCTTGTTTCTTTGTCTTTTCTCTGATCTTCCATCTCTTAATTTATAAAATAACCATATTAATATTTGCCTTGAAGGTCATAGGTTAATCGTGCAATGAGTTTATGCAAGGAGTCTGGTATAGTGTATAGCACATAGTAGACTAAGAAAATAAATAATATAACAATTGATATTTGCTGAATACTTTCTAGAGTCAGCGGCAGTCCAAGGTGCTCTCCATACATTATTTTTTGAAAATCCATAATAGATATACATAATAGGGTTTATAGGGATGGCTTCAGTATTCCCATGCTACAGAGAAGGGAACAGAGAGGTGAGTCTCGCAGCTAATGATTTGCAGAGCTAGTTAAGCAAATTCAGGTGACTAATTCCAAAGTCTATAATTTTCGCAACTACACAGAAAATAAACATTTGATGCCTTGAAATATTGTTATCACATGTATTTTTAAGTCCTGTGTCTGAATGTTCACAGCTTACTTTATCCCTCACACAGAAAATCTACTTTCTAGAGGAAAAGTAAAGCAGGGCAAGTTACAATTAGGGACACTTTGTCTGGACATGTTCAAGCATGAGTGTTTCAAGATAAACCTTGGCTCCCAGTCAGGAGTTTCAATGCAGAAAAAACTTCACAACTAGGTTTCGTGGCACAACTCTACAACAACATTGCTATTCACTGCTTTTGTGAAATGAACCAAGGCTTAAAAATCAGCTAGCTTCTTTTTAAAAATTTATGTCAATATAAGTCAGTGATCCATGCCAGTGGTTTTACTTAAGGCCATTATCACTTTCCAGAGAGTTTTGGTGACTGTGTAGCAGGGAAATGTAATAAACAGAGATGGAAAAAACACTTCCACAAGACGTAAATGTTTCAAAAACTTTTGTATTTTGAACACTTTGTGGATTCAAGAAGGACTGCTTAGGGTATATACTATATACATTAAAATATATTTACAGCATATTTTAATGAAGTTTTGTTTCTACATGAGTCATTTTGGTGTTATAGAGTAATACACACATGCTCTCAAACACACATGGACATACAAAGACAATATCCAATATTCTCATCTAACTCATAGAGAATGAATTATAATCTTTCAATAAATATGTTACTTTTTACATGTGGAAAGTTGACCATATTCACATAAAGACTAAAGATAAAGCAAGGCTGTTAATACAAACATCAATCTGTACTATAAATAATTTCACATTCATAGGATTTTACTATGAGGGGTTGGTCACAGTACCTTTCAAGTTCTACAAAGTTTATAGTTCTCCAACTATAGCTCCTATTTTGGTGGGCCTAAGCAGCTGCTTTGCAAAAGTCAGTGACCAAGGGCCACAGCCCATCATAGAATCTGTGTCCTAATATGAGCCACTGATAGACTCAGTAATGCCAAGTGTAATTTTCAGGGACAGCATTGTGACTAACCAGTTTCCAAATTCATCATAACATCCTCAATATAAAATCCTCTAGTTTTCCAGGAGAAATAAACTTCATCTTAATAAATCCAACCAGTAGGATCATTCTATGATCTATGTGCAGATCCTATGATATCTGAACAGAAACTCTGATGCTGAAAAGGTAATTTAGAATCATTTTCCCAATATCCCCAACCACAAAACCTCATCACCGGGGACCATATGAAAACACATTGGCCTAGAAGAAGTCATTTGTCAGGTGAATACATTGAAAGCAAACTTAAATTTCACACTTGGGTCTGGATACATAAACAGTATGGAAAATGACGGAATATTTAAGGCATGAACCACCCTTTCTAATTTAACTTATGGCCTTACTAATAAATACTTCCTTGAACATGTGCTTCACACATCATAAAATTTATGCACAGGCTACATGCTGGCTTTCAAGGACCCATTTGTACAAGGCTTGCTTTTCAGGGTTAAACCTCACATTCCTGAATCCTGACTTGTATTTCAAAAAAGGAAAAGACACAAAGACGCGCTTCAGTTGAAGCTTCACAAATGTAGTGGGTGGGGTTACAGTGTGTTATTTCATGAATTTAGGACCTTCTGTTCACCTTTACAGAACTGTGCCTGAAACAACTGTCTGAAACAGCTCATCTCATGTGTTGAGGATCAGCTGATGGCTTACTATCTTTTCCGGTAGATATCTTGCAGGGGCCCAGCCATAAACCAAATCTGACCCCCAGGGGAGGAAAGGTACCGGAGTGTAAATAGGGCTTTGATTCTCTTTTCTGCACTAAGGACTCGCTGCCCTTTTTGGAAAGGGCATCCTTGTCTCTTGTCTAGTGAACTCAACCTGCCTTTCAAGATCTTAGTCATTTGTCCCCTTTTAGATGGAAATCTTCCAGAAGTTGACCCTAAGATGAGGATTTGAATGCAAGCAACTTACTAAGGTGAGAGTTGGACCATGAAATGCCAAAGAACTGATGCTTTTGAACTGTGGTGCTGAGGAAGATTCTTGACGGTCCCTTGGATGGCAAGGAGATCAAACCAGTCGATCCTAAAAGAAATCAGTCCTGAATATTCATGGGGAGGACTGATGCTGAAGCTCCAATACTTTGGCCCCCTGATACGAAGAGCTGACCCATTAGAAAAGACCCTGATGCTGGGAACAATTGAGGACTAGAGGAAAAGGAGGCAACAGAGGATGAGATGTTTGGATGGCATCATGAACTCAACTGACATGAGTTTGAGCCACCTCTGAGAGATGGTAAAGGACAGAGAAGCCTGGCGTTCTTCAATCCACGGGGTTACAAACAGTCAGATGTGACTGAGCAAATAAACAACAATTTACAAGGGAGGTCTCCCTGGAGGTGCCAGTAGGAGGTGGGGAAGTGAGACAGGGAAGCAGGCCTCTGGATGGGCTTTTTTTTTTTTTTTAAACTTTTTATTTTATATTGAAGTATAGCCAAGTAACAGTGTTGTGATAGTTTCAGGTGAACAGGTTAGGGTTTTGCAGCTGGCACTCAGAACTGCTGGGCCTCATGGCAATGCTGTAGACTATACTTCAGATTCAGAATTATCCTACCCAGAATCAAGGAAGCTGAGATGCACAGGCCACCCACACCCACTGCTTATTGGTTGAGAGCTGTTTCTGGGGATTCATTCCTGGGTCTCCTGGCCTTCCCTGTGTGTTGGCCAAGCAGGCTCCCTCAGGCAGAGTGGCCCCTCCAGGAGCATGGCAGGCTTGTGATAGGAAGTTTTAGGCATGTATGAGAAGAGCACTGAGGAGCACTGCCATGGCCGTGACAGCCTCTGCGATGCCCTCCTTTGGGATTTGCAAGACTGGGCTAGAATGGCTATCTTCTGTGGTGCCTAGCACCCTACACACCTCAGCCCCAGTGCTCACCACGTTGTGCTGAAAGGATCTTTCACTTTGTACATGTTTGTTGAAAGCCTTGGCTATGTGAAAGAGAATGTGTTAGTGAATAAAAATAGATGTGATCGCTGCCCGTGGGAGGGAAAAGGTGACTAATGAGGAAGCAAAGAAATAAATACATAAAACTAAACATTGAAGCAAGTGCTATGAGCATAACAAATGGGATATATTGACAAAATATCATTGGAAGTGGGATGGAGACCCTATTTAGGGCAGATAAGAAAGGTCTAACTGAAAAGATGCTATTTAAGCTGCATCCTGAGGGGTGAGAGAAGTCAGTCATGCAAAGGGCAGAGAAAGTGGCCAAATAGGAAAGACAATAGGAAGAGGGGTGATCTCTTAGCTTATTGGAGGAACTCAAAGTCAGTGAGGCTAGGATGCACTAGACAGACGTGGGTGTCACAGATGAAGTATAAAAGTGGGCAAGGGTGGGTTGGATGGGTCCTCATCTCTCTCTCTCTCTCACTAGACTGCAAGCTCCCTGCAAACTATAGGGATCCTGTCACTTATCTTTATTTCCTCCTGGCTATTGCCCCTAACTCTTTCTCCCCCTGGCATACAGCGCAGGGCTGGCACTCAATAGATTTTCAGAAAACTACTATGTTCTGTATCCTAGATAAAATATTTGCTTATTTCCTAATGATGAACAGAAATTGGAAGAAACCCAAAAGAAAACAGTAACTAAGCACCCTTTAGCGTTTTAAAAGATAGAGAAATCCATAAAACCTTTCCTGTAGGTGATAATCTCTCCAAACTTGAAAAGTCTCCTTGAGAATGTATAAACAAGTTTATAAGTTGCTTGAAAGAAGAGAAACACATTTTTGTTTTGGACTATTAGGTACCTGGTATATTATATATGTTCAGCCCTATGACAAGAGTGACCATACAGCTGGAAAAAAAAAAACACAGGAAATTATGAAAGAGCACTAAAGGACAGTGTGATAAACATGTAAACAAAAACAGAAGCTAACACAATTACTAGGCACTTTCTAAGCACTTTACATGGAGTGATGCATGTAATCCTCACAACAACCCCATAATAGAGGTTCTAGTATTGTTCCCATTTTATAGATGAGACAGGCATCAGTATCTTAGGTAAGTGATGCAACATCCCACAGCTGATGTTAAGTTAGAGCTACAATACTACATGAAGAACTGGACTCTGGATATTCAGAAAAAATTTGTTGAAGGATAACAAGCACCGAAGGATGTCAAGAAGGAAGATTATTATCTCAGACTTCCTTCGAGTTGGCAGTGCAAACCAAAAATTCAATTTTACCCTCTGTCATTATTTTAACTATCCCCTTTGACCCCCTTGAAAAGGTTGTAGAACCCCCTCTTGATGGCTTTCAATTGCACAGAACACATCTCCTTATGGAGCACCCCACTCTGGTTCTAGTCGTCTGCAAATGACACAGTCTTCTTCCTTACACAAAGTCGCATCTACCTCTGTCACCTTCTTTGAGGCGCTTATTCAGTGCTCCAGAATCATGCAGAATATGGTAGCCTTGGAGAAGGTTTAAAGACAGTTACTGAACTGAGTTTTTCTTTCCAAGGCTAAATAAATAGCCCCTTTCTCACCCATATTTTTCACATTTTATGGCTTCCAAGCCCCATACCATCCTCTCTGCTTCCCTCTGGTTGATGCTTTCAAGTTTGCTGATGCCCTATTAACAGCCTGGGTGTCTCAAATCAGACATCACACTGTAGGTGTGCTTTGGCCATACCTACACAGGGGGCTCGCTACTACATCTTTATTCACGCAGCCTAAATCTAATTAACCTGGTTTTGGCGATCTCAAGTCTGCTGACTCACCTTAACTTTCCAGTCAGCCAAGACATGTAAGAATCGCCCCTCAGCCAAGTCCTCATTTCCAAAGCTAGTTCACCGAGAATGTACTAAGTACTTATGTAGAAATGAGATGCAGGTCCAATTTGATAGGGACTTTGTGTCAAAGGTTTGAAGATGACAGATTTGGATTCAAGTCAAAATTCTAACACTTTCTGTCTGCGTGAACTTCAGAGAGTGATACATTCTCTCCGTTCAATTTCTTTACCTGGAAAATACAGGGTGGAAATAACCTGCAGGGTTGCGGGGAAATTTAAATGAGATGGTATCTTGAAAGAACTTGACATAGCGCACCTACTTAAATCTGCACTTGAACCAGAGCAGCTGAACATGGCTGGATGAAAACATACCATGATGACCGATTTTATTGCATACTCCTTAATCTGTAGTGAACTCTATCCCATACTCCCCTAGATGACTGTTTGTCATGCTCTCTATCCTCAGTCTTCTGGCACCTCCTCCTTCTACTCATGCTTAGCTGACAGCTTTGCTTCCTGCCAGTGAAAACTGGAAGGACTCAGAAGAGACTTCCATTCACCCCCCACCACATCAACAACCTGCCTATATCTGTGTTCTTATCATCTCTTGATGTGGTATAAATCAGTTTGTAAATTTTGTGATCTCATTCTCTACCAAAATGCAAATTCCTTAAGGACAGAATCTTTTTATGTTTTGTTCATCACTGTATCCCCAGCACCGAGAACAGTGCCTGGTACAATTCTATAATGCATGGAAGATATTCAAAAAATGGTATCTGTTATTAACATTAGTTTTTTCTCTTGATTCCAATTTCCTAGTGGGGCAGACAGTCAAAGACACAGACACTGACCCCTGAGTTCAATAATGGCAATGGCACAGAATGAGCATGTGTGTGTGCTTAGTTGCTTTAGTCATGTCCGACTCTTTGCGACCTTATGGACTGCAGCCCACCAGGCTCCTCTATCCGTGGGATTCTCCAGCCAAGAATACTGGAGTGAATCGCCATGCTCTCCTCCAGGGGATCTTTCTCACCCAGGGATCGAACTTGCGTCTCCTGCATTGTAGGTGGACTCTTTACCATTGAGCCATCAGGGAAGCCCAGCATGGAAAGAGAAGCTGGCTCAAATTGCTACAAGCACACAGAAGAGGAGGAAGATGGCAAAGGAATCTAATAAAGCAGATTATCTTCAGTCAAATCTTGGCTCCATTACTTCATCCTCTCTTGTTTTGGACTAATTCATTTTATCAACCTCATTTTCCTCATGTGTAAAAAGTTATAATAATGTTGCCTTTGTAAAGTTGTTGTTAGGATTAAATACAGCAATACATATTGAGTACTGAGCTCAGTGCCTAGCAATGCTTAAAAATATGAAGAAGGAAGATTGGCAAAGGAGTAGGGGAAAAGAAGGGAGAAAGCGGGTATATGTTGGTAATTCAGACAGAGGTTTGGTGTAGGAGATAATGAGATGTTGATGGATTCAGGATTGTTTTGGCAATAGGGCTAAGAGATTTTCTTGGCACATTGGGTGTGTGGTATAAGAGATAATGAAGTGTCTAGATTTGTATTAATTTAATTGGGGGCTGATTACTTTACAATATTGTGGTGGGTTTTGCCATACATCAACATGTATCAGCCGTGGGTGTAAATGTGTCCCCCCATACTGAACCCCCCTCCCACCTCCCTCCCCACCCCATCCCTTTGGGCTGCTCCAGAGCAGAGCACTGACTTTGAGTGCCTTGCTTTGTGCATCGAACTTGTACTGGGCATCTGTTTTACATATGGTAATATACATATTTCAATGCTATTCTCTCAAATCATCCCACCCTCACCTTCTCCCACATAGTCCAAAAGTCTGTTCTTTACATCTGTGTCTCTTTTGCTATCTTGCATATAGAGTCGTTGTTACCATCTTTCTAACTTCCATATATGTGCATTAATATACTGTATTGGTGTTTCTCTTTCTGACTTACTTCATTCTATATGATAGGCTCCAGTTTCATCCACCTCATTAGAACTGACTCAAATGTATTCCTTTTTATAGCTGAGTAACATTGCATTGTGCATATGTACCACAACGTTCTTATCCATTCATTAGCTGATGGACATCTAGGTTGCTTCCATGTCCTAGCTATTGTAAACAGTGCTTCAGTGAACACTGGGGTATGTGTCTCTTTCAATTCTGGTTTCCTCAGTGTGTATGCCCAGCAGTGGGATTGCTAGGTCATACGGCAGTTCTATTTACAGTTTTTAAAGGAACCTCCACACTGTTCTCCATAGTGGCTGTACTAGTTTACATTCCTACCTACAGCATAAGAGGGTTCCCTTTTCTCCACACCCTCTCCAGAATTTATTTTTTGTAGACTTTTTGATGGCTGCCATTCTGACTGGTGTAAGATGGTACCTCATTGTGGTTTTGATTTGCATTTCTCTGATAATGAGTGATGTTGAGCATATTTTCATGTGTTTGTTAGCCATCTGTATCTCTTCTTTGGAAAAATGTCTGTTCCGTTCTTTGGCCCACTTTTTGATTGGGTCATTTATTTTTCTGGTATTAAGCTGCATGAGCTGGTTGTATATTTTGGAGATTAACTCTTTGTCATTTGCTTCATTTGCTAATATTTTCCTATATTCTGAAGGCTGCCCTTTCACCTTGCTTATAGTTTTCTTTGTTGTGTAAAAGCTTTTAGTTTTAATTAGGTCCCATTTGTTTATTTTTGTTTTTATTTCCATTACTCTGGGAGGTGGGTCATAGAGGATCTTGCTGTGATTTATGTCAGAGAGTGTTCTAAGAGTTTTACAGTTTCTGGTCTTACATTTAGGTCTTTAATGTATTTTGAGTTTATTTTTGTGTATGGTATTATAAAGTGTTCTTGTTTCATTCTTTTACAGGTGGTTGACCAGATTTCCCAGCACCTCTTGCTAGAGATTGTGTTTTCTCCATTGTATATTTTTGCCTCATTTGTCGAAGATAAGATGTCCATAGGTGTGTGGATTTATCTCTGGGCTTTCTATTTCGTTCCATTGATCTCTATTTCTGTCTTTGTGCTGGTACCATACTGTCTTGATGATTGTATCTTTGTAGCATATTCTGAAGTCAGGCAGATTGATTCCTCCAGTTCCGTTCTTCTTTCTGAAGATGACTTTGGCTATTTGAGGTGTTTTTTTTGTGTTTCCATACAAATTATGAAATTATTTGTTCTAGTTATGTGAAAAATACCATTGGTAGCTTGATAGGAATTGCATTGGATTATAGATTGCTTTGGGTAGTATACTCATTTTCACTATATTGATTCTTCCAATCCACAGACATGGTATATTTCTCCATCTATTTGTGTCATCTTTTATTTCTTTCATCAATGTTTTATAGTTTTATATATAGGTCTTTTGTTTCTTCAAGTAAATTTATTCCTGAGTATTTTATTCTTTTTAGTGCAATGGTGAATGGAATTTTTCCTTAATTTATCTTTCTATTTTTTCACTGTTAGCATATAGAAATGCAAGAGCTTTCTGTGTATTAATTTTATATCCTACAACTTTACTATATTCATTGATTAGCTCTAGTAAATTTCTGGTGGTGTCTTTAGGGTTTTCTATGGAGAGGATCATGTCATCTGCAAACAGTGAGAATTTTACTTCTTTTCCAATCTGGATTTCTTTTATTTATTTTTCTTTGACACTGTGGCTAGGACTGACAAAACTATGTTGAATAGTAGTAGTTGACCCTGCTGCCTGAGAGATGGAGTTGCCATCAACCAAGACAGGAAAGACTGTCTATGAAGCAGAATTATCTAACACCATCTACTCCCATCAGAGGATTCATCTTTCCTCTGATCTTCTTCCTTTTTTCTTATTGCTCCAAATAAATCACTTTATAAATCCTTGTTTTGGTTGTCCATCATGATTATGATTCATCTATCTATTTTGGGCTAGACACTTCTGTTCCTGTGTGCATGCGTGTTCAGTCATGTCCAGCTCTTCGCGACCCCATGGACTGTAACCCACCAGTCTTCTCTGTCCATGGAATTTTCCAGGCATGAATTCTGGAGTGGGTTCCCATTTTCTGTTCCAGGGCATCTTCCCGACCAGGGGTTGAACCCACATCTTTTGTGTCTTTACATTGGCAGGTGGGTTCTTTACCACTGGTGCCACTGGGGAAGCTCAGACACTTCCATCATGCCCTTTTGAAGTCAGAGCTTAGACACTCTGCTTCCTCCTTTATGAGCACATGGTTCTCTTCAGATACCTTTCCCCTATCTTCCTTATTAATATTATCTGTTTTCAGATGGTCATGAGACTGTATCTAATTTGGGTCTGGAATTATTTTTTTTCCATCCAAGTATTGAGGTTTGTACATGAAATATATCTGCTGAGTGTTGGTGTCTTCATCTGTAATGATCCGTAACTAACCAGTAGATAACACATCACTTTTGCCCAAGTTTGCTGATCATCCTAGCTTCAGCAAACATTTTCACTGATCTGATTGGAATTAGGGTCAAAGTTGGCCAGTCTTTTCACTGCCTTCCTTAGTTTTATTTAAAGAAAACTATCTGTCAGGCAGAAAAAATTTAGCCCAGACTTCAAATCAATGTCTGAATAAGTAAATCCTTTTCAAGGCAATAATTCACTTCTGAGTCACTCTCAAGTGTTTAATCGGGATTAAAGTGTGATTCTTCTTCAAGTAAGGGGAACTCATGCCTAAGGTGTGATCATGACACTGTTTCTCTCTCTCCTTGTGTCCTTACTCAGATGTTCTTTATTGTGCCTCTGCTGTGTCCACGGCTCTTTATGTAGGAGGAGAAGGGGAAGGAAAGGACCTAACAGGATTTGAGCAACCACAGTGTGCGAGGCACTGAGCTAAGCACAGCACTTACTTTTTTCCAGTTACTCTTCACATCCCACAGCTGAGAGGCATTGCCTCTTTTACATATGGAAAAAGTGAGTGTCAGATCATTTATGACACATGTCAGGTTCACAGAACAGCAAGTCAAAGCCCCTCTGCTGATTCCAAAGCTGTTCTCCTTTCCTAACGCTTGCTGTTTTACAGGGGAAGCATGTTCTTGGCACACCACCCTCTTTCACTTCCTCTCCTAACAAATGCTAACAAATTATTTTGGAAAAATGCATATGCCTCCATTGTTATATCACAGCCTTGCATTTTAGTGTTTCCAGTGAAATTATGTCCATTTTCTGGACTTGGTTGCTCTCTGGTCCGTATTTTGTAGTTTGACTTTGCTATTGTTGTTTAGTGGCTAATTCCACCAGGTTCCTCTGTCCATGGGGTTCTCCAGGCAAGAATACTGGAGTAGGTTGCCATTTCCTTCTTCAGGGGATCTTCCCAACCCGAGAACTGAACCCACATCTCCTGCATTGGCAGGTGGGTTCTTTACCACTGAGCCAGTTTGTCTTAGGGATAAATATAAATCTAGGGTGGAATTATTGGTAAAGGGGTCCACTGGGATGTGAGTTGGACCTTGCAGGATGGAGAGTGAAGTTTGGCCAGGCAGAAGAATAGAGTAAGTGCTTGGGGAAACAAGCAGAATTTGGACAAAAGTAAGAATCTACATGCTTGTGGAGGGGGCTTTAGATTGCGAGATGATAAGAAAGTCCCAGGGAAGACTTTGGACTGTACTGTGCTGCAGAGAATCACCAGAGCTGGGGGAGGTAAGATGATGATGGGCATCTGGAGGATAACCCTGCAAAGCTGTGCAAGCTTGGAGTGAACACAGAGGCCATGTTATTTCAGTAACTCAAGGATGAGATAACAAAACGCTTCGACTAGGTGGTTAGCAAGAAAGACAACTTATGCAGTCTTTTCCACCTATAACCTTTTGAATGTCAGTCTTCTCTGGGCAAACAGGCGATGAACATGGAAGCTTGATAGCTGATGGAAAACAAAATAGGATTGTACTTTTTTTTTCTTTTTCTGTAAACTGATATACTATTTAAGAAGGTCAAGAAGCCTCTCAAGGCTGGTCTCTGTAGTTATCTATATTTATAACTGCTTTCAAGGGAACCATCTGAAGATGAAGTGAGGTCATATGTAAAGTGAGACATCATTTTTCACTCAGTGTGGTGCTATTCAAGGCTGTAAGCTGGTCCCATCTCCATTGTGCAGATAAAGATTTTGGAACAAGAAAGGTTAAGAAAATTGCTCAAGGTCACAGGTCTAGCAAGACTTAGGTCCTAGAGTACTTTTCGTTCAGTGCTATACTGTTCTTTTGATTCAAAGCAAAGTTACAGATTGGGACAAATACAAAATTTTGAGCAAAAGGTTAAAGTTAGAGAAATCGTTGAATGGCATAGAGACTAAAAATTATTTAACTAATTTTCTCAGCTAGAAAGTAGGCAAATCAACAGAATGGGTGAGCAGCAACATCAAAATTATTTAAAAAAATCTTTTTTTTTTTCCTTATGGGGATAGAAAATTTTAAGAAGAAATTAAAACTAATTTTTTTCCATGGACATATTGAAAGTTTGAAACTGGAATCTTAAAGAAATTTAAGTATGATGAAGATATCTACTACTCCAAACTATGTTTGTTCCACTATGTTCTGCCCTCTTGAAGAACAAAGTAGAACCAGAAGTGAGAAGTAAGTTTTTTAATCAGAATCAATTTTTTTTTCCAATTGGTGAATCTCCTAATGTGTAGGCACTAGCATAAATGAAATTAACTTTATAACTTATGTGCCTATTTACGTTTGGTAAAAGTGAAGCCAGCATACAAAGCAATCCAACTTTATTTCTTGAAATTGCCACACTTTGGAATTTTCTTAATTTATAAATTCTAAATTTGCAGTCCAACTGCCAATGTTATAAAACTTATTCCCATGCTGCAAGAAAAAGTAAGTCTTGTTTGTGAGAAATGGAAGTTTTTCTGTCATTGGAGAAAGCCCACTCTACTTTCCCCCTGTTTGAAAGAAAGAGGAAATAAAAGAAATAAATCTACTTTAGTGTAACTCTAGATAATTACTTTTCCAAGAATAAAGAAGTTAGTATATTTTCCTTAACTTTTGATGTGGTAGGTATACTGAAAAATTATGAAAAGGGAATAGACTACAATAATTCTTCCTTAAAATAGATTTATTTTAGGTTCTCAAAAATATCCTCAAACTTTTTCAAGGCTTTTAAAGACATCAACTTTTTGAAACCACAAGTTTTCAAAGTCCTATTTTGTACTAACACTGGATGATGATATGATAGTTTATTTTATAAAGTTGTTAAATAATAAAAATGATTTAAAAATATATAATTAATGTTTCTTACTTAAAAATTAAAAAAAGAGTAATAAATGTAGTGCACAGGACTTTTCTCCCCGTATTTCTGTAATATGTCCAGCTGCAAAACAGACTTTATCTTTAATACTTTAATACATATCTCTGAGTATATGATTATGTGTTTTTTAGCTGAAAGTATGGATGGAGGTGGGAAAATGCAAAAGAAAAAGGATCTGACCTAGAGTTTACAGGTAGAACCTCAAACTAGGCAGATGGCTGTGGGAACCACCTCCAGCCTGGGGGCTTCTGTTGGGTACTCAACACTGCAGGGTGCTTCTCAGGCTGTGAATCTCCAGTCTTGGACTCACTGACTTACAGTCCACAGGTATGTCAGACCCTTCAGATATTATGCCCTCGTTTATCAAGTGCAATGCAGAAACTGACTGTGATAACAAATGATACATGATTCAGAAAAGAACAGGACATATTGAAAGACATCACTACGGCACAGAGAAAAAGGCAGCAAGATATGCATTTGTAACCTTACAAGCATTAAAGATACCTGTATTCATTTCATCAAAGCCCCAAACACACTTCTCTGAAACTTGATAGGTTCATTTCACATATGGCCGGCAAAACAGAGACTTTCTTTTTAAACATATGAAGACTTTGGACCGTTCTCCCACCTGTGCATCAGAGTGTGGGCCTGAGTGACTTCACGAAGGGACTTTTACTAGGTCTTTCTTGGGAAGGCAATATATTCGGCAATGTGACATGGTGGCGTGATTGCTCTGATGCAGCTGTTTTAACAGAGCTCTTCTGAAGCCATTCTGACTGGTAGTTCCTATACAGTTGGAATGTTCTAAGAGAGCTTGGGAAAAAAACCTCCCAGTCCTTTTTTATAATTACCAATTAATAAGTGAAACAGATACCTTCACTCCATCCCCGACTTGCCCTGCTCATTCCCACTTCTGGGGGTTTAAGAATGGATGAAGGATGGGACAACATTTAGGGACATGGGTAAACTATTATATGGGAATTGGGCATATTTGTTGTGTACATTACTTGTTCATTTTTAAAAATGATAATAATTTTTGCTTTTTGGGCAAATTTCTATAAAAATAGGCTGTGTACCAAAGCAACCTTATTCTTTGCACTATAATAAAAATCTTCATCTTCAAGGACTCACATGGCTCTCTATTAGAAAGGGGGAGCTCTGTTTTTTTTTCACCACATGCAAGATCACCACAGAGATCTTAGAGAGCCCTTATAGCTACTTGAGAGTTTTCAGTTCCTCTTGTGGCATATTCCTTTTGAAACAAAGAAGAGAGTCTTAGCTATGGACCAAAGGGTTGTAATATGATAAAGTACATAGGTGAAGGCTTGCTCTGATAAAAGAGGGACATATGGAAATGAAGGGAAATATTCTTTTTTGACTGTGCAATGTACTTAGTTTCTGGATTGCTGACAAAACTGAGCAGATCGCTTCTATGGAACAAAGATTTTCTTCAAATTAACAAATGTTGTGATAACAAATATTACTGATGTCAGAGGCTAATACACAAACATTTCAGTACCAATTCAAGGAGATAGCTAGGAAAACAAGCATTTATTCTGCCACCACTTGTTAATAAAAAGAACAGATATTTAGGTTCATATACAAAAGATCACATTATGCATTCATTCTTTTCTAGTTTATTCCTATCAGTTTTATTTTGGGAATTTTGCATAATTCCCAAATTAAAGTTAGTCACCAAAAATGAGTGTATAATTATGCCAATTTCTCATGAAAGCTAAAAAGCAATTTCATAAAAATTCTTCATATTTCCAATGTTTTATTAAAATCTTCAATTCAGCCCATCTATTTGGAAACATTCACATGCTAGGCTTGGTTTCAAATGGGTAAAGATTAGAGGGCCAGAACGTTGTGTCCTCCAGGTTAATATCTGTTTCGCTTGAGTACAAATATTATCCCTGTGCTCTCTGCTACTTCTCTAGTTTAAGTTCTTAATGTTTCTTACAGAATGATTTCTATATCATGCTATGGTTACCCTGCTCCTGAGCATTCCCCACACCACTCCATCTAGCTCAGATGACCATGACCAAGATTTTTCTACATCACGATCTGACCTCTTCACTCTCTTTAATAAGATAAATACAAACCAAGAGCCAAAGGGGTACACTGGAGGAGGGAAGGGTAGAATGCATTAAGAACAAAAAGAAGCTAAGGAGACATTCACAACCTCATAGGCACTTGAAAAATTATATGCATTTGGTAAATATCATCCTAAACAATGAAAATGTAAAATACATCCTATAAAAAATAGATAAAGCCGTCTTCTTAAATTTATAAACAATCATTTCTCTGGCCTTTTAAGAAGAGAATCAGCCTGAAAAACTGATTTTTTCAGAAGGAAAAATATTGACCTTGGTGCTAAGCAAATTTCCTTGCCTTAGGGTTTAGGACTGAGCCTCTTAGTAGGGCACTTAAGCCACTTCCTTCTTTGTTGCCTAACAATTGTAACTTCATCCATATTAAACTAATTGCAGTTTCCTAAACCTACTCTGCTCTATTATATTTCTTTGCTCTTTTCTCTGAGAAGTTCCTTACTTTCTGTCTTTGTCTAACGAATGGATTCTTCAAAACCCAGTTCAAGTATTAGGTCTTATTTGAGTCACATTTTCTTGTCTCTTCAGAGTCCTTCTGCATTCTAATAAACCTACTACGCACGTCTTCATGTATTTAAAATAACGTACTATACTTATTTGTCTCCATGGCTGGTGTCCCTTCCTAGGTGGGATAAATCCTCTAGGGCAGAATCCATGTTTTTCTAAAACAAATTTTAATTGGAATATAATTGCTTTATAATATTGTACTAGTTTCTACTGTACAACAATGTGTATCAGTTATAAGGAGATATAGATATATATCTATGGATATATGTATATCCTCTCCCTCTTGGGCCTCCCTCCCAACTGTCTAAGTCATCACAGAGCACCTCACTGAGCTCCCTGTGCTGTTCAGCAGCTTCCCACTAGCTATCTGTTTTACACATGGTAGTGCATGTATCCCAGTGCTACTCTCACAATTCATCCCACTCTCTACTTCCCCAGAGTCCACAAGTCCATTCTCTACATCTGCATCTCTACTGTTGTTCAGTTGCTCAGTTGTGTTCCACTCTTTTGTGACCCCATGGACTGCAGCACCCCCAGGCTTCCCTGTTCTTCACCATTTCCCAGAGATTACTCAAACTCATGTTCATTGAGTTGGTGATGCCATCCAACAATCTCATCCTCTGGCATCACCTTGTCTTCCTGCCTTCAGTGTTTCCCAGTATCATGGTCTTTTCTAATGAGTCAGCTCTTTGCATCAGGTGGCCAAAGTCTCTATTTCTGTCCTGAAATATGTCTTTTTAAAACTTGGTATTTTCTTAGAGTTTTCAACACAAGATAGGTGCAATTGAATAGAAATATATGAGAGAATGAATGTTACAGGTTTTCCAGCTGTGACTGTCCCATGACAAGAGCTTTTCCTGGTGGATGCTCTTTCCATTTCTGAGTGCAACATCTAATGCCAAGGTAAGATCAAGGAAAAGTAATCTGCATCTTGACACCAGATTTTAAGTCTTTCTTCACTCTAAGGAAAGAGCAGCAGAGAAAACACTGCCACTGAGGACTTAAAACAAAGCTCTTTCACAAATGTAACTGAGTCTGTTTACCTGTTCTGAGTATGAATGTTTGAAAATATGCAATGGCAGGGAAATAAGTTGTCAAATTCTACAGGCAAAAAGCCACAGAAGCAATATTTCAAAAATGGTCCATTAATTTCTTCTTTTACCTACCAACCACACAGCTTGAGAATATATTTTAAAAATGTGATCTTGTTTTAAACCATTAAAATAGTTTCCATTGTCTAAATAACAGCCAGTTCTCCTTATATTATTCCTGATTGCAGCCTGTCCGTGTGACCTGTTTTTTCCACTGTTGAACTGAAAGTGGTATCATTTCCATCCTGCTACTGCCTGATAGTACTGAGAAATGCAAGCTATAAAACTGTGCTTGTCAAGAAATATTAATGGAGGGGGTGGCCATATACTTTTACAATGCTTAAAAGCTTAAGCTGTAATAATAAAAAGTTGGCTTTTATTCCCTGAGATCATCAAAAGAACTTGAAGGAAATGAAAGTAAAATCCAACAGGATTACAAAATTAAAGCAGAGTTAAGGAAAAATATTTTGAGTACCAGAAGAAATCTAAAATAAATAAAAAAAATAATACACTTGTGATATTGCTATTTGACCCAGACAGTTTCCACTCAGTTATGTAATTGGAGACTCTGAAGAATTTAGCCATGAACTCACTGGGTGAAGGCAGGAAAAACATTTTTCCTTGGATATCCATCTAGATTCCACCAGCTAGCTTGACTAGATAAAGAGGGTTTCTGATGGTTTAGACAGAAAGCACTAGAGCAAAACTTTGTCAGTTGTCCGAATGGTGAGATTAAGGGATGGAGGCTTATCTTTGAACAGGAAGGGGACCACATCGCACCCCATCGATAACCACGGGACAAGGTGAAGCTGTAGGATTCAAGTGGGCAACTTGGTAATATCTCTACAACTAGGACACTGTTGGAAGTCCAGCACTGAAAACCATGCAGAGTCACCGTACCTGTTTGAGAATTTCAGATTTTAAAGGAGTAAGGTAAAACTCTATATCTTGCTATCTGACCCAGAATCCCCAGAAGGGATGTGTTACAAAATGCAATAAGGCCAATCAGCTGCCCAAAGGGACAGTGGTCCCATATACGTGGAAAAGAATGTTCAAGGAAACTTACCTTGTTAGTGTATTTGTTCAAGTCAAGATTCTAGTAAATACATAAGAATCAGCATGTTCTCAAAATTCGCCTTTGGCCACATAATCTTATGACACAAATCTTCAAAAGACACAGAGAATAAAGTTGTAATGGCCTCCCAGATGGCTCAGTGGTAAAGAATCCATCTGCCAATGCGGGAGCCTCAGGAGATGCGGGTTCAATCCCCAGCTCAAGAAGATACCCATGGCGGATTCATGTCAATGTATGGCAAAACCAACACAATAAAGTAAAGAAAATTAAAGAAAAAAAAAAAAGAAGATCCCCTGGAGCAAGAAATGGCAACCCACTCCAGTATTATTGCTGGGATAGTCTCAGGGACAGAGGAGCCTGGTGGGCTATAGCCCATGGGATCACAAAGAGGTGGGCATGACTGAGCATGTATAAAGTATTACTACTTCCCACTTCTCCCCAGTACTTCCGACTGAGCTGTATATCTCTGAAAAGTCATATTTAAAAAAGAACTTTCTATCTTATTAAGTACTTATTTTGTATCTCCGATCAAGATTAAAATCATCTTCATAGAGAAAAGACTCATAGTTGCTAAAAGGGAGAGGGGATTGGAGGAAGGATGGAGTAGGAATTTGCGGTTAGCAAATACAAACTATTATATGTAGAATAGATAAGCAAAAGGGCCTAGTGTACAGCATAGGGAACTATATCAACATCCTGTAATAAACCATAATGGGAAAGAATATAATAAAAATGTATTTATATGTATAACTGAATCACTTTGCTGTACAGCAGAAATTAACACATATTATAAATCAACTATATTTCAATAAAAATAAAAAAGACTGAAAGGAAGGTTTGTTTTTTTTAAGAGTGAAGTCTTCCTTTTTGACTGAATCTGTCTAATGGAGATTTTCTGAATATTTCTGTGGTCGTAGATTCCCTTGAGACTCATATAAACTCTTCCCAAGCAATTTGCTGTGCACAAGCCTGACACACACACTCACATGCACATTCAATGCTGTGTATACCATTTCATAAGGTTCATGGATCACATAATTTTATCTGTGGATGCCAGTTTAGAAATTTCTGCCTTGTTGATCTTGTGTTTTTCTGGCCGCAGATAAAACTATAAAGGACAACTGTGCCTTTGCTTCATCCTGCCTCTTTGCAGGAACACTTACTGAGTGTCTGTGGTATGAAAGTTTTTGTGCTAGATGACAAGGATACAAATTTGCTAAATTTCTTTTCTTTTGAGATGGAAAATCCCAAGTTCTAGAATGTCCAGAACTGTTCTATGTTTCTTTCCACCTCTACCTGCATGATCTGTGTGGTAAATCATTAAACATTCCACATAAATTACAATAATATTTTAACCAGGGTACAAGGGTTTTAATTTGCTTCTGAGCAAATTTTTTACCAGATGAGCTTTAAAGGTTAAAATCTGAAAACCACAGCAAGGTTACCTGGCAGAAACAATTCTTTCTGGAGTCTTTCTCTGGCCTGCTGTGAAAAGCATCTTTTCTTCAGCCAATCAGCTTCATATTCACTGTGGTGGTCATTTGGCCACAGGATATGAACCTTATAACACAGAAAGCAAACATCACATAAACATATATTATGCTGCTATGTACTTTGGTTCTCTTCTATTGCTGTTTCTGAAAGTTATTTAAGGTTATCAGGGAATCAAATTAGCTCTTGCTTTTTTTTCCTTCTGTTTTTTAACTTATATACTCAAAAGCATAGAATAAATTTTTGGCACACAAGGAAACTACAGCTGAGGTCTGAAGCCCCTTCAATATCACACAAGAAACAAAACCTAGCCAGATCTGAAGTTCTTGTTTTATATTCTTGAAACCTGTGGTCCCTGAACTTTCTGTGATGACTTGAGGTCAGAGATCAATGAAGATTCCTGCCGAGAATATCAGAAATAGTAATGATGATGATGAGGGAGATCATAATAGGAGGACTAGCACCATTTTGAGTGCATTCTACACAGTGAGCACTATAAATATAACCCACTTAGTCCTCACACAACCTGTGGGAGAAGTTATAACTAATATTCACATTTTCAGATGAGGCAACTAAGAGGAAATAACATGGTTAAAATCCCACAGCTAGCAAGGAAGTGGCAGCCCACTCCAGTGTTCTTGCCTGGAGAATCCCAGGGACGGGGGCGCCTGGTGGGCTGCTGTCTATGGGGTCGCACAGAGTCGGACACGACTGAAGCGACTTACAGCAGCAGCAAGCCATGAACTCTGGCAGTAAAGTCCTTGATTCGAGATGAAGACAGAAGTGGGGGTGGATGACCTTGCTGGTCACACGTCCTCTTCTGATAACCCTCCTAGCAAATTTGGAAGAGAGAAACAGGCTGGGGCCATATCTGCTTTGTGGTTTTGAGAGCTGTGCTGTCAGAAATCCCTTATGAAGTCTCATACGTCTGCTCACGAATTCGACTAAAAATATTAAGCAACACAAGTTTTGGAGTGCTCACTGTATGCCAGCCACATGCTAACATTTTACCCATATTATCTCATTCAATCTTCACATCATCTCTAGGAACAAATCTTGTTAGTACCCTTCATTTCTAGATGAGTAAACCGAGGTAGGGAGCATTCCTTGTATTAGAGAAATAGGTTGATTGTACCTTCAAGGCTGCCACTCACTGAAGGAATTATGAGCAACTTTGTATATTTTATTAAAGATAATAGCAGTAGTAATAAAAATAGTAATAATAACAGCAGACGCTTTCACTTAGTGAACATGCTGACTTGGCACCAAGCACTATGCAATCATGTTTTTTATACATGGCTCAGTGTTAAAGAATCTGCCTGCCAATGCCGGAGACACAAGAGATGTGGATTTGACCCCTGGGTCAGGAAGATACCCTGGAGTGGGAAATGGCAACTTACTCCAGTATTCTTGCCTGGAAAATACCATGGACAGAGGAGCCTGGTGGGCTATAGTCCATGGGGTTGCAGACACATGACTAATTGAGCACATTCCTGACTCTGATATATAATATATACATACATTAAATAAAATATAATTCATTATTTGTATTATTTGAGTTTAGACCTTTTATTTAAGTTGAGAGAGCAGGGAGAGATAATTTGGAGATAGTTACCTTTTTCCTGTCAAACATCAAGTCTTTGATCCCAATGTACACATCAAGAGCTTCGATAAGAAGTTTGCGTGCTTTTGCCGAATCCAGGTAGCAGTCGGGACACTGACAGTTGTCCCGGAGCCACACAGCCGGGTAGATAGAGTCTGCACCATCCTGCCAGACGATTCGCATCAAGTGAGCTCCATCCAGCACCTCTGCTGTTTGGATGACGCAGTCCATGTTTCTGGTCCTTGGGGGTAAACCTTGTCAGCTACCTGCTGTGACAAATCAGTGTTAAAAGGGCTCTCAGGAGGATAGGGTCTGAACTTGACTTCTAACAATTCAAATGGACTCTGGCTTCTGCTATTTGCTATTTGCGGTTTCGCTTATCAGTGCTGGGACCTTTGTTCTGATGAGAGGATTTCATGAGCTGTAAACAGAAACACAGTGACGAAAAGTAAACAAGATAAATGCTCTGTCATGATCCGGACAGAAAGAATTCCTTGTTTTCTCATAGCACTTTCAAATAATAAGTTCAGAACCAATGACACAGCCACTTTTAAGCTTGCATAAAAGCTCTGGGATTTTTTTAAGGGAGAAGAATAGCCCACAAATTGAAAGTGTAACGGTCACACCTGTGCTATTTTAACTGATGCCTGGATCCAGCCAAACCAGGAACTTTCAGATCTCAGTTCCTAGACTCATTCTGCCCCCATTGCTAGGGATGACCTTTCACAAACTTTTCACGAGCCAGGCTATCTATCCTGGTGATCTGGCAAATAGAAGCTTAAATAAGTAAAGAATTTGTTTTTCTTGTATAAAAAGAAGTCCCCACATGACTGTCCATTACTGGTAATGTGATTTCACAGAACCACGGGGAGTGCAGGCTACTCAGAAATTTTATCCTTCTGCTTATTGCCTCATATTTGCAAAATGACTGCTACATCACCAATACCACATCTACATTCCAGAGAGGAAAAAGGAAAAACATCATGTGGAACTTAAGTCTACCTTATTTTCAACTCTTCCCCATCTAGCAACTTCCAGATATATTTCATTGGCCAGAATTATATCACAATCTAACTTTAGCTATAAGGGAAGCTGGGAAATATAACTGTGTACTCGTTACATGCTTGCTCTGCAGCAATCAAGGTTTAATTAGTGAAGATGGAAAATAAGATGGAATCAACATGCATTCAGCAGCGTTGATCACATCCTTTAAGACTTGCTCATATAGACAGGCCATCCTGGGGTCTCTCAGACAACTATCAATGTCACTTATGCCCAGCCTTCCTTATTATTATTTTTTTTTAACTTTCATAATTATCTCCTTTATTTTCAAGTCTGGAACTTCCAAGTGATTTTTGTATGCTCTAGTGCAGCAGGCAAATAGAAGACATTTAATATTGGAATGAAAACTTCAGCTTGACACATGAGGAGGAAAAAGAAGACTCTTTTCTGTATTTAAGTAAGATTGTGTGTACTGTAGTAAAAGCGTAACTTATATAACTCGATCAATGACAGGCAGCTGCCTGTGAGTCAGATGTTTTTATATGGTCCATGAAGAAAGAATAGTTTTTATATTCTCAAAAAGTATGAAAAAGTAAAACAAGTGCATGCAGCAGAGAAACTATATAGGCTGCAAAGCTGAAAATATACTATATTCCCTTAAAAAAAAATTGCCAACCTCTGAGCTAGAGAAAAATTGACTGCATTTACTCTTTTTCTCCTTACGTGTCCAATATGATTTAAGGATCTGGTTATATTATCTCAGATTAACTGGAATCATCACTGTCCAGTGAAATATCTACAGCAATTACCCAGGTAATTGCAGCAGGAGAAAAAGGCTGGGAAATACCAGAATATAGGTAATACCATCTTAAGATCTCCTAAGAAGTAAAACAATTAAGGGGAAAAATCCTTCTTATTTATTTTTAATCATCAAAGTTTCATGTGTATTGGTATATGTTTGAAACTTAACTCATTATCAAATAAGTGTTGATTAATAAGCTTGAAGGGCTTCCCTGTAGTTCAGTTGGTAAAGAATCTGCCTGGAATGCAGGAGACCTGGATTCAATTCCTGAGTTGGGAAGATCCCCTCAGGGAGGAAATGGCAACCCACTCCAGTATTCTTGTCTGGAGAATCCCATGGACAGAGGAGCCTGGCAGGCTGTAATCCATGGGGTTGCAAAGAGTTGGACACGACTGAGTGACTAAACCACCACCAATGAGCTTGAAAATGTTTTGTTTGAAAGGATTTTTATAAAACTTGAAATTTCACACATTAATTCTTAATAGATACATTGTTTGAAGGGGGTATCTTCTACCATAATAAACACTGTTCTGTACTCACCCCTGGCTCTGTACCAAGTCCCACTAACTGTTGAAGTGATCACACCTACAGATATGGCTATACCAACAAACACTTGTTCCATTCTAACCTGACATTTTTGCTTTCTCTCCCTCTTTTTTCTTTATCTTCTTTTTTTTCCTTTTTCTACCTAGCAAGTTTGAACTGGAGAGGGAAAGTGCATTTCCAAGTATTAGGGACACAGGGCTTCCCAGGTGGCACTAGTGGTAAAGAATCTGCCTGCCAACGCAGGAAACACAAGAGACTCGGGTTCGACCCCTGGGTTGGAAAGCTCTCCTGGAGGAGGAAATGACAACCCACTCCAGTATTCCTGCCTGTAAAGTTCCATGGACAGAGGAGCCTGGCGGCCTATGTGTTGTCCAGCATGTTGCAAAAAGTTGGACACGACTGAGCGACTGAACACACACGTGTACACAGACTGTTTCCCACCCCACTCCTCTTGGTCAAAGGAATGTTCTGTTAAGGGTATCCTGAGAGAGGAGGCCACATCAGGAGGGTGGCTGACGGAGGCTGCCTCAGGCAACTGCGAGAGAGTGGCAGAACTGGAAAGACCTGGGTGTTGCTAAAGTTAAATTGTTTGGGTATCTATGAAGGAACTTGGCAGGTTATTTCTGTGCTTCACAATCCCTTTCCGAGCTTCATGACAAATGTGAATGGTAATCCAAACGAAAGGAGGGAAGGGATGGGAAAACAGTTTCCCTTTTTAACTCTTCTTGATTTATTTAAAGCTTTATTGGGATAAATTGGATGAAAATGGAAAATGGAAAAAAAAAATCAGTGGACATTGTACTTAAAAACAAATTTTCTCCTGTAATCTATAGGCTTGTACGTGTGTGGGGCTTGTTAAAATCTATTTTTCGATTTGACTTGTTAAAACTGAGCTGTGTTCCTGTGGCTGATTCATGTTAATGTTTGGCAGAAACCAACACAATTCTGTAAAGCAATTATCCTTCAATTAATAAATAAATAAATATTAAAAAAAAACCAAACAACTGAGCTGTGTTGACGCATAATGACCATTTAGTTATTTGATAAGTTGTGTTTTTCTGAAGAAAAAAGAAAAACCAAAACATTTGATGCTCATAGATATATTTAGGCTTCCCTGGAGGCTCAGATGGTAATGAATCTGCCCACACTGAGGGAGACCCAGGTTGGATCCCTGGATCAGGAAGATAACCAGAGAAGGAAATGGCAACCCATTCTAGTATTCTTGCCTGGAAAATTCCATGGACAGAGGAGACTGGCAGGCTACTGTCCCTGAGGTTGCAAAGAGTCAGACAACTGAATGACTAAGAACTCAAGCTCTCCTCCTGGGGACCTTAGAACTGAGTGCCATGGCAAGCTCTCCTCTCTCTCTCTCTCTCTCTCTCTCTCTCTCTATATATATATATATATATATATATATATATACACACACACACACACACACATATGTTTCTCAGTGAGACATTTTTGCTGAATTAAAATGTTCCTATAAAATGAAAATATTTATTTTATATTTATTTTGCTTCTTGTTATTCACAATTATAATTTAATTCTTGAAATATCACTTGAGTTTGGTGGGAGGAAGTCATATTAACATCCTGAGAAACAGACTGGATTGATGTCAGGGGGCTTATCTAATGGGATAGATTTCTTTTAATTTCATCCCATTACTTGATGTGTGTGTATGTGTTGTCATTTTCCTTGCTAACTCACCATATTTTCCCCCTTCAGTTATGGACCTTTGTTTGGGACTCCTGTTTTGCTCAATAAACTGTTTTAGAGATTATCTTACTTCAGTCATGGGTGTGGTTTTTGTCTTCTTTAAAGTTTTACAAACTCAAGATTTCCAAGCTGGCTTGGAAAATCAAGAAAGTAGCTCTAAAAGTTATTTTATGTGTTGGTCTTGGGAATAAAATAAACTTAGAACTGGAGTCCAAAAGAAAAATCTATGCTATCATTGGGTTGAGTGGCTTCATCTAATAGCAAGGGAAATGGAAGCTCAGAAATGCTGGGTGTGATTTGTCCAAGCACATACTGCTGCCTGGTGGGAGGGGTTGCCCCAAACCTGGATTGGCCAATCTACTGTACACATATAAAAGTGAACACCTTCTAGTACTAATCCAAGGGAGTGCGAAAATTCTTCAAATGCTAATTGAAACTAATTTGAATAATAGGTTTTAGATAGGATTCTCAAGAAATTGACATAGACACTGCATAGTTACTATATATAAAATTAAAATTGATGGAAGTTAATAATATACAACAGAGAAGGCTGATTCATCTACTAGATTACTCACCCTTCAAAATAAAAACTGTCATTTTTCAACTGTTTTTCTGTAATGGAAGACTAGATAGAGAAGACTCATGTTATCAAATGTCAGAATCTGTTAACATCTTTTTCCTCTTCCTCAGGTAAGTCATCAGGCCTGCTGTGATAGAACAGGATTTTCGGTGTTTGACCTCCTGTTTTTAGGCTTTAGGATTAAAAAAATGATCAAAATGCAAGAAACAGATAAATTGCATGGGTAAGTATATGAGATGTATGTACTAAACCATGTATTCAGCACTTTTTATGTGGTAGCTCCTCTACTGATGATTTCAATTGAATAAACCTTATGTAATCCTCTGAAAACATCGTGAGATCCCTGCCGTCATTCCCTTTTACAGATGATTGGAAATTTAAGAGGTAAAGAAACTGACTTGAAGGCAGAGGAAATAGAAATCATGGCCACTACACATGCCTACCTCATGGAGAATCTATGGTCAAATAATTTTCCAGGCAATAACTTCAATTTACCAAAAAAGTACTTTTAAAATAGCAGCTAACTCTCAAGATTGTTGGTTGTTGGTTGACCTCACCATCTGACATTTTATCATTGAAAGGAGAGGACAGGAAAAAGTTTTCCAGACATTACACCATAAAGGCTTAAAATATTATTATTCTTTTATATATCAACCTTTAAGTCATAAAACTCAACTCATTTCCACTTGGTGAGGTAGAGGTTGACCAGACCACATTTGTAGTACATGAACCTTAATATGGTTTGAGTATATATATATATATATACTCTACTCATTATTTTTGCTACCTAAGTCCTTTCAACTTTTAGAAGTTGTTGCTTCTTTTGCTAACTTGATTTAATAAGTGGCTGAGTTACTTAATAATTCATGAGTGTACTTTCAGGGGAATAATGAATTCTATGAAACTCTTAGTAAAACCGATCCATTCTCTTGAGTAGATTTACCCTTCTGCCAGCTCACTTGTTTAAAGTATCACATTTTATGCAAAAACTTCCTTCCTAAGCTATAAAAAGAAAAACTTTAGCTTCAATCTGGTGACATTATTACATTCCAATCGAAAAAAATTATAAATGCATTTGTTTATCAAGGTAAAGCAGAGTACTGATCTATATGTTTCTGGGTCTAGACTTTAAGAAGGTCTCTAAATCTTTGAATCAGAATACATATTCATTATGAGAAATATTATGTTTTCAAAGAAAAGCAATTCAAAATTTCCATCATACTTCCTCATGAGCTATATTCAGGAAGCAAAATAATCAAAGAGGGATACAATAGCCTTAATTGACCAGTACTCTAAAAAAGCATGTTACATTCAGTTTGGGAGCTTAACAAAGGGCCACCATATAATATGCAGTCATTTCCTTTGGGATGGACTGTGGATTGGTCAGTGGACATTTTCAGATTCCAGCCAGAACCCTCCCTCCCCCCATCACCCAGTCTACTTTTTAGACAGTATCCCCTCTGTTCCCTCTGAATGCTTTCTGGATCTGCTTAGGGACTGCAAAGTAATTTGACTACTAGACTAAGCCAAACATAATTGGGAAGGGAACCTGCCAAGAAGCAATCAGATCCACTGCCTTCCAAAATCAAGCCTATTGCAAATGCCTGATGGACCATCCTCATCTCAGCCCACATGGCTGTGAGACTCATGTGACTGGCTTTCCAATTGGATGTCCCCTTCCCTGGCCCCTAATCCGTAGACCTGGATCCACAAGCTCTTCCAAATAAGAAAAAGTTGAACTCAACCATACCTGCTCTCAGATGTGTGCTAGGCCCCAAACCATGCAGAACTTACCAAGGCAGAAAAGTGTAGGCTTTACTGTTCAATGTCCTTTGGACAGGGAGCCTTTGGTGCCTGTCACCACCCAGTTGGATCTGCCTCCAGTGTCCCTGTAGTGCTCTGACTTGTAAGCCTTTCTGTCTGCTCCTGGCAGCTCCACTGCTGCCCTGCCCCCAGACACAGCTGAGGCTTGCAAATGAGGAAGGATGTCCCAATCTGAAGGTGTAGCAACTCCTGAGGGGAGCTTGGAGGTGGAAAAAAAAAAAAAAATGTAAAGAGCTTTTATGGCCCAGAGGAGAAGCAGTTAGAAAGGGAAAACCCTTTAACTCCTACTAGTTCCTGAAGCCACAAAACCCCAGGACTCAGTGAAACTTACATTGCCTGTGTTAGAACCTTTCTGATGCATGGAGGACAGTTCTCGTGTTCTCACCGGTCTTATCTCCTGCCCCTGAGCTGGCAGTACCAAGTGCAGGAGCTCCTTTACTCTTGTCCCACCTGTTCAGGCAACAGCTTTATTGTTGTAACACCCACTTGGAGAAAAAATTATTGAGATGTATGTTTAACAGGGAGGGGCTGCCGGCTCCCCACCTGAGCAGAGAGGAGATGGTATCTCCATGTCCATAGAATCTTCCTTATGAGTCTCTTTGGAGGGAGCCTGACTAGTTTTGGGGGGCCGGTAGGAAGGTTGGGATGGGTCTCCCTGAGCCTGATGCCCTCCTTTCTCTGCAGCTTTGGCTGAAGTGAACTGCAGTGGCCAGAGAGCATGGGGCTTTTCTGAAGGCACCTGGTTGCCTAGTGACTTGACTCTCAACCCACAGCCCTTAGGGCAACAAAAGGGAAAGGCCAGGGTAGGCAGCCTGCCAGGGACCCAGAGCCCGGCTGCCGGGCATTCAGATGGGTCTGAACAGTGCAAAAGGAGGGCTAGTGGACGAGTCTCAAGTCCTAGTTCTTAACGGGGGCCCAGATTCCATTAAAAGCAAGTCTGCAGGTGGCAAGTAAAGTCCAGGAAAGAGACACATGCCCTCTGCCCTCCTCCCAGCAAACACCACCCTTCCCAGGAAGGCACCCAAACAGCCTCAGCCCACAACTTGTTGATTCTTGCCGGAAGGACATCCACACCTGAGAGACTCAGAGAGGCAGGAGCTAAAGAGCTAACTAGACAGACAGAGAGAGAGAAGAGAATGCAGATCCACTCTCTGTGGTCTCGTATTTTTTGCTGGTTTTTTGTCCTGGTTTTTTGCTCAAGACAACTCTTCCTTCCAGAACTGCAGTGTCCCTTCCATTAATGATGCTCTGCGGACTCTTTCACAGTAAAACTTAAACCATGTCATTTGTGGTCCCTTCCTTCCCTCTCCCAGGTCTCCGGATCAAATGCCTGGCACCCAGCATCCAGGTTTCATTTCCCACGTATGGCAGGAGGGTATGCGGACGTGGGGGCCACTCACCAATGTTGCCAGCACTTTAAACCCACGGTGACTGAGGTGATAGGCATGCCAGAAGCGATTAGTTAATTATACTTTAAACATTTAGAGGACATAATAGAAATACACTCCACTAACTTTTATTTCACACTTTGTGCTTTAGTTAACAATTGCTGGAATAAATTACGTGAATTCCATTTTAGCTCTCAGAACGTAGTTTAAAAAGTTTAAAAAAATACGTTGCATGAACAAGTAAAAGAAAACAAAACAATAATAAACATGTTAATGCTTAAAGTTAAAAGACCTGCACTTAAAGAATTAATTCCCACATTGGAAACAACACAGAAACAAATTCTACTCTTGACTGTGAGAAGCCTCTTTAAGAGTGAAATAAATACCAGTGGTTCCCTGAGGGCTCTCTCCTGTCAGTGTTAACCCTTCACAGCCTTAATTGGCTTTTGTATTTGGTTTCTCAGTGTACTATCCAGGAAGTAGCAAACAGTACTAACATTCTGGGTTTCAGATGGAAAAAATGAGGCTGAAGAGGTTCATGAACTACAGAAGGGTCACAAAACTTGCAAGAGGTGGCGTCAGTACCAGAGCCAGAAATGTTGACATTTTGCCCATGTGTTTCTTAAGCTTTAAGGAAAGTTTATTTTAAAAGTTAATTCCCTGTTAAGTACACATAATTGAACTTTAAAGTCAATGAGTTAGACATTAAAAACACATTGAAACTCAATTTTTATTTTAAACAGAAATATAATGAATGATGCTTTCCTTTCAATGAGTGTGCACGAATGGAGGATGATCTGGGTTACTTGAAAGACTTCTATGATGTTGTTGTAGGATTTGATGAGATTGAGCAAGATCTAACTCAAAGATTTGAAGATGGGCGTTGTTTCCAAAGGAGGAAGCGTTTGGCGCCTGGAGACTTTAGTGGCAACAAGCTTGTCTCGTTTTTAGCATCTGGTGATGCCAGAGGTGGGGGGTAACTTGGGCTTAAGAAAACATTGTAAGTGGCAGGTCGATTTAGCTTCAGTGAAATCTAGTACTTGTGGGAAGATTCCCCTGCTTATATCATTTTCAATTTTGTTCAAGGAAAAAAATAGCAGGATTTGTACAGGATACTTCCCACACAGTTGATTCTTCTTATTTAAATTTTAGTCACTTCATAAAGGTTTTAAAAAAACAAAATATCATGATATTTAAAAGGCTATATATATACTTCTCTATAAAGAAGAAAACCAAAATAGCTCATAATCCCATTGCCCTCATATTACTCAAAAAAATATGGAAATATAATAAAAAGCCTTCCTTCTCCTTCTTTTGAATACCTTTTCCCAAAAGTAATTGCTGTTAATAAATTTTTAGTCCACACTGATTTACTACACATATGTATGACCCAGTGGTATGCTGGTAAACATTGAATGACCAGTTCTATGTGCCCACAAGTTTCTAATTTTCAGGTAAATAACAAAAAAGTGCTTTCATTATCTAGGGTCAAGGGACCTGTGAACAAGGAGCAAGCCCAGCCAGAATCTGCAAAAGGACTCAGCTGGGTAAGTAGAAGGAGCACTCTTACTGAGCAGGAAGCTGTCCTGAGTCCATCCTCAGCCATCATAACAAATACTGTGATGAAAAATAATGATTGGTAATCATTTTGCAAACTGAAATAAATAACTTAGCTCTGAATTTTTAGTCATTTATTCTCCAAGAATGAAGTAATTTCCAAATAAATAAGTTGTCCATAAACAGTCATTCTTAATCTTATGATGACTAATAGTCACTATTAATCTTAGAGAGTGGTGATAATATAACCAATATGATCTTGAAAATAATTTGTTTTAAATATTTGATATTTAAACTATTACATGTTCTCATGTGAAACATGAGTTCCACCAGGGCTTTGGGAATTCTGTATTTAGTCATTCTTAGAACAAACAGTAAAGGCTTCTATACTGTGCTCTTTCCCATGGCAGCAAGATAATACCCCAAATCCTCTAAGCTATGCTTCAACAGTATGTGAACCAAGAACCTCCAGATGTTCAAGCTGGATTTAGAAAAGGCAGAGGAACCAAGCTCAAATTGCCAACATCCACTGGATTATAGAAAAAGCAAGAGAATTCCAGAAAAGTATCTACTTCTGCTTCATTGACTATGCTAAAGCCTTTGACTGTGTGGATCACAACAAACTGGAAAATTCTTAAAGAGATGGGAATACCAGACCACCTGACCTGCCTCCTGAGAAATCTGTATTCAGGTCAAGAAACAACAGTCAGAACTGGACATGGAACAACAGACTGGTTCCAAATTGGGAAAGGAATACATCAAGGCCATATATTGTCACCCTGTTTATTTAATTTATATGCAGAGTACATCATGAGAAATGCAAGGCTGGATGAAGCACAAGCTGCAATTAAGATTGCCAGGAGAAATATCAATAACCTCAGATATGCAGATGACACCACCCTTATGGCAGAAAGTAAAGAGGAACTAAAGAGCCTCTTGATGAAAGCAAAAGAGCAGAGTGAAAAAGCTGGCTTAAAACTCAACATTCAGAAAAAAAACAAGATCATGGTGTCTGATTCCATCACTTCATGAAAATAGATGGGGAAAAAATGAAAACAGTAACAGATTTTATTTCCTTGGGTTCCAAAATCACTGTGAACAGTGTCTATAGCCATTAAATTAAAAGATGCTTGCTTCTTGTAAAAGAAGCTATGACAAACCTAGGTAGCATATTAAAAAGCAGAGGCACTACTTTGCCAACAAATGTCTGTCTAGTTAAAGATATAGTTTTTCCAGTAGTCATGTATGGATGTGAGGGTTAGACCATAAGGAAGGCTGAGCATTGAAGAATTGATGCTTTTGAACTGTGGTGTTGGAGAAGACTCTTGAGAGTCCCTTGCACAGCAAGGAGATCAAATCAGTCAATTCTGCTAGAAATCCCACCTGAATACTCATTGGAAGGACTGATGCTGAAGTTGAAGTTCCAATACTTTGGCCACCTGGTGCGAAGAGCCAACTCATTGGAAAAGATTCTGATGCTGGGAAAGACAGAAAGCAGGAGGAGACAGGGATGGCAGAGGATGAAATGGCTGGATGGCATCACCAACTCAATGGACGCGAGTTGGAGCAAGCTCTGGGAGACGGTGAAGGATGGGGAAGCCTGGCAACGCTGCAGTCCATGCTGTCACGAAGAGTCGGACATGACTGATTGACTGAGCAACAATTCGGGCCCCATTCCATCTGTACCACTTCCCATAGGTGATTTAATATGGGACTAGGAGATCCACCCAGAGCCTGCACCATCCCTCCATTCTAAATGATGCCATGTGATCCCAGAACCTGACATTTCAAATCTGCAAAAATTGTGTCTGCTACTAGGATCTATAACTGTTCTCTTCTCTACCCCAAGACCACTGAGATTGTACAGTTCTCTTGGTATGAAACCCTAGGCCTGAGTGTTGGTCCTAGGCAGTTACACATGTGTGTGTGGTGTATAGAGAAGCTTACATGTGTTTTCAGGAGTATGTCCATATCACCTTCCTCCCAGAGAAGGGTGGAACTTGAGATGATTGAGAAGTGGATGGAGCCATGGGCTCAGGCTGCAGACCGGAGGCTAGAGTCCAAGACTGGCTCTCCCTTCCCAGTCAAGCTATGGTGCAGAAGAATAGCAATCTGGGAATTTTAAATTCGGTCGTGGCCTCCTAGCTTATTTTAAGGGTTATTTTTCAAGGTAGGGGAATAGAACATACTTTATTCAGCTGTTAGGTTGTCATAAACAATGGTGAGCTGGAGAATGTTTGACAAGAGGCTCTCTGAAAACAGCAATGGCAATGACCCAATCTATAGTGTTTTCCATCTGCCGTGATGTAGATGCTCCCACCCTGGCCAAATTCAAACTGCCAATGCAACATTACTGGATGTGAATTTGGGAAGAGATGCATACAGTTGGCTCTCCTGAGCTGTTAACAGCTCAATTTAGCACACATTATTTATAAAATAGGGAAGAAGAAATCTGATTTCATATTAGATGTGTTCCTTTGACTTTAACTCTTGTGCTTTGTGCTTAGTCATGCTGGTCCTGCATCTTTTGTAAAAGAATGCTGCTTATAGCCTGAAATATACAGAATAGCCTACTCTTGGGGTTATGATAATTAAGAGTTCATTCATATAGAGAAAAAAGTTGCGGAACAGAAACCAGCATTTGTTTTGTTGGAGTTTTATAGGAACATCAGACCTGATCTACATGAACAGCTGCAAGAACAAAGGATTCTGACACCAAGAAGTCTGCAATAACAAATTATGTCTCCATTCTCACCTTGCCTTTAGAAGCACTTTGCTGAAACCCTTTGAGGAGTTCAGGATTTTTTAAGGCATGAACCACCTGCTCTTCTTGCATGGTCCTACAATAAAACTTTCTCTGCTCCAGACTCTGACTTTGGACTTTTTTGGCCTCATTGTGCATCGGGCATACAAACTTGTGTTAGGTAACATTTATATTTTAAATATTTAGCCATGTGGAACCCTCAGTTTGTACTCCCATTCTTGGACCCTCCCCCCAAAACGTTAATGATGCACCTTAGTGAATAAAATAGTGCTGGCATGCAGAAAACCTTAATAAACATCTCCTGGATAAGAGGCTTTATAGTTGCATGACTTTAGATAAGCCATTTATCTGTAAATTCATCTGTACTTTATAGAATTCTTGACCAAATGATACAATTCATGTGAAAACATCTAATATGGTTCTTGGCACCTTAGATACAATCAATAAATGGTGTTGAAAAATGAGTAATAGACTTTCAATAAATTTTCATATCTTTTTATTATCATATTTGGAAAAATTCGAGTTTTTTAGTTTAAGCTGTTCTTAGGTGTTTGTAATCTTTTACAGTTGTCTCTAGGTCAAGACAATTGCCTGTTTCTTTGAGGATTTTTCTTGGAGAATCCTTTGTGATAAGACATGTCATTTTCATACAGTTCCCAAGGGAACAGGGCTCACACAATGTTACTCATTTTAGAAAGTCTGGTAAAATTCCATTTGGCTACAAGTCTGTTATCTGAGCCTCTGGGAGGAAAGGCTGTATTTTATGCTCTTACTTTGCTCTCAGCTGCATTTTGTAACCTGGGGTAGTGAAAAGAAAAAGGAATTTGAATTAATAGCTAAGATTTAGTCATTGCATTGTTATCCTCAGTGAGGAATTCAAGATGAACACAAAAAATCAGAAAAGTGTAAAAGATTCAGCAGTGGCCTTCTCCTTCTCATTTGCTTGGCTACTTGAATAAAGTTTAATGAGTAATCATTTCTGCTGAGAGAGTTGTTACCTGTGAACATAGTCCATTGACTGGTTATTGATACACTTAGTTAAAGCATTGCTTTTTCTCGATCATTCCAATTAGCAGATATTTTACTTTTCACAAGGGTGTTTTCTTCCTTCTAAAGTATTTCAGTATTGCTCCCACGTGCTCAATGAGCCATTTGTTCTCCCTTCAATATTTTTTTTCACCATTAGCTATGTTTTCTTTCTTTTTATTTTTAGGTGTAATTTTTCATTTTCTTTTTTTTTTAGTCATGTTTTCTTTTCACAGTGCCACAAATAACTTATTGTTTTACCTCCCAACTTCTATGAAAAAGTTGAGAGAGCTCTGTTTGTGTAAATTCAAAACTCTAAGAAAGAAATTGCTTGTAAATAACAAAATTCTTGTCTGAGAATCTTCCTTTATACTATCAAAAACCCAGAGTTCTTTCTCCAAAAGATCTCCAAAAGGAGATAACCTAGGATCAGATCACAAAGTATTGAAAACTCATCTGAACAGATGGCTGAATGGAAACCCAGATTGATCCATATGCCCATGAACCTAAAGACAGGGCTCAGGGAAATCATCAGTAAATGTACAAGTATAATTGCAATTGGGAAGAACCTCGGACATCTTCTGATTTAAAATCCTATTTTATAGATGGTGAATCTGGAATATTTTCAAAGGAAAGGAAAACCAGATATCATCAAGGTGATATCATCTACGTGTCCACTCTAGAGATTTTCATTTCAATATTAGTGAGGATGTGTTGAATTATGGTGCATAAATAAATAACAGCAAAAGCTTAGTGGCTTAAAGCAGCTGAGGAACATTTCTTACACATATAACATGTCCATTTTATGTGGGCAGTGGGATCTGCTCAATAAACTTGAGAATCAAAACTGAGCTTGGGGATTAAGAGTGATGAAGATGCCAGGTCTCTATTACCTGTCACCTCACCAGATACTGAGACAGAGTAAGCATTGCTAATTGCTTGGAAGTTAAAGACTGCCATCTGTAAGTGTCACAAATCAACCCCACTCATTTCATTAGTTAAGCAAGTCAATCATCACACATCCTTTTAAGGAGGCAGAGAACTGCAATCCAATCATGTTATTGGGAGGATGAAACTGGAGGTATTTTTGAACTGATCAAATGTCTGGAAATCCTTATTACTCCTACAGTCACTGACAGTTTTCAAATGTGTGAACTCCTAGACACAGATAGTAAACATAAAATATACTAAGGCATAATAAGTCTTTAACAATAAAATGTTTTGAGAATGTAATTATAGGAAATTCATTCTAGGAAACTGGCATGGAACTGAGTGGCTCAAACAGTTCTTCCAACTCTCACCTGTCTGAATTAGTAAGACCCAAGCAGTTGTAGGATGTGTGTGTGTGTGTGTGTGTGTGTGTTAGTTGCTCAGTCGTGTCTGACTCTTTGCGGCTACCTGCCAGGCTCCTCTGTCCATGGAATTCTCCAAGCAAGAATATTGGAGTGTGTTGCCATTCGCTTCTCCAGGGATTATTTCTGACCCAGTGGTCGAACCTGGGTATCCTGCATGTGTAGGCAGATTCTTTACCATCTGAGCTACCAGGGAAGCCCCTAGGTGCGGGACCAATGATATCAAGATATCTAAGGAAAGGGTCATTTGGAAGGTGAGAAAATATTGAAACATAGGAATTAGAATAAGAAAGCTGCCAACAACCCCTCTAGCACCACACAAGGATTTGGCAGTGAAGATGGATGTCTTAGTGTCTGATAGCATATATCCAAAAATATTTGAGACCCACAAATAATTCTCCTTGCCCATCAAACCATTTTTATATCGAAATTTATCTTTCACAAATTTTTTTCATAGAAAGAGAAAATGGACAGCTTAGGCTAATATGAATAGTTGCCATTTCAAAGTTAAGAGTTCTTGTTCTAATTCAACAAATTGGCCTTTAGTTCACATGCATCAGTGTGGACACTGTCAACTCTGAAATACTGACATTTTCTGGGTCTCCAGGGCCAATACTTAAGATAAATCCACCCAGGAGATGCTGCTGAGTAAGACTTTCTCCTCACCAGTATCTAAGCTCCTTTCTGTCTCATACTTTAAAGAGTTCTTGCCTTATCCATTGGAAATGTCATCTTCAAACTGTGATGTGCAGGGTAGTAGTTAACTTTCTTTCTTAATATGATCTCTTTTTGGCCAAAAGAAACTACACCAGTAACAGGCGTCCCATTGATTGCAAGGCAAGCATCTCCTCATTAAGATTTAGCCTCTTCCTGCGATCTTTTCAAATGCAAATGTCTTTTGAGAGAAGCACTACTTTGTCACTAATGTTTACTGAGCGTTTCTTATGAAACAGACTCTTTAATTATTGTTTCCTGTTCTATTTTGCTCGATCTTCACAAAACCCAATGCTGCTGCTGCTGCTGCTAAGTTGCTTCAGTCGTGTCCGACTCTGTGTGACCCCATAGACGGCAGCCCACCAGGCTCCCCTGTCCCTGGGATTCTCCAGGCAAGAACACTGAAGTGGGTTGCCATTTCCTTCTCAATGCATGAAAGTGAAAAGTGAAAATGAATTCGCTCAGTCGTGTCTGACTCTTAGCAACCCCATGGACTGCAGCCTACCAGGCTTCTCCATCCATGGGATTTTCCAGGCAAGAGTACTGGAGCGGGTTGCCATTGCCTTCTCCGCAAAACCCAGTGAGGTAGATAACTATTATTCTTACTATATAGGTGAGGAAATTGGAGCTCAGAGAAGGTTGGTAACTTGCCCAGGTTTATTCAGCAGGTAATTAGCAAGGCTGGAATTGAAATGCAGTTCTGATTTCAAAACCAGAGCTCCCTTCCCATCACTTTGCAGCAATGAGGAGACTAAAAGCAACTGCAATAATCATTTATTCCCTTATTCAACAAGCATGTTTAAGAGTCCGCTGTAAACACTTTGAGATGCTCCTCAGGGAACTATTATTGAGGAACACAGACAAAAAGGAAATAAATTAGTGGGATAATTTCAGTTAGTGGTAAGTGCTCTAAAAAATTTACTAAAGAGGGAAATAGGGTGGAGAGAAATTTGTGTGAAAACATATTAGTTGTGCTGGTCAGGGAAAGCTTTTTAAAAAAAAATTATGCAGAAAATGCTCAAGCTGAGACAAGAATGATGAGACAGCCAGCCTTTGGGGGAGGATGAAAAACATTACAGGCAGAGAGAACAGAAGAATGGGAGAGAGTATAAAAAATATTTCTGGCAGGGAGAAGGGCAAAGCAAATGGTTTGAGAGAGGGGTCAGTGTGGTGCCCTTGAGGAAAAGACAGGCCACTGCAGATACCCTTGATCAGGCAGAGAAGTGAGGAGAGAGGTTAGGCAGATGAGCAGCAATCATTTAAGGCAGAAGATGAGAGGCAAGGAGCAGCATCTGCTCTTGGATGAGAGTAAAAGAAACAAGAGGGAAAAACTGAGGAGTCTTGGAAGACAGAGTTTTACAGAAATATTTCTTTCCAAGGACAACCCTACTTCCTGGGATTCTTAATTGGTATCCCACCCCCAAGATTCAGTGACAAGTATTAGAGATTTGGTTTTAGCTATGCAAACCATCGCATTCCTTCAAGCACCTGTTGAACACAAGACACAAGACTGTCTATAACCTTGGGTGCAATTAGGTCAAACAGGCATATTACAAATGGCTGTTTGTAATTAAATTTTTTGCATTTAGAAAGATGTGTAACACACTGATGTGGTTCAGGTGAACACACAGCTGAAAACGGGACCAAATAAATGGTACCTGTGGATCTGAGGACATAAACTGATAAATATACCTTTCTAAGATTTTCCAGTGGTTCCCAAATTAACTCTGTAATGTGGATCTGAATCCTACATGTCTACCTTGAAATTAGGGGGTTTCTTTACGTCTCTAGGCAAAGGGTCAAGTGATCTCAAAGATGGAACATGTTTCTTATCCTTTGGCTAAATTCCAGGAGACCCAGGAGGATCCTTGTAAGTGCATGCCTGCATAAACCTTTTCCTGCAAGCCAGCATACTTCGACAAAGTAACAGATAGTTCTGTTTTCTGATTTGTTGTTTAACAAATGAAGTACTCTCCAGACTGTTTGGATACCTTAACAAAAGACTTAAACATATGTGTGGGAAGACAGATTTAGAATTTGAAAATATACTGTGGAAGATGAATTTAGAGTGTGACTGGAAGAAAATATATACTACACTGACCTGTCTTGAAGAACCTGGTCCAGTGTGTGCAATTGTGGACAAATTTGCACTTGAGAAGTATATTAAGTGTCTTTTGCTGCCTTGAAACTAAATCCTAAAATCTCACATTCCTTTCTTATCCAGGTGTATTTACAATACTTTTTATTTGTTCTCAGCTTTATAAGGTTCTATAACATTCTTTGTTTGTCTTTCATGATTATTTTTCCAATTAGCTCACAAGACTGATGGCATTTTTGGCAGAAAGAGGGTGGCTTCTCACTCACTGCATGATTTGAGCAGTGGGAAAAGAGAGTTAACACACCATTTATATAAAACATTTGGGAAATAATGATTTGTGGGTTCATTATTTGTCTAGCCAAATTTCAATTTCTCAAAATGTTCTATTTTTTCCTACTTCTGAGAAAATCATCTTGAGTATCAAAAGCCACTAAAAATGCTTCATCCAGACATGTGTACTTGATTTGCAAATGTAGGAGTGAATTTTAATTTTGAGATGCTTTTAGACAGATAAACTAGCGCTATAAAAACATCTCAATGGAAACACTGTTTTACTCTTTTAACAGATTACTTAAAAGGGTTGGGTTGGCCCATTAATGGCTTTTAAAAAATTGATAAACACAGAGCTCTGAGACAGAAATACAAATGGAAATCTGGAATTCATTTATTTTATAGTACATTCGCATTACTTGGCTATTTTCATGAGCCCAGTCATGAGTATATATAGAATGAGATTTTAAAAATATTCATACTTCCTTACTTAATATAAGGATTATTATTATTAATTCCTATACAGTCCATGGAATTCTCCAGGCCAGAATACTGAAGTGGGTCACCTTTCCCTTCTCCAGGGGATCTTCCCAACCCAGGGATCGAACCCAGGTCTCCCACATTGCAGGTGGATTCTTTACTAGCTGAGTCACAAGGGAAGCCTGCCTTATCAATAAATGATGTTTAAATATTTTTTATTATAATTTACCATATTTGATATGTTACTAAATTAAATGACGTTAATGATAAATACCAGGCACAGAATAATTGTGACATATCACAGGACTATACAAATTTATTGATTTCTCAGTGAGTTTGGAAATAAATGAAATCATTAATAGAGATTATGGCTATATAATTCTGAAAATGAAGATGTTTGTTTCATATTTAAGGAAATGTTTTTATTTGTATCACTTTCTTTTCTTATAAAATGTTACATAATCATAAAATTTTAAATAATATGGAACTAAGGTTCTGTCTTTACTCTCTTGTCCCCAAAGAAATGTACCAGAGAGAATCAAAGTAAGTTTGGAGAATATATTTCCAGATTTTTAATGTTTATATAGACTTACAGAAAAATATGCCTACATACACAGTTAATATACATCTACACATTTGTACATGAGGTATGTATAAGTTCATATGTGTACACAAGAAATGAGATTATATTCCGTTCACAATTCTACAACTTGCTTTTTCACTTGGATTGTAGTAAACATTCCCTATGAGCACATGTAGTAATGCTTTACTATTTTCAACCACTGATACTGAAATATGAGATTCTGTTTTTTATTTCTCAACTTGGTAAAATTAGACACGTTTAAGTCCTGTCTTTAGGAAGAAATGGAGAAACAGGCCCTCCTAGGTCCAGTGGGTGGGAATGTAAATAGTGATGATATGAACAGTTTTTCATTTTCTAGCATACAGAAATAATTTTCTTATTCATGATGATATATGCAAAGAGATATTGACTGCAGCACCCTCTGAATTTAAAATTTTAAGGAGGTAAACAATGTAATAGCTATCAACATGGTGGAATGGCTACATTAGCTCATATCTATCCTTTTATTTCTCCCATTTTGCCAGTTGATTGGACTCCAGTTGTTCTAGACGGGGCTTGGCTATAGTTCATAAGTTGGGTTCGTGTCTTCTCCGTGGGTCTCCCCATCCTCTTTGGACCAGTGACTTGTTCTTCATCCTCTTTGGACCTGAGACTTGTTATTCTCATGGTAAAAAGCAGAGGTGCAAGAGAGCCAGCCAATCCACCTAAATGCTATTTGTGTTCTTGCCAACATTCTATATGCCAAAGCAAGTCCCATAGCTGAGCCCAACATGAATGCAGGGTTCATGCCATTTTCTTCCACTCTCTGAAGGCAGACAAGGGGGAGGGAGTGACCATTTGCAAATAATTTAATCTAAACTATTTTAAATGCATTGTACAGGCTTCCAATAAATTTTAGGTAAGAAGAAGTCCAGTCTAGTCTAGTTGAATTTAAAGCTTCAATGTCATATTCAACTTACTGCTTCTGTTCTACTCTTCTGCATCCAACTTCAGCTTGATTTAGAGCAAGAGCAGATGTTATGTCACTTCCTTCTCCATTTCCCTTTTCTTGTTCTCTCTATTATGGAAAAAGATGGAATAGTATAAGCATCTGCACCTTAGCAGGTCACAGCAATTCTCCTTATCTCTGGACAGTCAATGAGTCACTGGCTAAGACTGGCCGGCTGCTGATACCCCTGTAAGGCAAGCATCCATATGCTGACTCTTTTGTGGGATGCAAGAGGGCCCTTTGAGGTTTCCTTACTGCCAAGTTTTTATTATGAGATTCTTTCTAGCTTAACTGTTTGGAACCCATTCAGCCTGTGCTCCTGGTAGCTTATCCCACAGCTTCTTGATATCTCGCTGCATGCCCAGCCCTCTTGGGGGTGTTACCAGCAAGATAGTTCCTGTTCAGCTACCATTTGACAAGCTCACTTGACCTTGAAAATTTCACACACCTTTACCAAATCTCACCACTGATGCCTCTTTTTCCTGGTTGCCATCTCTCCTCAGTCCCTTTGCCTTGCTTAAATGAGCAGTTTAGCATATGCATTGCATAAGCAAAGGTCCAACCAGGGAATGAGATGACAATTTCCTGTTGCTGTGGGACCCTCAGGCTCTCAGATTGTTCTCTATGTGCTCTCCTCATTTGCTGTGGGGGTAAAGTTAGGAGGCATCATTCCCTTCCTTACAAGAAGCTGGAGTTGGGGAGTCAGTGACTCCCTAATTCCATATACCTGTAGTTCTTTGTCTGTTTATTTAGGATGGAGGTGGCAGGGTATACAGGAAGATGACTCTGGTAGCCAAGACATGGTTTGGATATGGCAGAACCAGATCTACTGCTTCTAAATGAGCCTTGGAGAGAATTTGGCTCACTTTTGTTTTTTGTTCTTTTTATAGAAGAAGTGGTACATACATACAATTTTATACATATAAACAATTCAAACCATAAAAAGGAATGAATATGAGTCAGTTCTAGTGAGGTGGATGAGCCTAAAGCCTGTTATACAGAGGTGAAGTAAGTCAGAAAGAGAAAAATAAATATTATATATTAACGCATAACAGAGGAGCCTGGCAGGCTACAGTCCAGGGGGCTCAAAGTCGGACATGACTGAGTGACTAAGCATAGCACAGCATATAGAATCCAGAAAATGGAACTGATGAATCTATTTGCAGGGAAGAAGTGGAGACACAGATATAGAGAACAGACTTGTGGACACAGTGGGGAAATGTAAGAGTGGGATGAATGGAGAAAGTAGCATTGACGTATATGCACTATCATGTGTAAAATAGATAGCTGGTGAGAAGTTGTTCATACAACACGATAAAGCAATTTTCCTATAATTAAAAAATAAATTAAAAAAATAACATGTGGGGTACTTCTCATGTTGCCATCTGCATAGGCTCTTAAGAGTCAATTCTAAGGAAATGGTGGAAAAGTCCGTTCCATTTTGTGTTATTTAGTATGTGTGAAACTGACATTTCCAGTCAAGAGCAGAAATGCTGCTAGGGAAATTGTTCCACCTGCAGGGTATAATTTGAGTACCCTGGAAAGATCATGTCTTGGATAAAAATGCACAGTCTTAAAATTCTTAGTTGGTGGTATCTTAGGGATAAGCATTCTTTCCAGAAGGACTAAACCAAGAGAATATTTTAATCCCTTCTATTCTCAGTTCAGTTGTCTGCCACCCTGTGTCCAGGTTGTTCAGAACTGGGTGGCTAGTTGAAACCTTTCTGAGAGGCAAGATGAAAGGATATCATTTAAACTTGCCAAGTATAGCATCAGCTGTAGCCTTCCCAGAAGAAATGTTCTAATCAAAACAAGGGAATCATTATTCTTTTTGACACCTTGTAAATAACATTATTGACTCTGAGCTGGACTTCTGGCTGCTGATCATGATGGGGAAGAGGAAGGGTATTGGAAATCAGAGAGATCTACATTCTAAGCCAAGTTTAGTGTCTTCATCTGAAAATTGGGAATCATAGTAATGACCTGATAGCATGATTGTAGTTAAATGATATTAAGTATTTAAAGGTCTTAGCACACAGTATGTGCTTACTAAATGGCTACTATTATTTATAAAACATGAAAGCAGATAACTAATTGAGTTGGTACTACATATAGATGCAGCTTAGAGAATATCCTCTATCGTCTTCTAGTATCCGCTATTAGTCATACCCTGCAGAAACTCTTAATTTTGTTTTGAAAAGCGCTCTCTTTTTACAAGTCCCAATTTTGAAGGACCTATAAATAATATTGATTATTCTTTAATATATTAGACTCTAATGGGATAGCTAGGCAAAATTAAAAATAATGTGTTATATTTTATGAAGCAAAGCCCAGGAAAGATGGTCTTGGATGACAACCAATATATACTGGTCTACAACATTATGATAGTTTTCATTTTTCATTATTTCCTTCTATTCATGCCAATGCACACACATCCAGTGCCATTTCTTCCCTATAGTTACCAACTGAGGAATGGCCAGCTCTATGTATAATGCAGTTGTTTAACACACATCCACAGATTCAAGCAGGAAAAGGAAGAACCTCACATAGCTTTGTTTGGGACTTGTTTCTTTTATACTCCAGGAAAATGAAGAGCTGATTTGTTGGGAAAGATCTTGCTCCTGGGAAGGACTGAAGGAAAAAGGAGAAGGGAGCAGCAGAGATAGTTATACAGCATCATGGACTCAATGGACATGAATTTGAGCAAACTCCAAGAGATAGTGTAGGACAGAGGAGCCTGGTGTGCTGCAGTCCATTGAGTTGCAAAGAGTCAGAAGATAGCTTAGTGACTGAACAACAACAACGAGAATGAATACACTAGTCCAGGGAGAACATGTACTCCAGCATCACAGAACTTCTAGCTCATGGCCTGCTGCCACATGATTTTCCAAAATAATTCTTGGTCTTTGGCATTCATCTTCAAGGGAAGCAACACACTACATTGGAAAGATTGGAAAGAGTGTGAGATCTGGAGCCTGTGATGGAAGTCACCAGCTGTCAACCCAAACTCACTCTTCCCACATTTTCTAGCATCCCCTCACAGTTAAGTGTGCCCATGTGACTTCATTTTTGCTAATGCAGTTTGATTAGAAATACTGACTATCCTCCTAAAGCTGGCTTACATGACTTCTCCAGTGTGTTATTCAGTATTGTTTCTAGTTCATGATGATGAATATTTAAAACGTTATAATAGATCCACAAGACAGAAGAAATTTAGACCACTGATGACCATATAAAGGAGAGTTGCCCCACTGACTGAAATGATGCTCCTGGGACACCTATGTGAATGGGAGGCTTCTATTGTGTTAAGCCACTGAAAGTTTGGGGGCTAGTATCATTGCAGCTTAATCAAACTAACACATAATCAGGTAGACTTAAGCCCTAAGTCTGATACTTACCTTTTATTAGATATTTAGTGTTGGGCTCTTCACTTTTCCTATCTCATCCTCTTACTATGTGTGTAATATAGATACAAAATAGCTCCACTACAAATTCTTACTAGGATTTTAGAAAAGGTAGGTAAAGCTATAAAACCATTTTTCCTATCTATTTTGGAGCTGGGAGCACAGGATGAGATTAATTATAGTCTTTAGCTACGGAACACTCTCATCACTAGCTCATGAATGGTTGCATCTGTTTTGTTGTTTATTTGTTTATAATTATTCATTTATTTCCAATAATACCAGAAACACTTGAGGACTCACTATTTAATATAAGAACTAGGATATAGCTTAAAACTACCCTTTGCTCACCCGTTATGGATAGATTACAGTTATTTGGCATAACCAAATGTCAGACCAGAGGAGAAGACCCTGGTTCTTAGGTTGTGGGGCTTTTAATCTATATGTTTAAGGATGTTCCAGCTCCTCTGCCAATGCGATCAGATTCCAGAATAAAACGGCAAAGTAATTTAGCAAAACTTTTACTCCAGCCCTATCTTGCTAGTTAGTAGAGGGTACCATTAGTCTTTCCCTTGTAGGGGTCAGGAGGTAAGGGTCCCAATCTATCAGTTGCAGCTGTATGATGATATGATGAGTGGTAGAATTTGCCTCTTGGCATGAGTATTCATGTTTATAGAAGCAGCAGTCTATCACAGGGTATTTCAGGGTGTTGGGCTCTAAGCTTTGAGATTAAATGGGATTGATGTCACCCTAAGTATTTGACTGGGCTTCCCTTGTGGCTCAACTGGTGAAGAATATGCCTGCAATGTGGGAGACCTGGGTTCAATCCTTGGGTTGGGAAGATCCCCTGGAGAAGGGAAAGGCTACCCACTCTGGTATTCTGGCCTAGAAAATTCCATGGACTGCATAGGCCATGGGTTGCAAAGAGTCAGACATGATGAAGGTGATTTTCACTTCCACTTTCACTTTAAGTATTTGACTAATGCTTGTTTCTATGAAGCTTTGCAGGAAGCCAGCTCTTTTGGGGGGAGATAAGCCTGTCTTGAAGTGTTAATATGTACCTCTCAAACCTATTATCTAAATTATTCTCAACATTTGGCACTAGTTAAAAATCATCACTCTTATTATTATTTTTGCCAATTAAACAGATCTAAATGGCATCTTTATATTGTAATTGGTCTTTTCCAGGTATCTGATGATACTGAATCTTTCCCTGTATGTATACGGCAACATGCATTTCCTTAGCCTCAAAAGATATGCTCATGCCTTTAGCTACTTATTAGTGTGTCATTTGCCCTTTCTTTATGATTTCCCACAGTTCTTTATATGTTTTTATTATCTTTTTATTGGTTATACATGTTGAAAATATCTTCTTCCAGTTTACAACATTTTCACTTTCTTTAATGTTTTCTGATTAACAAGTAGTCTTAATTTTAATATGTAAAATTCATCCATTTTTCACAGTTAAAACAACACATTTTATGTTTTAAGAAATTATCTCTACCTTGAGGTCAGAAAGAAATTCACTTGTATTTCCCACTAAAATCTTTACTTTTGACGTTTTGTTCTCTAATCCATCTGGAATTGATTTTTGTGGGGCAGGCAGAAATCCAATTTTATTTTTGGCCATATGGATAACCAATTTGCGAGGGTCTTTCTATTACATCATTTGTACTTTAGGGATTTGAGTTTGACATTCTACCTGGGTTAACATCTTGCATGATATAGAAGGGGCCTCATTGTTTCTTCCCTTAGACACAGTCTCCCCATCATAACTGATCAGGAAAAGGTTCCGTCTTCACCATGGCTAATTTTTATTTTATTTTTAGTGAGGCTGATTAAACTTTTTGTTTCTTAAATTTTTCTTAGTGTTGATAGTATTTGATTCGCTTTGCTCTAAATCATAGCTCTTTAAGTTCTTTCAGGTTGATTTTTCAGAACCAGGCCATATATTATTGCTGCCAAATCCTTTCTCTCGGATCATAATCAGTGAAGAAAGATGAATCATGTGTTCATTGAGGGTCTCATCTCCCTCCATTGAGATTTCATCCAGGATATTCAAGGGTCACTTTGAAGAAAGAATGCGTTTGAGTGTTTTGCAAAGATGGGGAAGGACACACTGTTTCATGACTGAAGAGCTGCTGAGATGGTATGGTCTCCTTGGTGTGTGTGTACTCAGTACAAATGTGGGGTGGTGTTTAGTGAGTTCTGTGGACTCTCTGATGAAATTCAGATCTCTGTGGTCAGCAAGATCTGGTGGTTTCCAATGATAGTTTTCTGTCTCTTGAGGTTCATTCTCAAGAAAAAGTAAAAATACTACTTGACTAAGTTAGCATATAGTCTCATTCTGGTAAACTTTTGAGCCACATAAATAGGGACTGCCTTTAAAAAAAAAATCAAAGCATATCCTTATTATTTTAAAAAGTGTCTTACTGAATAAGTGGCTTACAAAGAAATGTTTTCCACAAGCATGACTTTAATCTCTCATTTTTATTTAACAGACTTTTGCACAACTGCTGAGTAGCATTGATCTAATGCTAGGATAAAGGAGGTACTGTAGAAACTCAGTAACAGAGAGAGAAAACCTTTTCTTTTTTTTTTCTGAGCTTCAGGACAACAAAAACCAATTTGTGCAATTATCTGCAATTCAGCACACATTTGGCATAATGGATGTTTTCAGCATACATTCCTCCATCTTATTCTGCAAATCAGTGTTGCCATTGAGTCAGAGTCTGTGGTGAAACCAGAGCCCTGAACTGCACTGCAGTCTGTTACAGCCACTTCATGATGACACACCACCTACAAACAGGCAGCTTCTTTGGAATAACATTTTACTAGGAAATCCTTGCCAGAAATCCTAGTAATGTAGTGCAGCACGTAATTTATCTAAGAAGTGTTTAAATAAAGAGTTGCTGAAATCTTATCTGTCAAGATTCCAGAATATAATCTTGTGAGCAGAGTTTTCTGAATGGTGGTCAAATATTCTAGTTTTATAGTTGCTGTGGGTCAGAGAAAAAGCCTATTCAATTCATTTCAACTTGATTTGACTTGATTCAATTCAGTGCAGTTCAATTCAACTGCAGTTGAACATACAAGAGTTCCATTATGTGAACTTTATTGAGAACCTAATACGTACAACTCAGTGTGCTGGGGAATGTGAAGAGAAACTGTTTTGCTGTATTCGTTTTACATGAGGAGACTGAAAGCTCCTTGGTAGCAGCAATAAAAATCCCTCTGTTTACTTTAAGCAAAAGGATTTAGTGGAAGGGTTCAGAGGGTCATAGAACAGAGTATTACCTTGCCATTTACAACACCCATATAAGCAAATATAGAGAAGGAAATGGCAACCCACTCTAGTATTCTTGCCTAGAAAATCTCATGGACAGAGGAGCCTGGCAGGCTATGGTCCATGGGGTTGCGAAGAATCAGACATGATTTAGTAACTAAACAACAACCATCATAAGCAAATAGCCATATAAACAAAATTCATACAACCATGAGTAACTTAAAAGTACACTTATCATTGAACATTTGCCCTTATTTCCAGATATTCATTTTTGTATAAATACAGCAAAATAAACAAAAAAAGTTTAAAAAAGCAGCTCTGACTATATGGATCCTTGTTTATGCCTTTTAGAATCTAGATTAAAATTTTTGAGAAAACATGGGTAAAGTGTTAGTCTTTTATTATTTTCTTCTATGAAGAATCTGTTGATTTGTTGTATGTATTAGGCATTACACTGGTTTATCTCTTAGCTAAAGAAATGAAAGTGGAGTGCTCAGTCGTGTCTGACTCTTGGTGACCCCATGGACTGTCCCTACCAGTCTCTTCCATCCATGGGATTTTCGAGGCAAGACTACTGGAGTGGGCTGCCATTTCCTTCTCCAGGGAATCTTCCCAACCCAGGGATCGAACCCAGGTCTCCTGCATTACAGACAGGTGTTTTGCCATCTGAGCCACCAGGGAAGCCTCGTAGCTAATGAAGTAGTTAAATGTGAACAACTGAGCACAATGTTGAAATATTCAATGTGCTTGAGTTCGTGGTTTTGATAAATTTCATAGCTGGCCATGGAGTCAAGTCAGAGAAACCTGACTACTAGTGCTAAAGATTACCTAGCCAAGATCTCAAACTCAAGATTTTTATTGAAAATATCCTCAAATGCAATAAAAAGATAGCAAGGAGACCAGGCTCAGGAATGATGTAATATAATATGAAAGTGAAAGTTTAAAAAGTTTAGTCACTCAGTCGTGTCCGACTCTTTGCCACCTCATGGACTATAGCCACCAGGCTCCTCAGTCCACGGGATTTTCCAGGCAAGAGTACTGGAGTGGGTTGCCATTTCCTTCTCCAGAGGATCTTCCTGACCCAAGGATTGAACCCAGGTCTCCCACATTGCAGGCAGACACTTTACTGTCTGAGCCACCAGGGAAGTCCTAGTATAATATAATACAATACAACATGTTAAATATTATATACTGTGTATATATATATATATATATATATATATATATATATAGTATAATATGCATATATAATACATGTATCAATCCAGAGGTCTAAAAATGCAGGATGGTTGAACCATTTAGCAAATATCCCCAGCCAGAAATAGCATGCTGTATGCTGGTGATACAGTAGTTACTGCCACTCTATCTTCCCCTGTGATAAGAATGATTGCTCTTTGAAGTCCCCAAAGCATCTGATTTGTTGAGATTTGGTCACAGAGCAATACTAGCTGAGCCAGAGTCTGGGCTAGAATTAGAAGTGGGCACTTGCAAGCCAGGAATTACCCTTCCACCAACTTCAAAAACAATGGAAGACGGTGGTTTCCTTGGAAGAATTTGGGTACTAATTAGAAAAGGGATGACTAGGGACTTCCTAGTGCAAGCAAGGTGGGCATTTTCATGTTGCATAGAGAATGAGGAGCAGAAAGGGACCGTCGGATTTGGAGGTGAATTAGATCATTATTGTTGCAGAAAGATGGGGACAATAAGGAAGTGCCCTCAAAAAGCACACAGAAAATGAAATAATATGGCCACATGAAAATTAAACTATAACATGAACACTTGAGGTTTGATCCGTCAGGGATAGACAAAGCTACATAAAGGAGAAAGAGAGTGCCTTTTAGGCTGGTAAAACAGGACTGAAACCTGATTGAAGGCATTACCTTATCTAAGAGAAGAATGTGTCATTCAGAAGAAATGTTGCCCAGCAGAGAGAAGCAGAGAGACACAAGCCAGAGGAGGGAGTGCTCTGATTAGATGGTATAAACACCCATTTCTCACAGGCAGATGCGTTCTTATCCTGGAAGCAGACACACTGGTGTCTTTATACATTCCAGCCACCAAAGCTCACTACAACGCATCCAGTTCTTTGTTGATCAATGATACTTCCTGATAAATTCTACAGGGAAAGAATGTGCAATAAGAAGAGATTGTCCAAAAGTTCTATTTCCTTTTTTTTTTTTCTTTTTAAAGAAAGAAAAAGAAAAAAAAGTGTTGGGTTGCGTTGGGTCTTAGCTGCAGCTTGGGTTTCTCTCTAGCTGTGGCACGTGGGCTGCAGAGCATGTGCGGGCTCAGCAGTTGTGGGGATGGGCTTTAGTTGCCCTGTGGTTTGTGGGAACCTTATTTCCCAACCAAGGATGGGTTAACCTGCATCTCCTGCATTGCAAGGCGGATTCTTAATCATTGGGCTACCGGGGATATCCTCCCAAACCAAGCTTTAAACGAAGATCAAAACAGTGATTTAAAGAAAAATTTAAAACTAGAAACTCAAGATGCATACATATAAATGTAGATGTAGATAGAGATATGCAAGTGGGCTTCCCTTGTAGCTCAGCTGGTGAAGAATCCACCTGCAATGCAGGAGACCCTGGTTCGATTCCAGGGTTGGGAAGATCCCCTGGGGAAGGGATAGGCTACCCACTCCAGTATTCATGGGCTTCCTGTAGCTCAGATGGTAAAGAATCTGCTTGCAAAGAGGAAGACCTGGGTTTGATCCCTGGGTTGGGAAGATCCTCTGAAGGAGGACATGGCAATCTCTCTCTAGTATTCTTGCCTGGAGAATCCCCATGGGTAGAGGAGCCTAGCAGGCCACAGTCCATGGGTTTGCAAAGAGTTGGGCACAACTGAGTGACTAAGCACATGCATGCATATATGTGTGTGTGTAAAATTAACATTTATAAAATGTGTATGAGGAAGAAAGTAGAATTACTTAATTCTATCACACATTCTATCTATATTTTACATGCATAGTAAAATCGACACCAACTCCATGATTTCCTGTTTTCATTTTTCTCTTTCTCGTTCTGATTTTCCTTGTCTTCATTTTTTGGCTTTGAAGGAAAGTTCAGCTCTTTACCTTCACCACCTCACTCACAGCCCTGAAACCATGTCTACTGCAGTCTCACTTTTGGTTCATACAGCCCCAGAGCTCTTCTGATTTCTTTTTTCCCAGCAAGGAAACATTTTCAAGAAGAAGGAGAAAAAGGATCTTTCCATGTTTTTCCCCCACTGAATCTATTCTTTAAGAGCTCTATCTCTTTCTTTTTTCCCATAAAGATTCCCAAATAAACTCTGTGCTCAGGAAACAAAAAATACTCCTCAAAGTTTCCTCACTTTTAGAAAGAGCTATTTCCTCAAATTGAGTAAGCATAATTTTCCCTTTAATTTAGATTTCTAGCAGAGTAGTAGAGCAAATTCCACATCTTTTTTTAAACCAGTTTTGTAAAATTAATTTTTTTTATAATTCAGGAGATTACTTATTTATTTAATAGCTGGAGCCTCAGATGGTTGCTCTAAAAATATTTTGAAAAAGTTTTTATGCCCTGCCACCACGAGAAGTTTAAAGTGATAATGTCACTTACAAGATAATGATTAATTAAACAGTAACTAGAAAGAAAATAGCCCCTCCCCCTACTCTCCTTCTGGATGAACCATGCTAAGATTTTATCAAAACAAGTCTTCTCATTCCTAACTTCCCTCTCCAGGTCTTATTACAAACTGTCATAGCAACATCTCCGTCTCTGTTATCTATCATAGTTGTAACTGTCTATCTATTGACTTAATCTAGAGTGTTTACTCAACATTCTGCTCTGTCAGGCATTGTTTTAGGCACAGAATCTACAGCAGGAAACAGCGTAGACAAGGTCCCTGCTCTCACAGTTTTCTCCTGTTGGGGGAGACAGACAACTAAAAAGATAAATGGAATAATTTTAGTGATAAGAGCTATAAAGAAAATAAAAAGGAAATACAGCAGGAAAATGCGATAGAAAAAGAATGTGGTAGAGGCCTATCTTAGATATGACATGTTTAAGTTAGCTATTGTTGTGTGACAAGTGGCCTCCATGCTTACTGGCTTAAAAATAATGACAGTTTAAATTTTTCACAGTTCTTTGGGTTGACTGGGTTAAGCTCGATGCTTTTTCTGTTCCACGCTCTGTGATGAGGTCATTCACACAACTGCAGTCAGCTGGGAGCTCAGCTGGCCCTGTCATGTTCTATATGGCTTCTCACCTTCTCTGTCTCTCTCCATGTGGGCTCCTTTATGCAACTGTCCAACCCAACCTCAGTTGCTAGCTTCCAGGGTGCAAGGATGGAAGCTGCTCTTGGCTATTTAAACTATGGGCCCAGAACCAGCACAATGTCACTCGCACCACATTCTACTGATCAAAGCAAGTACCCAACCATCCAGGTTCAAAGGGAGGAATGTGAAATGCCACCTTCTGATGAAGGAAGCAGTGAAGTGTGCATGATCAGTCATCCTTCATGTCTGACTCTTTGTGACCCCATGGACTGTAGCCCACCAGGCTATTCTGTACATGGGATTCTCCAGGCAAGAAAACTGGAGTGGGTTGCCATGAGTGGATGCATTCACTTGAGTTTGTGAGCTGACAGTAACTTGTTTATGAAGAAAAAGGAGCCCCATTCTCCAGGCAGATATCTAATGTTTAATCTAATGATTTAATGGATTACACAAACCTCCCAGGGGTATAAGGTAACTTCAAGAGGATATTTGGATATGAGCAATCACAGAGCAACATAAATGAAGATTCTGCATCAGTTCTTCATTTTCAACTCTAGAGCTCCTCTTTCTTATAAGTAAAGGTCTTTCAGGTTGAAGATTCATACCTCCTATTCTTTATTTTAGGACCAGTTGATTCTACCCTGCCATCAGTTAGGTTTACAATGATGACTAGTAAACATCCAACAATGATTATGTTTCCTCCATGTCAGAACGACTAAGTGAAAAATGAAAGTGCCAATCAACCAGATGTTTTGTCTACACCATACTAAGCTATTACTTAGAAAAATCAGCATCTGTCATTCCCTTTAATTGTCTTGCCAGAGTATAGGGGAAGCCCTCATCAATGTAAAGGCCAGAAGTCCAGCTTTTTTGTCTTTTGAAGCCGAGGAGATAAAATTAGCCTGTTGATAGATGCTTTCAGTCTTCAGCCAGATGCCGGGGCACTGTAACCATGATACTATATAAAATATGTGAATTCACATCAGGCGTCCTGAAACTCTCTATGTATCATTGTGCTCTAATACATTAGACAAACCTTCCTAATACAAATCTTCCAAAATTTGTGTTTTTTTTCTTGTTTTGAATTCTATAGTACATCAATTACTTCTGGGAAGAATTTTAATTTGATATTCAAGATCCTCAGTCTAACTACCATGTTTCTCTTGTCCTCCTGCCCTCTCATGTCCCTTATGTCCCTTATGTCCCTTTATATACACCACACCATATACCAACCCTGAGGTGCGTTCATACTCAGTCGTGTCTGACTCTTTGTGACTCCATGGACAGTAACCCGCCAGTCTCCTCTGTCCATGGAATTCTCCAGGCAAGGATACTGGAGTGGGTTGCCACTTCCTACTCCAAGGGATCTTCCTAACCCAAGGATCAAACCCATGTCTCCTGCATTAGCAGGTGGATTCTTAACCACTAAGCCACTTGGAAATCCAGTATACCAAACTGGTGTCTCTTATTTGATCCTCTTCAATATTCTAGGAGATAAGGACCATGGTATCCATGTATAGAGAAGAAAACAGGCCCGGGGGTTAGTCATTTGCCACAGTCAGCCCTGGTGATAAAGCAAGAGCTACAACTCAATGCAAAGCGGTCTGTGCCTAAAGACCCTCTCCTTAGCACTCTGTTGAAGTTTGTGTGATTTAAAAGACATTATCTTTGAAATGGTTTGCTTTGGTTTCATCTTCCTGTTATTAAGAGATGGATCACATGGGAGAAAAAGCCAATTGAATTCCCATCTTCCCTGTGTATTTCAATTCCAGGGCTTTCATTTGCCTTTAATGGCTTTCTCAGGTCCTTCTCTTGAGAGTGAGACCTTCCAGGGCTGAGCTCAGCCCAAACATAAAACTTTGGGAAAAGAGTTAGGAAAGTCTGGTCAGCTGTTTTTGTAGGTGGAGAGGGGCTGGGGAGGGATAAGATAGAAAGTACCTTTTCATCCATCCCCCAGATATCTTAGTGTTAGACTTGCAAATTAGCAAAAGTGGTCACACTTTTATGGGAAAGTTCAAAATTAGTTAAAAAAGACTTGAACTCTCATCCCCTTCTTGAGCAAAGCCAAAAGCATGAGCCGTGAGTACCCTGCTCATCAAATAGTTGGTGAACTAGTGACAGATAAGCTGAAGATGCTTTGCACGGAGAGCTCATCAACCATGGTCATTTTGGGGTAATCATTGGGCTTCTCTTCATTCTTTCTTTGACCTTCTCCCCGACAGGGTCTTCTCCAAATTTGCATTTCTTTTCTATACAGCTCCCCTATTCATGCTGAATTTATGCAAAGATCCAACCCAGGGTTTGTTCATGCATTCATTAAGATATATTTGTTGAATTGCTATGAAGTGCTAGATATAGTACTTGTAATTTTATGTGTTATTTTATTTTGTGTTATTTTATGTATGTTATTCAGGAATAACTGAAATATCATTATCACTGATGCATGTAAAAGGAACCCAAGCTATGATCAGGATAAGTAACCTGTCCTTAGACATTTGTGTTGTGAGTGCAGAACTGAGATTCAAGCTAGAGGTTTGTCGGTTTGCAAAGCCCATGATTTTAACCACGTGAATAGCTGCTTCCTGGTAACAAGGTAGAGTGAGGAGACCCTGGTTCTCATGTTACAGAAGGAGGGGTTGGAGGAACTGGGTCTACGGAACCTGACCAAAGGAGCTGCCAGGTCTTTGATTAACTTGAAGTAGAGAAGGGATAAATGGGGCTTTGAGTCTCTGAGTGGTAGAAACCCCACGGAGAGAGATTTCGGTTCAAAATATGGAAGGACTTTCTAAGAGTTGGAACTCTCTGACAATTGAATGCATTCCTCCAGAGACAAGGGAGCACCCTATAATTCAAGCAGTGCAAGTGTGTGGGCTGTATAATCACTTGGCAAGGCTATCAGATTCAGGCAGCTGATGACTGACCGGGTGAAGGGGATGAACTCAGCCTCCCTGGGTCATGATTCTGTGATGTCCTGGCCTTAATGCCTTGAGCTTATATGACCCGGCATTAATTTCTTAACTTGTTTATACTTCAGATTCTCCATTTGTGAAGATTGTTTCTATCTCTAATATTCTCAGATTATGTAGCCCTCAGACCAAAACTATGTATGGGGATGCAATTACAAGTACAATTTTATTACTATTTTAGCCTGACAGAGGTTAACATAACGTCGAAATCTGGGGTTTCATTATCAGATTGGCTGGCTCAGTCCTGAAACTTGAGCCTGAAGTCAGGATCTTCTCCTGCCAATCTTCTCTAACATTTCTTTCTCTCTTAAATCTAAAGTTTGTTTTATGTAGCTCCCTGTACCACTGAGGAAGAACTGTCTCCAAATACTCCTGAACTCTTGATTTAAAGACTGCCTGATCCCTTCCCGATTAGCACTCCTTTAGAGGGTAGGATGGGCCAGATCAGGAGAGGCTGGTAGCCAGAGAGAAGACTCTGACAAGAGTGGGAATCAGGGAGGAGACACAAAGAGGGGTTGACATAGGCATCTTGTTATACTCTAGAAAGGTCATTGAACAGTTTACAGGCAAGACTTGTGAAGGACTTTTGCAAAGTTCACCTGTGTTAAATAAATGTGATACACTCAAAATAGTGTGCTAGGTATATAATAAGTGTAAAAATATTGTCTATTGTTTTATTTCTATTATTATCATTATTATTACAACTATTATCCTCTAAACCTAGTAAAGCAATTGCACATAGTAGGTATTCAACAAATGTTTGTTGAATGAACAGAAAAATGAACAAATAACCCCTTTGAAAAGTAGTGAATGGTAAGCAAAGTGGTGGCTTCATATTTTGGTAATGGTCATATTTTTTCAGAGGAAATGGGAGAACCCTGCAAAGCCAAACATCCTGTTAATATTATGTCATCATTGTGAACTGTCAGTCCAGATTTTTCACTGTGATTCTTTTTATGGCAAAACTCTTGGAAATTAGAGAGGCTATGGAAAATGTGATTATGGGATAACTATTTATCATTAATATGGCCTTTGCCAATTTCTAAGCCTGAATGAGCTTTTGTTTGAGCCAAACAGTTAAAAATGGTTCTGTTTCCGAAGTTTCCCAAGTGAACGCAATGCCTCTAATTAGAAACGGAATGCTGCTTATTTATTTCTTGTATTTATTGCTAAGTATATGCGCAGGTTAGTGTTCACTGGGCCAAACTATCTGCTTTTATACTGAACAGGGTGAAGGTCCAAGCCTTCTCTGAGCATGCGCTGCAAGGATCACCACGCCCCCTCCTGAGCCAGCACCTCTTCCTTTGCAGTCCAGGTAGAGACTGCATAGGGGAGAAGCAGGCAAGGTAGAGAATTACTCACTGCAGAAATGGACACTTCAGGAGGTCTGTCAAGCTACACGCAAATTTCCCCAAGTTCTCTGAGTGAAGCCCACATCTGTCTGAGCTGACACAAGGCTTGGAGCCAATCTACCAGCCCTGGCAGACTCGTGACTTGGAGACTATAGAGTACTGCCAGGCAGTCAAGTTCAGGAAATCATACAGCCGGAGCATGCGGTTACATAAAGAAGAGCATGCTGTCACCCTAATCCTTTCCACAGTGAGATCACCACAAATGAGTTCTGGCCTTAGTCTTCTATGTCTGAAAACTGGACTTTTCAGGGTACCCAGGACCAAATATGTAGGTAGTGCTCAATAAATGGGCTTCTCAGGTAGCTTGTTGGTAAAGAATCTACCTGCCACTGCAGGAGACCAAAGAAATGTGGGTTCAACCCCTCTGTTGGGAAGATCTCCTGGAGGAGAAAATGGCAAACTGCTCCAGTATTTTTGCCTGGAAAATGCCATGGACATAGGAACCTGGAGGGCTACAGTCCACGGGGTTGCAAAGAGTTAGACCCAACAGAGAGACTGAGCATGCACAATCAATAAATACTGGAAATTAATATTCTTATTCTCTCACTTCGTAGCCCTGTTGCCAAGCTTTGAGGGCTCTCTTACTATAGCTGCCCACGTATTGCAATCCCTGAGTTTCTTTCATGTAGATCACCCCCACACTCAAGGCACAAAGCAAAAGCACTGTTAACGTTTGGAAAGGAAGGGTAAGCAAGGTTACTAACTGTTGTTTCCTGTTGTAGTTTTCATTCTCTTGCCCCAAAGGAGGAGTGTTTGTGAAATAAACACATATGTGCATAGGATTTTCTCTTATATGAATGGAAACAAACATGGCTATGGCTTCTGAGATGCCTAGAACAAGGAGGTCAGTACATATGACACATACATACAACATCTAAGGCTTATTTGAAATACATATTTTTCATTTTAACCTAAGAATACACAAGGTGTCCCTTTTTTTTTTCTTTTGGAGTATAGTTGCTTTACAATGTTGTGTTAGTTTCTCCTATACAGCAAAGTAAATCAGCTATCGGTTTAGTTCAGTAGCTCAGTCATGTCAAACTCTCTATGACTCCATGAACTGCAGCACACCAGGCTTCCCTGTCCATCACCAACTCCTGGAGCCTACTCAAACTCCTGTCCATCACATCAGTGATGTCATCCAACCATCTCATCCTCTGTGCTTCCCCTCCTCCTTCATCCTCATCCCCTTCTCCTCCCATCTTCAATCTTTCCCAGCATCAACGTCTTTTCCAATGAGTCAATTCTTCGAATCAGGTGGTCAACATATTGGAGTTTCAGCTTCAGCATCAGTCCTTCAAATGAAGATTCAGGACTGATTTCCTTTAGGATTGACTGGTTGGATCCCCTTGCAGTCCAAGGGACTCTCAAAAGTCTTCTCCAACACCACAGTTCAAAAGCATCAATTCTTCAGCACTCAGCTTTCTTTACAGTCCAACTCTTACATACATACATGACTACTGGAAAAACCATAGCTTTGACTTGATTGACCTTTGTTGGCAAAGTAATGTCTCTGCTTTTTAATATGTTGTCTAGGTTGGTCATAGCTTTCCTTCCAAGGAGTAAGGGTATTTTAATTTGATGGCTGCAGCCACCATCTACAGTGGTTTTGGAGCCCCCCCAAAATAAAGCCTCTCACTGTTTCCATTGTTTCCCCATCTATTTGCATGAAGTGATGGGACCAGATGCCATGATCTTAATTTTCTGAATGTTGAGTTTTAAGCCAACTTTTCACTTTCCTCTTTCACTTTCATCAAGAGGATCTTTTTTATATTTTCACTTTCCTCCATCAGGGTGGTGGTGTCATCTGAGCATCTGAGGTTATTGATATTTCTCCCAGCAATCTTGATTCCAGCTTGTGCTTCATCTAGCCTGGCATTTTGCATAATTTACTCTGTATATAAATTAAATAAGCAGGGCGACAATATACAGCCTTGCCATACTCCCTTCCTGATTTGGATCCAGTCTGTTGTTCCATGTCCAATTCCAACTATTGCTTATTGACATGCATACAGATTTCTCAGGAGACAGGTCAGGTGATCTGGTATTCCCATCTTTTGAAGAATTTTCCACAGCTTGTTGCTAACCACACAGTCAAAGGCTTTGGTATAGTCAACAAAACAGATGTTTTTCTGGAAATCTCTTGCTTTTTTGGTGATCCAGCAGGTGTTGGCAATTTTATCTCTGGTCCCTCTACCTTTTCTAAATCCAGCTTGAACATCCTAAAAGATGATGCTGTGAAAGTGCTGCACTCAATATGCCAGCAAGTCTGGAAAACTCAGCAGTGGCCATGGGACTGGAAAAGGTTAGCTTTCATTCCAGTCCCAAAGAAAGGCAATGCCAAAGAATGTTCAAACTACCACACAACTGCACTCATCTCACATGTTAGCAAAGTAATGCTCAAAACTCTTCAAGCCAGATTTCAACAGGACTTTAATCAGCCACACATATTCATATGTTCCCTCTCTTTTGTATTGCCTTCCCATTTAGGTGACCACAGAGCACTGAGTTCCCCCATAGCACAGAGTATAGTTCACTGTACTGTATAGCCAGTTCTAATTAGTTATCTATTTTACATGCCAATCCTGATATCTCAATTCGTTCATCAACAGAAGAATGGATAGAAGATGTAGGGGCTTCCTGATAGCTCAGTTGGTAAAGAAACCACCTGCAATGCAGGAGACCCTGGTTCAATTCCTGGGTTGGAAAGATCCACTGGACAAAGGCTAGGCTACCCACTACAGTATTCTTGGGCTTTCCTTGTGGCTCAGCTGGTAAAGAATCCTCCTGAAATGTGGGAGACCTGGGTTCAATCCCTGGATTGGAAAAATGCCCTGGAGAAGGGAACTGCTACCCACTCCAGTATTCTGGCTTGAGAATTCCATGGACTATACAGTCCATGGGATTGCAAAGAGTCGTACATGACTGAGTGGCTTTCATGCAGACTCAGACTCCGTGCATATATAAATGGAATATTACTCAGCCATAAAAGGAATGAAATTGTACCATTTGCAGAGATGTGGATGGACTTAGAGACTGTCATACAGAGAGAAGTCAGAAAGAGAAAAGTGAATATTGCATATTAATGCATATATGTGGAATCTAGAAAAATGCTATACATGAACTTATTTGTAAAGGTATCTCTTCTTAAAGGGAGATCTTTCATGAGCTTCTCATGGCCAGACTGAACGGGAATAGTAGTACTTACTTTTGCTCAGTATTATAGTTAGTCTTCTCCATACACTGGTTTATCAAATCCAAGAACCCTGCAAACTACGTGCCACAATTCCCACTGTACAGCAGAGGAAATTGAGGCTCCTAGAAGTTAAATGTCTTGCTTATGTTCTACAGCTACCAAATTGCAGAGTCATGATGTGAATCAGAATTCTGTCTTTACTTCCCATGCTCCTAATAAGAAAAGGAGAGAGAGAGATGGAGAGCAAAGGAAGCAACAGGAACAAGCTTGGCTACAGCCAGGGGGGAGGGGAAACCAGGGCAGCAGATAACTGACACTTGAAGGGTGAGCAAAAATATACCTCAGAGCAGAGTGTACCCACTAGGTTTTCTGCCCTTTATAATTTCATCTGTAGTAGAATCATGTGGAAAATGTTAGTGGTTGACTCAGTGGGACTGCCAGCAAAGCATACATTTTGAAAGTTGTGCAGAGCACCTGCATTTAGAGCTGGGCAAAGATCAAAGCAAAAAAAAAAAAAAAAAGATGTTCAGGAAACACATTTCCTTAACTCCTGCAGGAGGAAACTTTTCACAACTGGAAAATGCAAGCCATCAGGGCCAGCCCCAAAGCATGGAGGCTTTACCTCATTAATCATAGCTGTCAGGTTCCACTCTGTAAACAGCAAGATACTGATATATAAAATGTCTTGTTTTTCATGGAAAAGAAAAAAAAGGAGATGGTGAAATATACAAGCCATTCAAGTAAATGCTGTTAAAGTCAAAATAGGATGCTCTGTTTCCTTATCAAATACAAGGCAACGCAAAATTCTAAAGTCATCCAAAAGCCTCAAGAGAAAAGAATCAGAGGAAGGCAGTGCTAAAATCAAGTCCAAAGTGAAAGGGAGAGAAGAAATGGAGTCAAGAGCTGATTAATAGGATCAATGCAGAAGAAGTTCACGAATAATGACACATATTCATATGGGATAAAAACAATAATGAGACATATTGGGAGAATCAAGGTCAGTTCCTGCCATTTTTACCAAAATCACCTTGGCCCAAGCTTTCATCATCTCCCTTGAGCATGACCTCGCAGCAACCAAACGGCTTTCCTGCTTCCATTCTTACTGCCCTGTATATAATCTCCTCCCAACGTGGTCTTTTTTGTGTAAATCAGATCATATCATTCTTCACCTTAGACTTCCAAGTTCCAACTCTTTGCGACCCCATGGACTATACAGTCCAAGGGATTCTCCAGGCCAGAATACTAGAGTGTGTAGCCTTTCTCTTCTCCAGGGGATCTTCCCAACCTAGGGATCAAACCCAGGTCTCAGGCATTGCAGGCGGATTCTTTACCAGCTGAGCCACAAGAGAAACACAACTGAAATTTGAATACTATCCAAATGGAAATTTGATAATTGAAATGAATTATACCAAATATTATTAATATTTCAGTAGTATATATCCTATATTAATTAATACCTAAATATATCCTCTCCTTAGACTTCCAGTGCATTAAAATTATAATAATACTCAAATTTCCTATGATAACCATCTAGTTCTTGTATTACCTAGCCTCAGTTCTCATCTCTGACCCAAAGCTTTTTAATTTCCTCTGATTTACTCTGCTATAATCCCACTGGCTTCCTCCCTCCCCCTCCATCTTCTCAAACTTATAAAATTATCTCTGCTTGAAGGATTTTTTAGGAATACTCTTTCCTGTAATATTTACATTCTTGGCCTTCTACTCAAAATCTAAGTCTCAGTTCAAATAACCCTATTTACTCGGGTCTTCCTTATTCATCTTAACTCAAATACTACAGTTCACTGCATAATATTTATATGTACATATTGTATATATATGTATTTATTTTATTTATATGTATATATGCATTTAGTTTATTTATCTCTTCCCTTAACAAAGAGGTCCTAATGAATTCATTATATTTGCATATTTAAATATAAGATCAAGAAGGGCACAGATTTTATCTGATTGCTGTATCCTTAATAACGCTAAATACATTGTAGGCATCCAATAAATGTATTTTGAGTGAATGGATAGATGAGTGAAAGGCAGTCCTGTAGGCTAAGTGGTGCCTGGATGGGGAATTTTTATGTTTGGATGCATACTGACTGAATAACATTTCTGGCTATGAATACTGGGCTACCATTTCCAGATGGTGAACCGCCATAACTTGTCCAGGGCAATTCAGTGTCTATAACTTGGGTTAAGAGAGAATGTGATAATACTTGTGAAAGTGCTTGGAAAGCATCCTGTTTAGCAAGAAGCTAGTTGTTCTTAGGTAGAGAATCACAGAGTGACGCAGTATAAGGAGATACTTTGATGTTTAGTCACTAAATCGTGTTCTCACTCTTTTGTGACCCCCATCGACTGTGAGGGCTCCTCTGTCCTGGGGACTTCCCTGGCAAGAATAATGGAGTGGGTTGCCATTTCCTTCTCCAGGGGTTCTTCCCCTTCTCCAATCTCTTCCCTGGGGTTGAACCCACATCTCCTGCCATAGCAGGCGGATTCTTTACCAATGAGCCACCTGGGAAACCCCAGGGAGATACTTGGCCCAATGTAAAATCAAGCAGAGAAAAAAGTTCTTTGAGAAAATTGGGTTTGCCTTTTTCAGTTAAGGAAATCATATGAGGAAAATGTTCATTTCACAGACCACATGTCATAGATCCTGGAAGAGGCTGAGAGTTAAGAAGTCATGAGGCCTGTCTCCTGCCTCCAGAAAGGAAAAGCCTCATTAGTGGCTATGAGGGCAGCAGAGGAGTCAGATTGCCCGCGTTTGGATCTTGACCCCACTCCTGCCTAGCTGTGAGGCCTTAACCTCCTGGTGCCTCAGCATTGTTATCCAGAAAGTTCAGAAACTATAACATCCACCTGAAACGTTGTATAAAATAATGTACGAAAGCACCTTGAGCTGTGCCTGTTCAAGTATCTTCATTTTGCAAACAAAGAGACTGAATTTCAGAACATTAAAGGGACTTCTTCAAAGGTGCACAACTAAGACACCATGGGGCTAGACGTGAGTCCAAAACTTCTGTCTCCCAAGTACTGTGGACAGATTGAAACATTTTAAAAACATTTATGCAATTGAGCATATTTAACAGCTGAACTAGACATTGGCCACAAAGTAATATATTATTATGATATCATTTTTTCCTAAAAATATACATAGATATATGTGACAAATACTAAAAGAATGCAAACCAAAATGCAAATAGTGGGTGTATGGAAGGGGGAGTTTGACAATTATAAGCAATTCTGTTTTCTTTGTATTTGCTGTTTGCCCTGCTATTAGAATGCAGCAGGTATGGCCTTAGAAAACAAATTATTTAAAAAACAAAACAACAATAATAATAACATAAATTATTAAATAAAATCAACAAATTAAATTAAATAAAATTAATTTAAATTGAATAAAAATAACATATCTCTTAAATGTGTGATTATACAAAATTCTTATCTTATTTACACTGTTTTGCATTTACCAGATGACTCTAGTTTAGACTCTTATTGAGCTTTCATAAAATCTTGTACATATGCCATTGGCCTGTGTTCCACGCTCAAATTCTCTTTTAGGTGTCAGTTTCCTTACATGTCTACACACAAGTTGTCTGTCTTTATCTGCAGCTGATTGGTTCCCAGGGCCCTTGCAGATACCCAAATCCAGGGATATTCAAGTTCCTTCTATATAATGGCTTAGTATTTGCATAAAGCCTATGCACATTCTTCCATATACTTAATCATCTCTAAATTATTTATAATGTCTGTATGTGTGCTCAGTCATGTCTGACTCTTTGCAGCCCTGTGGACTGTAGCCTACCAGGCTCCTCTGTCCATGGAATTTTCCTGGCAAGAATGCTGGAGTGGCCTGGAGATCTTCCTGACCTAGGAATTGAACTCATATCTCTTGTGTCTCCTGCATTGGCAGGTGGATTCTTTACCAGTAATGTTAATGGCAGGAGATGCAAGAGGTGTGTGTTCCATCCCTGGGTCAGGAAGATCCCCTGGAGTAGGAAGTAGCAACCCACTTCAGTATTCTTTCCTGGAAAATTCCCTGGCGGGCTACAATCCATAGGGTTGCAAAGAGTCAGACATGATTGAACATACACTCACCTGCTAGATTACTTACACTCTCTAATATGATGTAAATGCTATGGAAATAGTTGCCAGTGTATTACTTTTGCTTTTTCCTTCTTGGAAGTTTCTGGAATATTTTTTTCCTTTTGAATATTTTCAATCTGAGGTTGGTTGAATCCACAGATGTAGAACCCACAGACTCAGAAGGCTGAGTATACTATTTCTATCCTAGTTACCTCATATGGTTGCATTTTGACAATGTCTGATGAATAACATATCCTTGAGGATTCTGACTCTGGAAATAGTACTCCTAAGACCACCCTGATTCCAAAATTACTAAGATGATTTGCAAAATTTCCTTCTCTATACTGGTGAATGATTGTTCCATATTTCTGTATTCTATTTCTAACCAAGACTTTTTATGTCTCCAGTTATTTTTCCTTTTATATTAAAACATTTATAAAGCACATTCAGCATTCATATTTCACACTCAAGTATTTTTCTTTATCAAGAAGATTTTAATAACCATCCCCTGAAAAACATCTTAAGGAAATTCTATGATACCCTTCAGGGACATTTCATATCTTAAATGGTTTTCATGGACACTTTTATTACCTGTTAAAATAGTTTATAATTGAAGTTCCAAGGTTTCTCTCAGAAACTTGTGAGTCTGTTTCCTTAGCAAAATTGTAAATGAGAGTTTAAAAGGCAATGAAAGTACATAAACTATAGGACAGCCTCTCCATGTGCCATGCATAGCACACCCACACCTGCCAGCTTCTCTGAGTGTGGTTGTGGTTACTGCAGAGCCTAACATGACCTGGCATCCTTGATCGGCAGACTCTATCTATGGAGTACCTCAAAGTAGGGTATGCTAGTGTCCACGAGGTCAAATCGGAAGTGTGAAGTTGAGTGGTATTGAACAATGCCGCAGAGAAGGTATCAGTGAGAAATTCTGTTACCGGAGTCAGCTTCTGACTGACGGAACTTGGCATCTGAACTGCCTTAGGCTCTAGGCTGAGGGACTTAGAGAGGACACCACATGGAACAGACAAACGGTGGCCCCGGGGGAGTCTTACCCTCCAGATTCTCCTTTTATTTGATCATGTATTCCACTAGATAATCACCAGCTTAAAAAGTGAGAACATAGTGAAGTAAATAAGACATCACAGTTTTAACTTTGGAAAAATTGCCTAGGCTTTCTGGGCCTCAGTCATTATAATAATAATAATAATAATAATAATAATAATAATAATAATAAGCAGTGTGACAGCAGCAACTAACATTTGCTCAGGATTAGCTCTGGGTCAGGTACTTCTCTAAGCTCGTAGCATATATCAATTCCTTTCATATGATGTTTTCCTCACACAGTTTGTTGTCAGAGTACAGAGTGAAGTTCTTAGCACAGGCCCTTAACCAATAACGCTAAAATGAGTTCTCCAAAAACCTGGCTCTTTTGTTTAATAATAATAATAAATTTCCCCTACTCCAAATAAAACTCTTAAGAGGCTTTTTAAACTTTTGGTTAGATGCTGTCTCAACTGTTTGTAATATCTCAGTATTACCTACAACCTAACTAGTGCCTGACACATGTGAGGGATCAACAAATATTTATTAAAGAAAGGCTATCCTACATTGCAAGAATGTTCTTATAAGTACATTCCTCAGGAAAGAAAGTACATAGTTTTCTTCAGATTCTTAAGATATTTTATGATCTAAACAATAAGTCACCACTACTTAAAAAAAAAATTCTGTCACTGTGTAATAAAGTCTTAATAAGGAAGCAGAGAGGGAAGATTTGTGTGGGGCTGGCTCCCTATCTTAATTTGGAAATTCTCTGTAATGCCAGCCTCTGTGTTGGTAGTCCAGGATGGCTCACTCTCCCCACCTGGAAATTCCTATTTGACCTCTGGGGTCATTTACATAAGACTCTGTGAGATTACTGGCTATACATCTGGCCTTGAATGGATGACTCAATGTTAAACAATTTCATTCTGGTTTTGTAGGAATCATAGAATGTCAGCACTGGAAAGAACTTCAGACATCGTCTATTCTGAGGCTTTCAAATCTGTAGCAGATGGGTCACTACTTGCCTACTTGCACGCATATGAGACATCTCGAATTGGGGACAGCAGTCTGCATATGTGTTACTTAAATCCTTTTTAATATACTATTATTCTATGTAGCCATTAACGATTGATCGAAATTAGCATCACGAGGAAACCAGTTTTCCATCCGTATCATGAGTCTAACATCCTCCTATCACAGCTGGGAAAATTGAGAAGATGACATTTAATACCTATGGGGATTAGAGGTGATCACCTTGAAGTGAGTGATATGAGATTTTGAGATAGCAAGGGTTGTGACTATAAACTACAATCATTTGAGTACTGAATATCATCTCTTTTGCCTCTGCTGTTATCTTTTTTTCTCATCTTTCATAGAATAAAGACTGAAATTCTCTTAAAAGATCATTTACCTATTTCCCACATACCCTTGGTGGTTAAAAGCAGAGTCTTGGGTGATGAAAAGAAATAACAAATGATTGTATGAAGTATTGTTCCTTATTTTGTTCATTTTTATTTTAAACAGTGAAATAGTTATGCAAAGCCATGGGCCTCAGGTCACTCTATCTCATCTGTCAGCATCCTTGTAAAAAGCACTGTGGGAAAATCCTGTACTCAAATCTAGGAGACTTGGAGCTGTTGGCACTAACCTAGCATCGGTCACCTACTGAACCTCAGTTTCCCTATTGTCATAGGAGGATATTGAACACTTCAGAGGAATAAAACACTGGATTCCTCATGCATGGGAGAGAAAGAATGACTCCCTGTTGAAAGGAGATCATGAATACTTATTTCTTTGTGTGTGCCCACATGTGTGTGTTTGTGTGTGTGTGTAATATGTGCAGATATACATATATTTAAGGTAAGAATGAAGACTGGCTGGGGAATGATATGAAATAAAGTGCTTTTCCACTTTTAAAATTATTAATTAAATAACATAGACCTGTCTTCAAAATTATCAAACATTACTGTAGTTCCTCCAACTTAGAATCGAGTTCTCCCTCTGCATTCCCAGGGTGTATAAGCTCTGAGCCTCACCATAAACTTTTTTTCAGTTAATTAAATCCCAGCCTTTCTTTCCTTTTGCATTGGCTCCTCTTTGCAGTATGAAAGTTATGAATATAAATTAGAAAATAAGCAAATATTATATGAGAACATATTTATTGGCTGAATAATAAAACTTAGTTAAGGAGTTATGAGAATTAGAATTCCCTCTACTCAAAGTACAAATTTTCAATAAGCAAACAGAAGCAAAATCCCCAAATGAGAAAGAATACACTGGTAACCTAAATCACAGGCTTTTGGAGGTGTGTCAAGATGATCTACCTACTTTGTAACGGACTGCCCCACCGGTGCCACACACACACACACACGAGAGACATGGCAAATCGGCATGTCACAGGAGTTCATGACCATCACAAAGGTTAGGCTTCTTAAATGTGGCTCCTTTAACTTAAACACATACCCACAGAGGCGCCGCAGACATCTCCCTGCAAAAGATGATTTGCATATAGTTTCTAGCCAATACTCTTTAAAAACAACACCCCCAAAATCCAAAAGAAAAAAGAAGACAAAGAAAAACAAAGCCTTGAAGACCATGGTTAATAAATAAGAAGTAAAAGGAGAAGAAACAAGCAACTTCCATCCTCTGGCAGGCATGCTGAGTAGCACCTCTGACCTCATCTGAAAAACAGGCGCTGTTGACAGCTTTCAGAGCCCAGGAGAGCAGGCTGAAAGGAGCTGTGCACAAGCTCCCTGGGCACCTTCACTTAATCTCCAGGATGGGGAACTTTAATCAGTCAGTCCCTACTGCATAACTGTGTCCTTTTAGATGTGGCTGAAACAGGTGTCTGCAGAGTTTATAAAGTCCTTCTGGGAAAGGCAGGAGGCATAGCTTTAAATTGTCCTTTCCAGGTGACAAATCAGTAACAATCACATAAATAGTGTACAAAACTAAAACCACTCAACTCTTCACTTTTTTTTCTTTTGCAGGATCACTCCTGATCATTCTCCAAGTGCAAATCAGGTTATAAAAAATAACAAGTATAAGGGGAAAGTTAGCCCCTCTCTGTCCCCACCCTCCACCAGGAGGGCTGATTTGATGCCCTTTCCCGGGCAGTTTGCCCCTGCATCTACACTTTAAGATAATCGTTCTTCAGCCGACCTAGTCGGGTCCCATGGCTCCTGATGGTGAGGGCCAGCAGCTCATATTTGTCCCTGAGCCCCACGGAGATGTCCAGCGTTTCCTTCAGCAGGGACCTGGTGTGGACCAGCATCCCCAAGAAGTCCTCGTTGAGCCTGCTCTCTTGCCGGCTGTCCTGCTCCTGGCCCTGCTTGAACTTGCTTTCCAGCTCAGTGAGGGACTTGTCCGAATTGGAGTAGGCATCCCCGATCTGGTGGGACTCCCGCCGCAGGTACTTGCCATAGCTCTCCTCCCCGTCAAGGTCATAGGAGATGCTCTTACTGATGCCCTCCAGCACGCGCCCTGCGTCCTCCACCTGGCGGCCCAGCACGGTGAATTCCTCCCGCAGGGTGAGGCTTAGCAGAGTGCTGGCCGGGCTCCCCTCCCCCTGGGAGCAGCGCCGGTGATCACTCACCCTGAAGAGCAGCTGGCACTTCTCTGGGTCGTCGTTCTCCTCGTAGTCCCCATCCGGCACGAAGTAGTGGTGCAGGGTCCCATTGGACATCTCTGGGTAGAGAGGACCGTCGAAATAGCCCTGACACAGGTGGCACAGAAAACCCATCCAGAGAAACTTCAGGAACACCATCCTGGATATTCAGGATGACCGGGGACCCCTGGAGAAGACTTTCCGCCCAGGCGCAAGGAAGGGGAGGGGGTGCCCTTGGGAGTCAGTGCCTCCCTGCGACGGCGTCAGCCTCAGTCCCAGTCGCCTTGCTGCACCCTGACCCCCCCTCCCCAGCTGGCTTCATGTGGCTGCGCAGCAGAGCCTGGGTAGCAGACCCCGCGGCCAGCAGCCCAGGATGCACCCTCGCTCTGGGCTCCTGCGCTCGCTCGCTCTGGTGGTTGGAACTCAGCCGGCTGTTTCCTGGCGGGATGCCGGCACGCTGGGGAACCCCTCCTCCAGGGTTCTGGCTGGATGCTGGCTGGCTCCGTTGCCCCACTCTGGCTCTCCGAGGTTCCTCTTGCTCCTTGGGAAATGGAGCCTGAGGCTGGAGAGAACGGCTCTTACCCTCTGATAGGATTTCGACTCCTGGACTGGGTGGGAATGCGGAGATTTTCCTTTGGCTAATGATATCCTCAGAATCTTTCTGCTCTCAAATTACAGCTGGTTTCGTCACTTGGAAGCCAGGGAACAAGTTTGGAAAGAAACCTCTCACCAGGTCTCTGCTATTAAAGGTACAGGGTCTCTTTTTGAGGATTGGTAGGGAGACCCTGGAAAACAGAATTTAAACCGAAGGAACAAATGGGAAGAGGATAAATTGAATTCGCATAACAGAAAGACTGTTTAACTATTAACTATTGGGAGGGAGGGCAATTACCCTAGAGAAATGCCATTTCACAATTTTAAATAAGTGTTAGATTGGATTCTGTGAATATGTCTATTTTTATCACTAAAGTGTTTATGGCTTTGAAGACAAATTTGCAGTGTATGAAATGGCAGTTTTGTTTGGAAATGGTTAGCTAATTAAAATGTGCAATAACAATACTTTGGGAGAAACAAGAACATAGAAAACTGATTAATGTATGGTTGCTAGTATGTATAGGAACAAAAGCTGAGAAATGGACTTTTGACAGTTTAGCAAGTCAGTGGACAACTGAGATAATTGTTTAATTTCATGAAAGCCCATCCTTGCTAAGCTTCCTCATTGCATCTTTAACCTAACACCTTTACAGCTATTGCCTCTTTGGGGACACTTAAAAAGTTTTTGAAGAATAGGGGACTGGTACTGTTATCTTCATTTTTCTGTATGGAGAACCCAAGGGTTAGAAGTTTAAACAAATTATTTATTGTCACAAAGATTACAGTTGAACCAGGCAGCACTCAGTAAGTCACTGGCCCTTTTAAGTTGGAAAAAAAGTGTTTCACCCAGCTATCTTAGTTTTTGATTTATGAATTGCTTAGCAAATTGCCATCCTTAAGGACATTTCATTTGTTCATCACACGTTTATTGAACATTTATCATATGCCAGAATCTATTTTAGTACTATAGAAAGAGCAGTGAGCAAAAGTAAAGAGAAATCCTTGCCTTCCTGGAGCCCTACATTCTCAAACACAGAAAGAAAATTAGCATAAATAAATAAGAGAGATTATATGTTGAACAGCAATAGGGTTGTGAAGGAAAAGACAGGGAAAGGGTAGAAAGACAGGCAGCATCCCTTTTTCTATGGTTATGTCCTCTTTCTGCCTTGAAATGTAACCGAAACACTCATGTGAATTGCCTGTGTTTGTACTTATCTTCCTCTCAGAGTCATGACGCAGTGGTGTGAGTACCACAAAGCCCTTCTTCCTGCCATCACATTCAGTGACCTAAACCTCCCTGGCTGCACAATACGTCTGGTTAAGAAACTGGCTCTTTATCCATGTGATGTCATATGCATAGATTATGAGGAGCATGTTGACTGCACATTTTAATTTTTATCCAGATATCTGGCATCACGAAAACAGAGACCAAATGAGTTTCCTCAGTGTTTATGCTAACTAAAGACTATGACTTATTTTCAGTGTGTTTCAGCAGAAAATGCCAACCATCCCCAGTTGAGAGACTGGACTCTTGGACTCAAGAGCCATATTGCTTAATTCCATTTCCCTCGGCACATTGACAAATGACAGCAGATAGATTCAAATGGATTCTTGGCTTGGCCAAGAAAAGGAAGAGGAATTTACTCTGATTCACTCCACTTCTTGCACAATCTCTTCCCTGACTTACTAACCAATTCAACTAAACAAACCTATTTTAAGCACTTACTATACTTGTCCCCTACTATGTGCAGGGCACAGAGTTAGCTACAGATATACAGGCTTTGCAATAAAAAGTTCACAGTATATACAAACACAGTGTTTGCTTTTTCCTACAGTTTCCTCATTTAAAAGAAAAACCCTGTGTCACAAAGTTGGAAGGAATCTTTTCAGTGCAAGTAGCTGAAAGTCCAATTTAATCAGACTAAAGGCAAAAGGAATTCCTTGACTTGTTGAAAGTCTAAGCTTCAGTTCAGTTCAGTTCAGTCTGTCTGTCATATCTGATTCTTGTGACCCCATGGACCGCAGCACTCCAGGCCTTCCTGTCCATCACCAACTTCTGGAATTTACCCAAACTCATGTCCATTCAGATGCCATCCAACCATCACATCCTCTGTTGTCCCCTTCTTCTCCTGCCTTCAGTCTTTCCCAGCATCAGGGTCTTTTCCAATGAGTCAGCTCTTCACATCAGGTGGCCAGAGTATTGGAATTTCAGCTTCAACATCAGTCCTTCCAATGAACACTCAGGACTGATCTCCTTTAGGATGGACTAGTTGGATCTCCTTGCAGTCCAAGGGACTCTCCAACACCACTGTTCAAAAGCATCAATTCTTCGGCACTCAGCTTTCTTCACCGTTCAACTCTCACATCCATACATGACTACTGGAAAAACCATAGCCTTGACTAGATGGACCTTTGTTGGCAAAGTAATGTCTCTGCTTTTTAATATGCTGTCTAGGTAGGACATAACCTTCCTTCCAATGAGCAAGCGTCTTTTAATTTCATGGCTGCAATCACCATCTGCAGTGACCTTGGAGCCCCCCAAAATAAAGTCTGACACTGTTTCCACTGCTTCCCCATCTATTTCCCATGAAGTGATGGGACCAGATGCCATGATCTTTCTTTTCTGAATGTTGAGCTCTAAGTTGGCTTTTTCACTCTCCTCTTTCACTTTCATCAAGAGGCTTTTTAGTTCCTCTTCACTTTCTGCCATAAGGGTGGTGTCATCTGCATATCTGAGGTTATTGATATTTCTCCCGGCAATCTTGATTCTAGCTTGTGCTTCCTCCAGCCCAGCATTTCTCATGATGTACTCTGCATATAAGTTAAATAAGCAAGGTGACAATATACAGCCTTGACATACTCCTTTTCCTACTTGGAACCAGTCTGTTGGTCCATGCCCAGTTCTAACTGTTTTTTCCTGCCATGCATACAGGTTTCTCAAGAGGCAGGTCAGGTGGTCTGGTATTCCCATCTCTTTCAGAATTTTCCACAGTTTATTGTGATCTACACAGTCAAAGGCTTTAGCATAGTCAATAAAGCAGAAACAGATGTTTTTCTGGGATTCTCTTGCTTTTTCAATGATCCAGCGGATGTTGGCAATTTGATCTCTGGTTCCTCTGCCTTTTCCAAAACCAGCTTGAACATCTGGAAGTTCATGGTTCATGTATTGCTGAAGATTCTGGTCAAATATCTGCAAATATTCCCCTTTCCCCATGCTTTTGTCTTCAGTACCCACTTCTGAAAGACACTGGCACCCCGTTGCAGTGGTGTGCTGGTAAGTGCTTAACAGCTGGCTTGAGGGGAGAAAGGAGACCCCTTTGTACCATTTGCTGATTTCAGTGGGGCAAATACTCTCACCACATCCAATGCCACTGAATGTAGATTTAGGAAGATGTACAATGAAACATCATTGTTTAGTATTCTTATAGTCCACATATATTAGACACAGATAACCACAAAGGCACAGAATGTAGTCAAATAATTGAGAAATGATGAGTCTTACTTATGCATTTCTTTTATTTTAGAATAATTCATTTAGTTGTAAGTTTAAACAATAAATTCTAATAAAGACAATTGATGTTTAACAACTGACTTGCGTAATTCCTGAAAACTTAACAATTAGCTCTCAAGAGCCAGTGCTAGCCAGCTACAGCCACTGAACTTTTTGCATTAAACTCTTCATTTTATTCATTTTTAAAAAGCATTTGTTCACACATTCTTTGTTTATGCACAATTCCATCTTGTTCAGAGCTAAGGTGGGCTTCTGAGAATAGGTCTAAAATAAATGCAGCCAGAGGAAACATCTAAACACAGACGTACCATGCAGAGGACTTTCAAGAGTAAAGTCAAGACGCATTATCTGCTGAAAGGGACAGCGATTGAGTTTAAGACTGAAAATTAGAGACAAAGTTGAAGGACAGGAACTGTGTAAATTCAAGAATAAAGGAGGACCTCCGGGGTGGACCCAGAGGATCTGATAACTCAGAAAGTAAAGAATCTGCCTGCGATGCGGGAGACCTGGGTTCCATCCCTGGGTTGATCTTTAGGGGAAGACTCCCCCCCAAAAGGGAATGGCTACCCACTCTAGTATTCTTGCCTGGAGAAGTCCATGGAAAGAGGAGCCTGGCAGGCTACAGTCCATAGGGTCACAGCAACTAACACTTTCACTTTCTGGGACAGGGACCAGAGTCATGCAGATGTCATGTAGACAAGCACTTTCCTCCAGCTGCTTATATGCAATTCTTGTTATGCAGTGCCAGCAGGGTAGGCTAACTTAAAATTTGCTTATCCTTTATTCTTTTCAGTGCACTTTAAAATCTTGTTCCTTTGGTATAGTTCCCACTCCAGAGAGAATTACTGAGTTACTGAGAACAGGAATTCAGGTTGTCACCTTGAGCCTAAACATTTGTAAGATTTCTTAAGCTCTGTGACTTCCCCTTGATGGGTTATTTTTTTTTTGGTGTGATCCTCTGATTGTTTTTGATTATGATAACGGTAGAACTTTTATAGAAAATGGGCTTCTATGCATTAAATATAAGAAAGGTTGGGGAGATTAGGTTCCACTATATAGTCTTTTAGACTATATTTGGATTGCAACCCACAAGTAGCCTCTGGGAAGCGGAAGCTCCAACGTTCTCCCAAAACTGTCAAGAAAAGAAAGTGAAAGTGAGTCACTCAGTGTCATTCAACTCTTTGGAACTCCATGGACTGTACCCTGCCAGGCTACTCTGTCCATGGAATTCTCCAGGCAAGAATACTGGAGTGGATAGTCATTCCCTTCTTCAGGGGCTCCAAAACTGTCAGGCTAAAGACAAATGAATAAATAAAGACAAATGAAAGACAAACGAATAAAGGGAATTAGTCTGGACCAGAATGGGGGTCCTGGAGGGGTAGAAGAGGAGAAAAAGTTGGAGAAGATGAGTAGGACACAGTATTTAACACTCTGGGGATTATGCTATCAATTAACATGTCAGTAGCATTTATTGAGCAGCTATTGTTTACAAAGGGTGGGAAGGAGACAGGAATAGAAATGGATGGGAAAAAAGAAAAGAGAGAAGGGAAAGAAGGTAGCCAGGAAGGAAGGAAGAAAAGACCCAAAGAAGAAAAGAGAGAAGATAGTGAAATATATTTTGATTTTCTAGTTGACTCTTTGTCACATTAGCTCAGTAGAGTGGTTATTATTATTTACTATAAGAACATTGATTAGGGGAAGAGGAGAGTTAACTAACAATCACAAACACACAAAGCTCCCATCAAATACATGCAATAAACTAACCTATGAAAACATGAATAGAATGGTTACAAGAAAATGAGTGTAGTGTGTAAACAGAGTGAACAGCTCTCCACTCCTTCTCTATTAGTCAGAATAGTCACGATATGCTGTGGTAGCGAACATCACTAAATGCTAATACAGAATCCAAGTCTACTGCAGGCCCTAGTAACTCAGTAGCTCTCCTTGGTGTGGCAGCTTTGCCTCACTGTTTACAACATAAGACCTCCTTGGTTGATGTGGCAGGAAAAGAGGGCTCCAGAGAGACTCATGCTGCACTTAAATGCAGTGTCTTAGAAGCCACACGTGTCACTCTGTACACGGCCTGGGGCCAGTGACATGGCCCTGCCTCGGTGCAAAGAGAAGGGGAGTCTAATTCTTTCATGTGCCCAGAAGGAAAGGAGAAGCAGATGAAGATGAATACTAGGTATCTCTAGCACACTTTCCAGAAAAAAAGGCTGTTAGAAACGTTCTAGAATTGCTAAACAGGAAGTGAGGATGTAGGTTGTGAAATAGGTTCCACAATAATACAACTATTTCTTATTTTCAGCTAGGATAGAAAAGACTATAAGCACTTATTTCATTGTCACTACCGGATACAAGGAGTCGGTGTTGTTTTCCACTCATTTCACCCATGAACAAAGTCCACACCAGTTACAGAGGAAAGAGCTAGAGAGAGTCATGGAGGTGGAGGTAGGAGAGTCTGAAGGGAGGGAGGAAGAGTATGAGGAAGGTTTCCAGGAAGGTATGGGGGGGGGGAGCATGCTATCAGGTGTGTGTGTGTGTGTTAGCCACTCAGTCACGTCCAACTTTTTGTGACCACATGGACTGTAGCCTTCCAGGCTCCTCTGTCCACAGAATTCTCCAGGCCAGAATACTGGAGTGGTTTGCCATTCCCTTCTCTAGGGGATCTTCCCAACCCAGGGATTGAACCTGAGTCTCCTGTGTTGCAAGCAGATTTTTTACCACTGAGCTACCTGGGAAGCCTGTAATATCAAGTAGAAGACCACAGATCAGCTTAGCTGAAGGGGATTCTGAGGAGACAGGCACTCAAAACAATGTACATGTGGAGGGTTGGGGGAGAGGTGAGGGAGGAGGACAGTTAAATCATCAAGGAGGAGATGCATCATTGAAAATGAGAGCGAGGGGGTCCAGACGAGAGGAGAATGCTACAGAAGTCTGCGTCTTGAGCCAGAGGATCAAATAGTATGATCAATCACCACACCGTGTCAACTAATCATGTGATAAGGACTCAGAGTCATTTAGGAGGGATTGTATTCTCCATTGCAGACGCCTCAAAGGCTTCTCATTGCACTTTGACTGAAATTTAGTTCCCTTGGTTATCTTGCCAGGTCTTGCATTGTCTGATTCTAGCTTCTCAATTTCCGTCTCCTGCAACTCCCGACTTTGTTCACTGTGTCCAAGCCATTGGGGTTTCTTATTCAAATTTGTTCTCATCTCAAAGTCTTCACTCATTCTGGTCTCCCCGCCTAGCATCCTCTTACCTAACCGCTTTCCAGGCTCATACCTACTCATCTCTCATATCTTGACTGTAATGTCATTTCCTCTCAAGTCCCTCTTTGGTTTCCAGATTTTAATTAATTCTCCTTAGCATTCCCTTTGATACCACCCTGACCTTTTTCCCTGGTGTCACTTTCCATTATTTAAAATTGTATTTTATGTATTTATGTATTATAGGTTTGTCACTCTAGTGCAACTTGCAGCATATAAAGATAGGAGCTATGTTCACTTCTATCTCCCCAGAGCTTGGCACAGTGCCTGAATCATAGGAGGTGCTTAGCGAATATTTTTCGGCAAACTCTAGGCTAAGTTGGTCACTTCCTATGTGTTTGACAGAACGTTTCTGTAGTGTTTCAGAGGTACTTTTTCTTTGTTTTTTTATAATATGTATTGCATTGTTTTGGGTTATCTGTTAAATTAATTGGTCTATCTCCCCTAATTAACTGTGAGTTCTCAATGGTAAATATGTTTTATTTACCCTGATTAGCACAGAGCAAAATGTACAGCAAGGACCAATATCTGTTAGTTTTATGATAGCGAAACTGTAGAATTTAAGGAATTCTATTATTTAGTGATACTCAGATAATAGTCTTATTTGTGCATATGTTTTATCTAGCCAACAGTCAGCCAGTTGATGTCTCACACTTAATCTGGATGATCCTGGCAGGAGAGAAGAGAAAGAACCTCATGAATTCCAATGTTCAGAACTTTCAGAAGGGAGTATCACTTCGAAGGGTAACTTTTGACCTCTCTTAAGTAAACTATGCAGCAGTCTGTACATGTGATTCTAGAGTGTTCTGGTCTGTAAGCTTCAGAAGCATCAGACCATCCTGCAGGGTAGCTTGTTATTTGCCTAGTAAAGATTTCCACGTTTTTGCTGTTGAAAGCATACGCCTGGGTTGTGAGCAAGCCAGACTGGAGAAGAATCTGGCCTTGTTTATTTCTCTTCTTAAAGCAGTGCTTTATTTTTTCCTATTTTAATTCTGAGGTCTGATAGAATTGGAGGAGATGAGAAAAGGTATATTGGTCTCACTTCAATTCTGCAAGCACTTTATTTAGCAGCCACATGGAAAACGAGGAGGATTAGATGCAGTTCCATACTCTGTGGAGATTGTGGGGAACATGGGGTGCGAAGAACCCACAAAGTGAAGTGTACAGTAAGGATCGTAAGAGGAGGTTCCACAAAGACTGTGATGATTTAAGGGAGGTGAACCTCACATATGATTGGGAACAGAACAAGTGCCATGGAATTTTTAAGCCAAGAGCTGAGGTTACCAAGGAACAAAGGGGCTGAGTCAGTCCCCTTATTTAAGGCATTCTGCTGTTTCTGGTCTTAATAAAACTTACAAAGGAGCCCACAAAATGGCCAAATAGATGCCCCTCAGAAATAAGATTGAGCAGGAAATGGAGGATTGTGGCAGGGTTAATATTCGCAATTTTCTGTCTTTTCTTTGTTAGACAAGAGGAATATCTTCCACACTTGGGTTTTTCGATTCTTGGCTGCCTTTTCTTTTGCAAGATCTTGGAGACTTTTAAGTTGTCCTGCAGTGAACAAGTCCTTGATTACGCTTTGTCACCAAGTCCAAGTCTAATTTTTAATTATAAAGAAATGCAGTTGGAAGAGGATAATAGAGGCTATTTTGAAGACGAGTCAAAAATGGGCTTGTCACTATTGCTTTTGGGAGGAGAAGCCTGAAGAGACTTCACAAAGCTGATTTCCAGACCTTAATTCCAAGCTGGACTCTTTATTCACTCCACTTCTTATTTTGCAGCTTTGTTTATGCCACCTAGTGAATACCCACACTTTAACTCTCACTTTCCCACCTACTCCTCATTACATCCTTATCACTGATAAACCCCTATGATCCCAAGTGTCAAACAGATGGAGGGAGAAGAATCGACTCATCCAGACATTGGTCATATATCAATTCACTTGAATATGCTTATTAGGTATTGAATTAAAATTTTTTATTTAATGTTTTAGGTGTTTTTTTTTTTAAGTGGGCCATTTTTGAAGTATTTATTGAATTTGTTACAGAGTTATTTCTGCTTTAGTTTTAGTTTTTTGGCCCCTGAGGCATGTGGAACCTTAGCTTCCTGACCAGGAATAGAACCCATACCCCTTGCATTGGAAGGTCAAGTATTAACCACTGGGCCATTAGAGAAGTCCCGGTATTAAATCTTAATTTAGGCATATGTTTGTTTGAAACTGGGATGCTCTTCAATCTGATCATGTTCAGAGTAGGTCTTACCAATTTAATACTGACCATATGTTTTGACCGGTGGCTATAAGAGGACTTAGTGGTATAGATTTGACATGATTCATTAGTGTGATTAAGACTGTTCAACAGAGTTTGCTTATCACGTAGCTAATGATTGTTTAGACTGGGCAAACATTCTCATTTAGATAAACATGTTCTGCAAATTTTTTTTTTTACAAGTAACTCTTGATTTGTTGGAAATGAGTCTGAGTCACAGACTATCTTATCTTTAGAATGCTATTGAGGCTCTGAAATGATCATCAAATAAAAGAGTAGGAGGACCTGTAAAAGGAAAGTATGATATATTTGGTTACATTAAAAAGTGTATGTAAAAATCATCATAATGATAAGGGGCTAATATCTAAAACATACAAAGAACTCATACAACTCAATAGCAAAAAAAGTAAACAATCTGATTAATAAATGGGGAGATCTGAATAAACATTTTCTAAAGAAGACATACAGATGGTCAGCAGGTACACAAAAAGATACTCTGTATCCTTATTCATCATAGAAATGCAAATCAAAACAGTGAAGTGTCTCACACCTATTCAAATGACTATTATCAAAAGGACTAGAAATAACAAATGTTGGGTGAGGGTGTGGAGAAAGGAGGACTTCTGTGCTGCTGGTGGGAATGTAAATTGATGTAGCCACTGAAGAAAACAGTATAAAGATTCCTCAAAAAGTTAAAAATAGGAATCCCATATGATCCACCCTGGGTATTTACCCAAAGAAAACAAAAACACTAATTTAAAAAGATGTATGCATATTGCAGCATTATTTACAGTAGCCAAGATATGGAGACAAACTAAGAGTCCATCAATGAAAAATGAATAAAAAAATTGTAATATACAATGGAATGTTATTCAGCTGCAAAAAGAATGAAATTTTGCCACTTACAACAACATGGATGGGGTTGAAGGGCATTATAATAAGTGAAATAAGCCAGACAGAGAAAAATATGATCTCTCTTATATATGGGATCTAAAAAAATTTTTATTTTTTATTTATTTATTTTTATATTGTGTTGGTTTTGCCATACAATGACATGAAACCGCCATGGGTTTACATATGCTCCCCCTCCAGAACCCCCCTCCCTCCTCCCTCCCGATTACCTCCCCCTGGGACATCTCGGTGCACCAGCCCCGAACATCAACCCTGGGCTGGCGATTGACTTCACATATGATAATTAACATGTTTCAATGCCATTCTCCTATATCATCCCACCCTTGCCCTCTTCCACAGAGTCCATGAGTCTGTTCTATACATCTGCGTTCCTTTTGTTGTCTCGCATGCAGGGTTCTCGTTACCATCTTTCTAAATTCCATATATATGCGTTAGTATACTGTATTGTTGTTTTTCCTTCTGGCTTACTTCACTCTGGAAAATAGGCTCCAGTTCCGTCCACCTGAATAGAACTGATTCAAATGAATTTTTTTTTTAATGCTGAGTAATATTCCATTGTGTATATGTACCACTGCTTTCTTATCCATTTGTCAGTTGATGGGCATCTAGGTTGCTTCCATGTCCTGGCTATTGTAATCAATGCAGCGATGAACATTGGGGTACACGTGGCTCTTTCAATTCTGGTTTCCTCGGTGTATATGCCCAGCAGTGGGATTGCTGGGTCATATGGCAGGTCTATTTGCAGTTTTTTAAGGAACCTCCACACAGTTTTCCATACTGGCTGTACTAGTTTGCATTCCCACCAACAGTGTAAGAGGGTTTCCTTTTCTCCACATCCTCTCCAGCATTTACTGCTTGTAGATTTTTGGATGGCAGCCATTCTGACTGGTGTAAAGTGGTACCTCATTGAGGTTTTGATTTGCATTTCTCTGATAATGAGTGATGTTGAGCATCTTTTCATGTGTTTGTTAGCCATTTTTATATCTTCTTTGGAGAAATGTCTGTTAAGTTCTTTGGCCCACTTTTTGATTGGGTCGTTTATTTTTCTAGAATGGAGCTGCAGGAGTTGCTTGTATATTTTTGAGATTAATTGTTTGTCCGTTGCTTCATTGGCTATTATTTTCTCCCATTCTGAAGGCTGTCTTTTCACCTTGCTTATAGTTTCCTTTGTTGTGCAGAAGCTTTTAATTTTAATTAGGTCCCATTTGTTTATTCGTGCTTTTATTTCCGATATTCTGGGAGGTGGGTCATAGAGGATCCTGCTTTGGTTTATGTCAGAGAGTGTTTTGCCTATGTTATCCTCTAGGAGTTTTATAGTTTCTGGTCTTATGATTAGATCTTTGATCCATTTTGAGTTTATTTTTGTGTATGGTGTTAGAAAGTGTTCTAGTTTCATTCTTTTACAAGTGGCTGTCCAGTTTTCCCAGCACCACTTGTTAAAGAGATTGTCTTTTCTCCATTGTATATTCATGCCTCCTTTGTAAAAAAATTTTTGAATAAAAAACCCTAAGTCCATAGACACAGAAAATAGATTAGAGGTTGCCAGAGACAGAGGGTGGGAAAAATGAAAGAACTGTTGTTGTTGCTTTTGTGTTACATAAAGTGAGTTAAAATTATTAAAGTCATAAATAAATTTGGACAGCATTTATTTATGACTATAACAATTTTTAAAGTGGAATATTAATGGGTCTGACCTTTCTGCAAAGCAATATGTAGAGATTTAAATTTTTTCATATCCTTAGACCTAGTAATTTTGTTCCTAGAATATATATCAGAAACATAAAAAGAAATGCATAAAAAGATTTATTAGCAAAAATGTTCATTGCTGCATTGTCCAAGAATGGACACCTAGAAACAAAGATGTCTCAAAGAGGAAAAGAATTAAATACATGGTACATACATAAGTTGGAGGCTTTTTGCATCTTTCTTTTTAAAGTCTTTATTGAATCTATTTCAGTGTTGCTCTGTTTTATGCTTTGTGTTTTTCTAAGAGGCATGTGGGGTCTCAGCAGGGACGTCCCAATTCATATCTTTTGAAAATTAAATTTAAAGTTTTTTTTAATAAAATGGGAAACAATCATGATACAATACTATTAATGTATTTATGTATTTACATATAATATTGTATCATGATAGCGTCCCATTTTATTAAAATGGTTAATACAGAAAGCAATCACAAAAGTAACAACACAAAGCAAAGCTGGTGATATGACAGAAGATTTAGTTCTATGGATAGATTGTAGGTAATACTATGGTCTTCTTTAATTTGGTGTGCTTTCTTCACATTTCCCACAATAGGAGATGGTATGAATTTGGGGAAGAGAAAAAGAAACAAAGAAAGGACTGTAGCATATAGAGATATGAAAGTGTGAACAGTGTGAGTTGCTCAGTCAGATCTGACTCTTTGCAACCCCCTGAATCATAGCCCACCAGGCTCTTCGGTCAGTGGAATTCTTCAAGCAAGAATACTGGAGTTGGTTGCCATTCCCTTCTCCAGCGGATTTTCCCTACTCAAGGATCTAACCCAAGTCTTCTGCTTTGCAGCTGGATTCTTTACTGTCTGAGCCATCAGGGAAGCCCCAGTATAGAGGTATACAGAGGTAGAAAAACATTCTGAAAGCACTCGCCTCCTGGAGTGCCCCCCAAATTCGCATTCTTTAAGCAGAAGTCTTCCCTAATATACTGCTTCTGGGTCTGCAGACTCTCCCGTGCATTGTCTCTTAAACTGCCTGCACTCTGGAGCCAGATACCCAAGTCCTGACGATTCAGGAGCCTCTGGCAGATTCATTCTACTGTCAAAATAAAACACAGCATGTTCCATTACAGTGTAGGTTTGAAGTTAAATTCCTGAATTTTCATGGATCGGAATTTTTGTCTCCAGTATTAGTGGTTGGACTGGGGGGCAAGATGAGAAGTGATGCAATTCCTATGTGTTGCAGAGTAATATTTTGTGATAAAAATCTCTCTACACTAGGCTAGATGGAGAGTTTCTAACCAGAAATCTTAAAATCCAGGAATTAGAGGCAAGCTAAATAATCTAAAACAACTGGATTTTAACTTTTTTCCTTCTCACTTTCAGGTCCCTTAATATTTATTAAGACTGCTACTTTATAGATTTCAATTCACACCATCACCTAAATCGAAGAGGTTTCTATTAATACCATGAAGGCAACTTCATAGTATAATTTGTGTCCTGTTATATACATGGGAAAAATTTAAAGTCCATAGCATTAATTCAGTTCAGTTCAGTTCATTTCAGTTGCTCAGTCGTGTCCGACTCTTTGTGACCCCGTGAACCACAGTGTGCGAGGCCTCCCTGTCTATCACCAACTCCTGGAGTCCATCCAAACGCATGGTCATCGAGTCAATGATGCCATCTAACCATCTCATCCTCTGTTGTCCCCTTATCCTCCTGCCCTCAATCCTTCCCAGCATCAGGGTCTTTTCCAATGAGTCAGCTCTTCGCATGAGGTGGCCAGAGTATTGGAGTTTCAGCTTCAACATCAGTCTTACCAACGAACACCCAGGACTGATCTCCCTTAGGATGGACTGGTTGGATCTTCTTGCAGTCCAAGAGACTCTCAAGAGTCTTGTCCAACACCAATGTTCAAAAGCATCAATTCTTCAGTGCTCAGCTTTCTTTATAGTCAAACTCTCATATCCATACATGACTACTGGAAAAACCATAGCCTTGACTAGATGGACCTTTGTTGGCAAAGTAATGTCTCTGCTTTTTAATAAGCTGTCTAGATTGATCATGACTTTCCTTCTAAGGAGTAAGCGTCTTTTAATTTCATGGCTGTAATCACCATCTGCAGCGATTTTTGAATCCCACTCTTCCACTGTTTCCCCATCTATTTGCCATAAAGTGATGGGACCAGATGCCATGATCTTAGTTTTATGAATGTTGAGCTTTAAGCCAATTTTTTCACTCTCCTCTTTCACTCTCATCAAGAGGCCTTTTAGTTCCTCTTCACTTTCTTCCATAAAGGTGGTGTCATCTGCATATCTGAGGTTATTGATATTTCTCCCAGAAATCTTGATTCCAGCTTGTGCTTCCTCCAGCCCAGCATTTCTCATGATGTACCCTGCATATAAGTTAAATAAGCAGGGTGACAATATACAGCCTTAACGTACTCCTTTTCCTTTTGGAACCAGTCTGTTGTTCCATGTCTAGTTCTAACTGTTGCTTCCTGATGTGCATTCAGGTTTCTCAAGAGGCAGGTCAGGTGGTTTGGTATGCCCATCTCTTTCAGAATTTTCCACAGTTTTGTGATCCACACAGTCAAAGGCTTTGGCATAGTCAATAAAGCAGAAATAGATGTTTTTCTGGAACTCATAGCATTAATTAGATGCCATAAATTTTTTCTCTTTCATTTCTTTTAATATAAATAAAGGTTTCCTTCAGCAATGTTTAAACCAAGTTTCGAGATGTGTAGAAAATATGCTTTTTGTAGAGAAAATGGTAGAAAAGTTATAATTTCCTATTTTTAAAGATGAAAAAATAAAAAGAGCAAGTTTTAATGAAATTTAACAGTAAAATTTGTCTTGGTCTTAACACTAATCATGGAAAATACCCTGTAAGTGTTTTTTTCAGTGCTGTGAAGCGAAAAGACAAAGTTTGGATTTTAAGAAAGTTTAAAAATAGAGTGTGTACTGCCACGGAGGTCTGTCAAGTAACCAAGTAACTGATGATGTTCAGAAAGACTATTAACCGTGTAAAAAGATAGAGAACCCTTTCTCCTCTTTCCTTTCCTGTAAGTAGACTAGTGTCTAATACAAATGGACAGCAAATTATAATTTATGAGTAGAGGCAAGGCTTCTGACTTACAATAACCCTGTTGTGACAACACAGTAATATAGTAGTGCTTACGCTGTTTAATATAGAGGAAACACAAAATAAAAACGTTCTCAGTCTTAGAGATTTTAGTTAGTATTAAGCATACTGAGCCACTGTACTGTGGGATATGTCACTGGGGTCCATGTATGTTTGGATAAAATGAGAAAGAGGCTTTCTGCTTAGGATAAGCCATCTTCCTCTTTTCTCCTCCCAAGTGGTTTATTGGTAATGGCTTTATCTCAGAAGCAGGGGCCAAATGGAAAAAGGACAAAATGATCCCCAGAGAACAACAATGTTCTGTCAGGAATTACATAAACAAGTTTTTAAAATAACTAAAAAGTGATTTGTCATTAAAGATTTGCTTTCCACTTGTAGAATGACTTTTATAATCTTCAGTTGGAGGAAAACATTTCTTATTTTTAAACCTCTGTGGTCCTCCTTGGCTCAGGTATGGCTGAATTCCAAAGCTGCTTGAAGAGAAGGAAAGGATTAGCTTTGGAATGGTGAATTCACTGTAGTTTACATTTGTGAAAGTGGAGATCCAACAGCTGACAGGAAAGAGAATAAGCAAGCATTCTAATGTTAGGCCTATATGAAACCAAACATCAGGCTATTTGGATACATTTAGACTTTGGATTCTTGGCAATGTATAGGCAAAATATTCCCATGTTTTCTTCTTACTCTAGATATTTTAATATACCAGGAACCTGGACTTAGAATCCTAAACATGAAGAGGTTTGTGGGTATTTTAATTTGAAGAGGAAAAACTTTTGATTGAAAAATGCCATCCCAAATAACAAAAACTAGAATATTATCACAGTTTGTAAACTCAAATATTACAGGGAAAAATAAGACATTAAGTGTGCTTCTGCCTAAAATGGCATAACACAATTTGAATGTATCTTTCAACCCGAAAGTAACTAAAACACCAGATATAATACATTAAAAAACAGTTTCAAGACATCACACCTAGGGCAGTGGAGGACAGAGACCCCTGAGAGAGAGGAAACCAAACATGAGTTGGGTGGGGGACATCCCAGGTGGGGCTTGAAGTCCAGGGAGGTTATGTTGGCTAGAGTTCATAGAGCTGAGTCATGGAGAGGATGGAATTGTACAGAGTAGAAGCACAAGAAACATGCAGAGGAAATCCTTGAAGTCTTCAGCTGAATGCTAGCAAGTCCAGGCATGTGAGGAAGCTACCAGACGTGGAGAAAGAACTGCCCAAAGGAATCAGAGGAAACAATCTCTAGAGTTCACACAGGGCTGGAAAGAAGTCCAATTCCATCCAGGCAGAGTAGAAAGTTTCATGTTGAATAGATTACTCAAGAGAATTTTGCCTCAGAAGTGGGGAAATGTTAGCTGTGTTCTAAACGCCACTCTGCAGGCTAAAGAGCTCACAAACAAAACCTCTAAAAATCAAAATTATTTCCAGGTAACACACCCAATCCCTCAACAAAACTCCAGAGTGTTTATAAAACCATAAAAATATACAACACCCAGCAATGTAAAATGCCTTATTAGTTAAAAATTAGCAGGTATACACATTCACCAGGCACTTTTCACGGAGAGAAACAGACCCCATGATGAGGAGGAAAGTCAATCAATCATAACTGACCCAGAAATGACACCGGTAATTGAACTAGTAGACAAGGACATGAAAACAGTTATATAACTGGGTTTCCATTTATTCAGAAAGCTAGAGGAAAGACTGATGATGTTAAGGAGAGATGTGGAAAATATAAATAAGAACCAAACCACCCACAGATATGAAAACTAAAACATTTGAGGTGTAAAGTAAACCAGAGTGGATTAAAGGTAGCTAATACATGCAGAAAAAAAAAATAGCAAGCTTGAAGACATAAAAAGTGTAAATGTATTTATATATAAGTATATAAATATTCAACAGAAATATAAAAGATAAAAAATATATGAAGACAGCATTTCTGAACCATGGGATGTCTTGAGGCAGACTGATGAAGATATAATTGCAGTTCCTAGAGGAGAAGAGGTGGGATCAATGAAAAAGTATTTGAAGATATAATGGTCAATATTTTTCCAAATTTGATTAAATCTACAGACCTACATATCCCCAAATTCAAGAAACCCAATCATGAATCAAACTACTTAAAGCTAGTGAGAAAAATGAAATCTAAAGATCAGCCAGAGGGAAAATGACAAATTGTGAACAGAGGAACAAAGATGTGGGTAGCAACAAATTTCTCCTGGGGTAAACTAGAAGACAGTAGAGCAGCATCTTTAAAGTATGCAAAACAAAACAAAAAAGCAAAAAACAAACAAAACCCAAACCTGTCAACAAATGATTCATACCAGCACAAATATCTTTCAAAATAAAGCCATGGGAGAGGCAGCCTGGACATGAGATCACTCTTACTAGGATGGTATAAGGCTGTGCCTTACAAATGTACCCTATGGTAAATCCTGGAGCAGGATGGTGCTAGAGAGAGAGACCAGACATGATAAGGACACTAAAAGTTGTAGTTAACATAAGATTGACCATTTAAAACCTAGGCATCCTTACTCTCCATTCATGTGAAAAGTTCTGAGGGTTTTCTGTCTTCCCATGTCTCCAGATGCAACTACCATACCTACCACCATATCTACTACAGTTGTCTGCAAGTGTGGAATCTTTCTTTAAGATGCTCATAATTTTTCTGACTCCACCCAATAAAAAAATACTCAGAAATTTTCTGAGGGGTTTAAGTTCATATTAGTGTTTCTATTATTTTCCCCTATTCCCAGCTGAGGCTCTATTCTTGGAGTGGAAAAGGTACAGGTTTACCACATTCTGCCTAACTCTTTTATTTTCTTTGAGAATTTCCTGCTTGTCTCCTCTAGTCCATAGAAGTTCTATATACTGTCTCAGTAGTAGGAAATTCTGGCTAGGTAAGTATTCCAGAAAATCCATTTTTTTAAAATGCAGGAACTGAATTGCCAGGAGCTTAAAAGCTACAAATGAAGTTAACTTGGTTTTATGAGCATCTCCGCCATTGCATCCCTGCACAGATAGCATGTAGGGAACAAATACTGCACGTACTCAAATGATCATCCTGTTGGTATTGCAAATATTTCTTCTGTCATATTGCTTATGTTTAACTTTCTGTTATTAGCCAGCTGAGAGTCTGAATAATACTGTGTGTGTGTGTTGTGCATGTGTGCACACCCACAATGAGTAACTGAAGGGAGGAAGGGTAATACTCAAGACAAATTTAGATGATTTGTCATTTAAACATTTCTCAAGGGCTGTCTCTGATTATGACGTTCAGAACCCTCTCTAGTGCTTCCCGTGGTCTAGAGACTATTATTCATGTTGGGTGATTATAGTCCTGGCAGGAAGTTCACTGGGGAAAAATCTACTGAATCACTTTTTGGACTAAACAGACAAATCAGTCAAAAATGTTAACCTAAGTGTTAATAGCATGCATTTGAGCCTTACAGAAGTGTTACCAAAAGCTCCCCAAGGAGAACAGTCACAAGGGTTTACCAAACTGTACTTAAGATGAAAAAAATAAGTAAATGGCTGAATTTTTAATTTCGTCTAATTGCCTCGTCATTGTCATACATATTGTAAATCGGATCCTAATAGTTCTAGTACAATTCTTCTGTGTATTCTTGCCACCTTTTCTTAATATCTTCTGCTTCTGTTAGGTCGATACCATTTCTGTCCTTTATCAAGCCCATCTTTGCATGAAATTTTCCCTTGGTATCTCTAATTTTCTTGGAGACCTCTAGTCTTTCCCATTCTGTTGCTTTCCTCTATTTCTTTGCATTGATTGCTGAAGAAGACTTTCTTATCTCTCCTTGCTATTCTTTGGAACTCTGCATTCAAATGGGTATACCTTTCCTTTTCGCCTTTGCTTTTCACTTCTCTTCTTTTCACAGCTATTTGTAAGGCCTCCTCCAACAGCCATTTTGATTTTTTGCATTTCTTTTTCTTGGGGATGGTCTTAATCCCTGTCTTCCTGTACAATATCATGAACCTCTGTCTATAGTTCATCAAGCACTCTGTCTATCAGATCTAGTCCCTTAAATCTATTTCTCACTTTCACTGTATAAAAGGGATTTGATTTAGGTCATACCTGGATGGTCTAGTGGTTTTCCCTACTTTCTTCAATTTAAGTCTGAATTTGGCAATAAAGAGTTCATGATCTGAGCCACAGTCAGCTCCCAGTCTTGTTTTTGCTGACTATATAGAGCTTCTCCATCTTTGGCTGCAAAGAATATAATCAATCTGATTTCGGTGTTGACAATCTGGTGATGTCCATGTGTAGAGTCTGTACAAAAAAGATCTTCACGACACAGATAATCACGATGGTGGGAGCACTCACCTACAGCCAGACATCCTGGAATGTGAAGTCAAGTGGGCCTTAGGAAGCATCACTACGAACAAAACTAGTGGAAGTGATGGAATTCCAGTTGAGCTATTTCAAATCCTGAAAGATGATGCTGTGCAAGTGTTGCACTCAATATGCCAGCAAATTTGGAAAACTCAGCAGTGGCCACAGGACTGGAAAAGGTCAGTTTTCATTCCAATCACAAAGAAAGGCAATGCCAAAGAATGCTCAACTACCACACAACTGCACTCATCTCACACGCTAGGAAAGTAATGCTCAAAATTCTCCAAGCCAGGCTTCAGCAATACATGAACCATGAACTTCCATATGTTCAAGCTGGTTTTAGAAAAGGCAGAGGAATCAGAGATCAAATTGCCATCATCTAATGGATCATCAAAAAAGCAAGAGAGTTGCAGGGAAAAAAAAATCTATTTCTGCTTTATTGAATATTGCAAAGCCTTTGACTGTGTGGATCACTATAAACTGTGGAAAATTCTTCAAGAGATGGGAATATCAGACCACCTGACCTGTCTCTTGAGAAACCTGTACAGGAAGCAACAGTTAGAACTGTACAACAGACTAGTTCCAAATAGGAAAAGGAGTACGTCAGGGCTATATATTGTCACCCTGCTTATTTAACTTATATGCAAAGTACATCATGAGAAATGCTGGGCTGGAGAAGGCACAAGCTGGAATAAAGATTGCTGGGAGAAATATCAATAACCTTAGATATGCAGATGATACCACCCTTATGGCAGAAAGTGAAGAGGAACTAAAAAGCCTCTTGATGAAAGTGAAAGAGGAGAGTGAAAAAGTTGGCTTAAAGCTCAACATTCAGAAAACTAAGATCATGGCATCTGGTGCCATCAGTTCATGGGAAATAGATGGGGAAGCAGTGGAAACAGTGTCAGATTTTATTTTGGGGGACTCCAAAATCACTGCAGATGGTGATTGCAGCCATGAAATTAAAAGGTGCTTACTCCTTGGAAGGAAAGTTATGACCAACCTAGACAGCATATTAAAAAGCAGAGACATTACTTTATCAACAAAGATCTGTCTAGTCAAGGCTATGGTTTCTCTAGTAGTCATGTATGGATGTGAGTGCTGGACTGTGAAGAAAGCTGAGTGCCGAAGAACTGATGCTTTTGAACTGTGGTGTTGGAGAAGACTCTTGAGAGTCAGTCCCACGGACTGCAAGGAGATCCAACCAGTCCATCCTAAAGGAGATCAGTCCTGAGTGTTCATTGGAAGGACTGATGTTGAAACTGAAACTCCAATACTTTGACCACCTTATGCAAAGTTGACTCATTGGAAAAGACCCTGATGCTGGGAAGGATTGAGGGCAGGAACAGAAGGGGACAACAGAGGATGAGATAGCTGGATGGCATCACCGCCTCAATGGACATGAGTATAGGTTAACTCTGGGAGTTGGTGATGGATAGGGAGGCCTGGCGTGCTGCAATTGATGGGGTTGCAAAGAGTGAGACATGGCTGAGCGACTGAACTTAACTGAGTTATAGTACAATTTTGAAAGTGGCTCTTTTTCTATCAATAAGTATTTTGAGATAAATCTTGCTAATATTATAGTGATACGGCCATATTGTATTAATAGCAGCTAACTCTTTCCATATTTCATCCATTTCAAGATGTTATCACCTTTAAGATGGACTATTAGTTTGCACACTAAAAGAAAAAATGCTGTCAATTAAACTATAACATAATGCTCTCATAGAAGTTTTAGAAAGTTTGATTGAAAAAGCCCTTTTAGACTTATATAAACATAGACTTTTATCATTTATCACTTTAGGGAATACATTAAAATGAAATTGTAAGAGAAATTAACTATGTCTTTCCTTTCTCCCTCCCACCCTCCTCCTTTTGTTGCATTCTTCATTTTTGTCTTCATTGATCATATAGCTCTGGAATTTAAATTCAAAAGTAGAAGGAAAATTTTCACAAATTCGTGTTCAATACTGTGTAAAATAAGAATTGGTCTTTTTAGTGTCTCATTTCTTTAAGATTCCTTTACCTCTTTCAGGTATCAATTTCTCCTCTCTTTAATTCTGTTGCTTGGTGTGTGATAAATGATCTCTTTGTAGATATAGAGGCAAGAAAATGTTAACGACTTCATTCACTTGTGGGTATCTTACTTTCTTGAGTCCTGTTAAACACCTGATTGTTGCTTTGCAAGAAAATATGGAATTTTAGTAATTTCTCAATAGTGATACTTGTGTCCCTCATATCAAATGTCTCAATACTCTGTTCCTGTGATCTCAGGCATACATAATAATTGTTGTTTCAATGTGAAATCATATAATCTTTTAAAAAACATCTAAAATACCAATCACACTGAGCAAACATGGAAATAACTATGCAAATACATCAATTGAAGTGACAAGGATGTGTGCATCTACTGTGGAAATCATACAAGCACAGAGAGTGACACTTACCTCAAAATGCTGCCTGGTCAATGGCAATTATAAGCTTGCTTGTTTGAGGTTGGTCTCTTGTCTATCCACAGTGATCCTATTGTTACTGGAACAGGGACCCTTCCAGACTCTGAGAATCTGCTCTTGTCTACCCCTCAGAAAGGAATTGTCGGAGAAGACACATGTGCTGACAAAGCAAAAGATTTTATTGGGAAGGAGAGCCCAGGCGGAGAGCAGTAGGGTAAGGGAACCCAGGAGATCTGCTCTGCCATGTGGCTTGCAGTCACAGGTTTTAAGTTCGTGGTGTCCCAGCCAGTCATCTCGATATTTGGTCTGATTCAGGTCCTTCATGGAGGTGCTCACATGTCTCAACCTACATTTTAGCACAAGAGGTTCTGAGAAGTTGGTTGTTATTATGGGCTGTTATCTCCTTCTTCCTTTTGACCCCACCTGAATCCTCCCAGTTAGTTTGCTGGTAGCAACACCATGTCTCTTATTGGAATCTCTTGTTGTGAGATAATTCATGCAAGTGATTGTTCTCTTCCTGGCCAAGGTAGTCAGTTTCAGTCCACGGTTCTCTAATGCTATCAGCTAGCAATGCCTGGGGGCACTCACCTCACTTACCAGACTACTGTACTGGTGGTGAGGCCTCTATAGACATGTCACCAACCGGACCCAATGTACAATCAAGAAGGAGAGAGAAAAAGAGATTGAATCTGGGGCTCTGCCTCTACTGGGATCAAGGGTGGTATGCCTAGGTTTTTATTCTTCAGTGGTGAATTTAAAACATAAGAATGGGACTTAAAGCACAAGAAGGGAAAGCTAGATTAGTATATCAGTTAGCTAGATGGACCAGGGCTTTCTAAAAGGGAAATTTCACGGGTGGAGCTGCCTGGTTCTTTATCTTGTGTGGCTGGCAATGTGTTTATTCCAGGTGGATGTCTTTGAAATGAATATCTTGGTGATCAGAAACTTAATGTCTGTCACTTATGTTATAATACACAAAAGCTGTCAGGCACCTCCCCGTTTATTAGAAAACATTTCCTAATTTCAGAGACGTTAAAGTGCTACAAACAAAGTACATCTTAGAACCAAAATAGTGCAGCATCAATAGCATTTATCATTGGCCAAGTGCTTTATATATTTTATTTAGTTCTTATTAGCAGTCATAGAAAATAAGTATGATTATTTTTTGTCTCTATCTTGCAGATGAGGAAATTGAGGCTCATAAAGGTAAACATGAGGGCTTTCCCGATGACTCGGCAGGTAAAGAATCCGTCTGCAACACAGGAGATGCAGGAGACATGGGTTCGATTCCTGGGTCAGGAAGATCCCTTGGAGGAGGAAATGGCAACCCACTCCAGTATTCTTCCCTGAAAAAACTCCTATGGGCAGAGGAGTCTGGCAGGCTACAATCCAAAGAGTTGCAAAGAGTCAGACGCAACTGAACATGCACACAAAAACAAAAACGGTAAGCAACTTGCTCAAGATCATGTGAGTAGTAAATTGAGGAGCTGAGATTTTAACACAAATCTCTGTTACAAGTATCTACCCTTCTTACCATGTGCTCACTTTCCTTTGGGGGCTGGAATGAGTGAGTCCCAGGCAGCCTGAAAAATAGTGTGGCTCTCCAAAACCACTTTGACATGATCTTTGTTCTAAATTACCTGCTCTCAAAGTAAACTTGCTTGTATAGTTTAGAATAGGTATTCACTGTACATTTAGAGAATGAATGACAGCTCTTTAAATATTTCCTGCGTATAAAATGCCCATGATATGCCAACATTATGCTATAGGAAAATATAACTTTTTGAGAAAAGTCTAGCAATAGGAATTTACTTTTTTAAGGATACACGCAAAAATCCAGATAATTCTGACACCTCAGATGTCCAACAGTGTTATCCATTATTAGTATATTAAAATACAGCAAATATCACTCAAAATCACACTACTTTCAATAAAAATAGACTGTTTTTGCAATCAAGCTTATCTTGAATATTCTTGTTTCTGTTTGTCTTTTATATTAAAGGCAAGGACCTTAGAGTTCCTTGCTCAAAACAGAGTGAATTAAGCAAAGGAGAAGGTCTGAGTGAAAAGAAAAGACATATTTGGACCTCTGGTTCCTTATTGTGAAGATACTAATACAATACTAGGTACATAAGTACCTATGAAAGAACGTAAAGCAGTTAGCATTGCAATTAGCACAGGGCTACCCCAGTGGCTCAGTGGTAAAGAATCTGCCTGCAATGCAGGAGATACAGGAGATGAGGGTTTGATCCCTGGATCGGGAAGATCCTCTGGAGGAGAGGGCTTGGCAACCGACTCCAGTATTCTTGCGTGGAGAATCCCATGGACAGAGGGACTGGTGGGCTACGGCCCATAGAGTCACAGAGTTGGATGCAACTGAAGCGACTTAGCACTCATACACAGAAGCTCTCAATAGCATTTACTTATTATTACATAAAATTCTAATAATAGCATTTTTTGGTGAAATTCAGTAAAGCTACTAGAATTTTGAAGGAAAAAAAGTGACCCATCAACATTTTAATTTTTAAAAGATTATCCCTTGTGCAAAACTTTTGCTCACTAATGATCAAGCATTGGCATCACCTAGTGACTGATACAGAATTTCAGACCGTCCCTAGACTTATTGAATTAGAATCTGCATTTGAAGGTCCTTGGTAACTGGGATGCACATCAGCCTTGGAGAAGCTTGAACTGGGTGAGGGGTGCATGATAGGTGCTCGTGGCTCAACAGATTTAGTTTTATTCCTCTTCATTCTTCAGATTTTGGTATATTATTGAATTTGCTATCCTATTCAGCTTTTCAGTTTTCCATAATTAATTTTCAGAAAAAAAAAGAACAAAACAAAGTAGCAGAATCTAGAATGGAGTAAATTGTCATCTGTTTCATTCAGTGTCAAGTTCCAACTGTGTATCACACAGATGTGTGCTTTGTCTTTTTAAATCTATTAAGTCCATATGGCAATTATCCAAGGTAGGCATTATTTTGTTCATATTATAGGAACTGGAACTGAGTCTCAGTGAGATTACAACTGTTTTAAAAGGGCACTGAGCCAATAGGTGGAAGAGGTAGATTCAAATCCAGCCTTTCTGTTTTTTTCTCCAAATTATATGATTTCCCCCTGATGCATCAGTGTGTCATTACCTCAGTTGCATTACATTTCTGTTCTGTAGGTATTATAATTAATTAAAGAGGTGGCTTTTCCTCCTTTCCAATAGATAGGAAACAGTATTTCTATCCATCCAAGAGTATTTATCCTGATACATTAGTCCCCTCCCCTCTTCTTTTTATTGGGTCTTAAAATGCTACACATTTTGCAATTGAGAATTACTGAGCCAACATATGGTTTCAATTGGACAATTCCAATATATCATTGTGAAAAAAAGGAGGAAAAAGAAAACACAGACTAACCTTTGTACTTTTGCAAATGTGTTTTAATAAAAATCTATGAAGTGTAAGGTCTTGAGTTAAGTAGAGTTTCATTTATATTTGTTTACTTTTACCTTCAGTGTTGATCACACCTAACAGCCAGTGAGCTTTAGGACACAGCTCTCATTCAGCTGCTTTTATGATTTCCCTGAAGTTTGGGGCACTATTTACCAGAATTTCAGACTATAGCTTACTGTGTCTGCCTATGGCTGGTGGTGGATCAGGAGGCTGCCTGCTTGAGTTGGAGCTTTGTTCCAGAAAGATCTTAAGGATTTCACACACTACTCTCATTTTACTGAAAGAGAGAGTCACGTCCCTGGGTAGTTCTTGCCTCTGAAATGCTTCTAGTTGGGAATCACTGAATTTCAATTAGACTGTGGTTATCCACACCCAAACCAGTTTGATAAAATCTGCTGTGATAATCTGGAGGCAGTGGTTGGGGTAGGTTATGGGAGAATTCTAACTCTTCAGAAAAATTTGGCATGAAGTAGAGGAGTTACTGCATGTGACTACAATGAAAACAATTACTGTCATAATTTGTGTAGAGATTTCAGTGCTTTTGTGTACACTATTGCATTTCCTCTTCATAATGAATCTTTTGAGGTTGTTGTGCAGTCACTAAGTCATGTCCAACTGTTTGCGACCTCATGGACTACAGCATACCACCAGGCTTCCCTGCCCTTCACTATCTCCCAGAGTTTGGTTAAGCTCACGTCCATTGAGTCATTGATGCCATCCAACCATCTCAGCCTTGGTTGCCCCCTTCTTCTTTCCCAGCATGGGGGTTTTTTCAATGAGTCAGCTCTTCACATCAGGTAGCAAAAGTATCAGGGCTTCAGCTTCAGCATCAATCCTCCCGATGAATATTCAGGGTAAATATTTATTTTAATTATTCTCAATATACTAAGATACAGGTGTGGGCAGTTCAGTTCAGAGCAGTTGTGATTTGCCTGAGTCACAATGAGAAACATGTTATAGACCAAACGTGACACAGTCTTTTCAAGGCTTTGCTTAGCTTTTGTGACATTAAATTTTCCTATTATTTCTGCTTTTTTAGCTGTCACTCTCAATGACCTTCTCATGTTCATTTTCCTCTTGTTGACTGGGCCTCCATAAATTGAAGTGCTTTGGGGTATGTTCCTGGAGTGATTTTTCTCTATTTTCTATACAACTTAGGGACTAAACAGCAGTGTTGCAGATTAATCTCTTTAAATTGAAGCTTAGGTGGACTCCTTTCGATAGCACAGTTAAATGGATTTTGAAATTTGAACATCTCTTTTGCACCTGCACTGAAATCTGACAAAGGCTGTTGGAACTCTACTGGGAACTCTGAAAACATAGCTACTGTGAATTTGCATGAGAATGGAGATCTCACTTTTGTTTTAACTTTCAACAGCACAGAAGTATGTAAAGTAGATTGACATTACTATAATTCAAACATTATATGTTACTTAAATAACTACTTGTATCTTGAATAAACATTGGTTTGTCTTATAATTCTGGGCTGAATTCATCAATAAATATTCTCAAGTCCACAGCAAAAAGTAATTTTCTAAGTTGTTCACCATTTGCAAATAGTGATTGGGGTTTATTTTGTTTCGAAAAATTCAAATTTTTCTAGTGCTAAGTCACTGAACTGCTGTGTGATGGAGTAAGGCATAACATTCAGCTGCAATTCACAACTGCAGTTCATAAGTTTTCAGCATCAGTGATGATTAGGTCCATGAGAGCAAGCAAAGCTCACCATTGACTACTGGTATTATATCACAGGATAACTAAAAAATTTCTGGAAATGTCCATTGATGAATAATACAGCAAATAATATAGCAAAGGCTGTATAAACGATACTTCTTACAAACTGTAAGTTTGTTCAACTATGACTTTTTCTGCTCCATCCACATTTTCATCACTATTAGTTGTGACTCATCTTAGAAGATTCCACGTCATGTTATATTGAAATACGTTTTCTCAATTTTGAAAGTATTCTTGCCTACAGTTATTCCACACATATCACTCAGGATTATTCTTCAGTTATTTCAAACTCATTATTAACTCCTTAAATAAACAGCTGAGCGGTATTGGTAATATCTGTTGACTTATTAAGTGCTATGGAAAGACTCATATCATTTGTTTTAAATTGCTTATTGATGTTGATCTCAATGTTCTCAACTTTTTAAGCAACTGTTTTAGCTGAAAGGCTAATAGTCTTAAGCAAGTTTAGTTTAAGCATATTTCTTTGGCCGCTAAAATCATGCATGATTTCATTAACTCACCAACTACTGTTTGGCTAACAAATGAGCTACTTAGAAATTTACTTTGGTTGTAATCTTATTTTTATTGTATGGAGAAATCTTGCTGTGATGAGACACTCAGTATTAAACTTTTCTTGTAATTTTTCAGACTGTTGCTTTCCTGTGATTGGGAATATTGTGATAAAAGTTTAATCTGGTAATGTCATCACAGATTGTATTCTATAGCTATAGTATCATTGCATGAAGAACATAATACTTTGCTATCTAATTCAGTAACAAAATCATCTATACTTCACCATGCCTTAAAAACATACTATTCAAGTCCACTGTTTTCTTTTCTTTTATTGACACGATGGGATGCATTAGCAATAAAGATTACATAAAATATAATTGTAAGGCAATGCTTGCGACAATGACATGCTGTTGAGTAGTAACTATGCACTATGATTTATAATGCACCAAGCAGCAGTGTGAAGAGATTAGTGCCACATGTGGTTTCTTTCACAATTGCTCAACCTCATCATTGTAGTGCAAAAGCAACCACAATGTGTAAGTGCCTGAATGCAGCTGTGCTCCAGTGTGATTTATCTATGCATCCTGAAACTTAAATTTTATATGTTTGCATTGCACAAAATATTCCCTCTATTATTGTCAGCCATTTTTAAGTATAGAAACTATTTTTAGCTCACAAGCCATTCAAAAATAGAAAGCCAGCTAGTATCATAGGTTAATAACTTCTGACTTTGACTAATACAGTGTCCATAACTAAATTATTGTTTGTACTTCCCAAACCTACCATTTGTCTAACCTCTCCAACTCTATGTATAACATCACTACTCAACTTTCTCAAGGCAAAACTTTATTTCAATTCTTAATTTCTCCCTTTTTTCAACCTAGAAATCTTGACTGTATTTTGTCTTTTACTTTTAATCTGTTTATGTTTTTATAGGTAAAGTTGATTTCTTGAAAATAGCACATAGTTATTTTTTTCTTTTTAATCTTACAAACTCTGTCTTCCATTAATAACTGAAGTGATTAGACCATTTATTTTATGAAATTAATCATGTGGTTGATCATAAATCGATTATATCCTATTTGCTTTTTATTTCCTTTCTTTTTTCCTCTTCTGATAAAATTGAGTATTTTATGATCTAATTTTACTTCCATATCTTTTTGTAATGTCTCATTTTAAGTGTTTGCTCTAGGGCTCTCTCTCTCTCTCTGTGTATATATATCCTCTCTCTCTCTATATATATATATATATCTTTATAATTATCTACCTTTAAGTAATGTTATAGCACTACATATTTAGAATAGGAACTTTAGCATATACCATCTAATTCTTTCATCATATCCTTTGTCTTATTATTAGTCTACATTTTACTTCTACATATTTTATCTAACCCCAAATATATTACTACTATTTTTTATTTGGCCATGAATTACTTTTCAAAGTAATTATAATTTAAAAATAATATTTTAATATTTACTCTCTTTTTGACATTTCTGGCCCTCTTCATTTCTTTGTAAATCCAAATATTCATCTGGTATCTTAATTCTTCTCTTTGATGAACCTTCTTTATTATTTCTTGCAGTGCAGGTGTGTTGGCAGCAAACGCTCTCAACTGTTGTTTGTCTGAAAGATATTTGTGTTTTTAATATAAAATTCTGGCTTAGCTAATTTTGTTTCAGCACTGGAAAGATAGTATTCGTTTTCTTCTGGCATGCATATCTGCTGTAATTTTTTTTTCCTATAGGCAAGTCATTATTTCTTTTTTTAATAACCACCCACCACATTTTCTCTCTTTCTTTTTTACTTCTTTAACTCTGATGTAAACAGACATGTGTGCAAGTATGTGGTATGTGTGTGTGTAATTATCCTGCTTATAGTTATCTGAGTTTCTTGGATTTGTGCATTGCTGACTTTCATTAATTTTTAAAATTTTTAGCCATGTCTCTCCATACATGTTTTTAACCTTCATTTTTTTCTGGGACTCCAATTACACTTATACTGTATGGATATAATCCTACAGTTTGGATGCTGTGTTGTCATTCTTTGTTTGCCTGCTCTTTTCTTTTCCCTTCTCTTTCTTACTTCTTCTCTACTGTCTTCCTTATTCTTCCTCTTCTGCTCCTTCCTCTCTCTCCTCTTTGTTTCAACTTCAGTAATTTATAATAAAGTTCAAATCCACTGATTCTTTTCTCAACTCTGTCCTATCTTTAGATAAACCTGTCAAAATAATTTTAATGTCTATTATTATGATTTTTATTTCCCTCATTTTATTTTACTTTCTTTTAAAATTTCTTCTGAAATTCCCCATCTATTTGTACATCTCATATACTTTATTCACTGTATTTTAAAAATAGCTCATAGTTATTTCAATATTTGTTTGATGGTTTCCACACAATAGGTGTAATAGTTTGGTAGGGCTGCCATAACAAAATACCACAGACTTGGTGACTTGGCTTAAACAACATATCTACATATTTTTTCACAGTTCTGAAGGCTAGAAATTCAAGACCAAGGCTTTGGTAGGTTCGGTTTCTCTGAGGCTGCTCTTCTTGGCTTACAAATCACTGCTTTCTCCTTGAATCCTCATACAGCATTTTCTCTGTGCATGCACTTCCCTGGTGCCTCTTCATAGTCATACAAGGATATGAGTCCTACTGGAATCCAGTGCCATGTTTATGGCTGCATTTAACCCCAATTACCTCTTTAATGGTCCTATAGCCAAATATAGTCACATTAGTGTTTAAGACTTCAATGTATGAATTTAGTGACACACAATTCAGCCCATGAGTATGATCAACTCTGAGTCTGGTTTTGTCAATTGCTTTATCTTTTGACAATGAATTCTCTTTCTTAAAAACCTGTTTTGTGTGTCATTATTTCTGCATATAACATCCAACATTTGATTGTTAGAAAACAGTACAGCCTGATCAAAATAATATTTACAGCTGAAAGTGGACCTACCTCTTCTTCTGTCAGGCTATTAAGGTGGAGAATTGAGTCAATTTGGTCACAGATTGAGCTCAGTTTAGATTTCATTGTTTCTAGAATCACTTTAAGTGAAGAAGATACTTCAATTTACTTCAAAAGTGGAATATTGTTATTTGTGCTTATTGTGTGTGTGTCTTACAAGTCTATTGTAGAAAAAACAATGGAATGACAAACACAAGATTTAGAATGGTGATTACCTTATTTAGGGTTTCCCAGGTGGCGCTAGTGGTAAAGAACCTACATGGGTTCGACCCCTGGGTCAGGAAGATCCCCTTGAGGAGGAAATAGAAACCCACTCCAGTATTCTTGCCTGGAGAATTCCATGGACAGAGGAGCCTGGTGGGCTATACTCCACAGGGTTGCAAAGAGTTGGACACGACTGAAGCAAGTTAGCAAACATGTACACAGAAAATGTTGATGAGAATTTCAAATTCAGGGATTGCTTGAGCTATCCTATGATAATGTATGTAATTAAATATGATATTTTGTGAAATCACAGAATAAGTGTACATTCTTATTTCTCCACTCTGTCTTTATAAATGTTGTTTATTTTCACTTGACATTCTGTTCATCCCATCCTCATTAGCAACATGCCCCAAATCTGCATGGCTTTTTGTTTCTGTGCCAGCTACAGAAAAATCTCTTTTATCTCTAATGAGAACAAAGTTTCAGGTCATCAGAATTAACCAAAGGCTTTCCTACACTTTTAATTTCCCTATTAAATGCAACAATCAACCATCATTAGACACAGCCCTTATTGATTTTAGCCTTTGTTAGATTTGAGATTGCACACTCTCTCAGCAGGATAAGTATTCACTAACAGTGAATGAACACAGAGTAGTTTCTGGATTTTATACTGGAGACTCTGTAGGCTTCTGACCTTCCCTCCATGACCTGTCTCTTTCCAACCCTTTGGAAAGTGTGGAATTTGTGGCCTCTCAAGGCTAATGCACATCCTATAGGCAGCTACTTTACCCCTTAACAAAGAAACAAGCCTATTCCCAAATGCATTTGATAAAGTGAGCAAACAAGTCTAGCATGTAGTTATGCAGTTTGTAAATGTTAGTTTTTTTGTTTTTTTTTTTTAATGAAAATATGCTGACATTCTACACAAAACTCTCTAATTCGCTTTGGTACAACTAGTTTAACAAATATTGTCAATGGCATTAATTTTTTATGTCACATACAACAAATTATACACATGATTTATACCAGAAGAATTTCATGGGGCTATTTGTCCTGTGACTACACATATAGTTTTCTACTGTTTACTTATACAACTGATATGTCATAATTCATTTTTACCTCTTGTGCTATGTAATTTTAATATATTTTGGAAAATTGAATCACTTTTCTATTTGTTCCTTAAATATACTATATGTTTGTGTATATAGACACATGTTTCATCTTTGTGATTCTAGCACATAGAATAGACAATGGCACATTGGTTACAAATCCCTATCTGTCCAGAGAATGAAACAATGCTGGAAATCTGAGGCTTGCAAGTATTTCACTTTGGAAATTGCTGTCCCCTCTGTGCACAGCTGATTTTAGATCCTGGGCCCTGATCTGGTGTTTTGGGGTCTGCATGTATTTGAACTGAATCCCCAGGGTTACCTCATCCATGTATTCTCACTAGCCATTGAATCATTCCCAGGGAGAACAGGAAATCTGGCACTGCTTTTGATGACACATTAATGATGTGATGTCTGGTTTCTATTAAAAATCTAAAAGCAAAAGTTTTGAGGCTGGAAACAAAAGTATAGACAATGTCATACATAAACTTTAATGTATTGCTTAATCAATGACCAGACTGGTGGACTCCATTGGACAATGACATAAGAGGGCTAATCAAGGATGGAATATATGAATAGTACAGGAAAACACAGCCTTCTTTCATTATTGTCTTTTTGGATTTTCTGTGAAATCGTCCCAGTGGAGTTAGCTAGAAAGGTGGTAACTACCCATTTCAACACAAAGTAATTTCCTAGTAGAGTATCACATATCTCTTGAGTTCAGAGTTTTAAAGTAAAATAGACCCATTTGCTTAAATTTTTCTCACATGTGTGAGGCATCCAAATTTGCCACATGTAAGAGGTGCGGCTTGGCCCCCATATAGACCTGGGACTTAGTTGTATTTGTGCTATGATTTGAACTAAGTCCCAAGGATTCCTATATTTTAAAAATGTAAGTAAGTATATTATCTAACAAACAGTAAGTACCTACTCTGTGCCAGACTCTGTATGAGATTTTGGAAAAAGAAATAAATAAGATTAGTGTTTTGCTCTCAAGGAGAGACAGACATACAACTTGCAAAAGCAATTCAGTGTAAGAAGCGCTGTGATGGGGGAGGTATAGTAACATGCATGTATGCGTGTTCAGTCACTCAGATGTGTCTGATCTTTGTGACCCCATGGACTGTAACCCACCAGGCTCCTCTGTCCATGAGATTTTTCAGGCAAGAATACTGGAGAGGGTTGCTAAGCCCTCCTCCAGGGGATCTTCTTGACCTGGAGATTGAAACTCCTGCATTGACAAGCAGATCCTTTATCACTGAGCCACCTGGGAAGCCCATGCAATAATAGGACACCTAACTAACTGGGGAAAGAGTAACAGGTGCCTTTAGGAAGAGGGAATGGTGGTCAGAATCCAGGTTTGCACCATTGGATCATTCATTATTTCATGGCTCAGGAAGTAGAGATATTTAACATGAAATATACCACATGGGCAGTTGTTATGAACTGAAGGTTTGTGTCCTCCCCCAAAAGTACAGATGTTGAAATCATACCACCAAAGTGATGTACAAGAGTGGGGTCTTTGGGAGGTAATTAAGGGATGAGGGTGAAGTCCTCTTGAGTGGGATTAGTGCCCTTATAAAAAAGACCGCACAGAACTCTGTAGCCCTCTTTCAGCCATGTGAGGACACAGTGAGCAGACAGCCATCTATGAACCAGGAAAAGTGCCCTCATCAGACACTGAAGCTTCCAGTGCTTGATATTAGACTTCTCCACCTCCAGAACTATGAAAAATAAATATTTTTAGTTTAAGCCACCAAGTCTGTAGTATTAGGTTATAGCAACCCAAACTAAGACAGCAGGGTGATCTACTGATGCCACAAGAGAGAGAACAGAGGTATCATGTGGTCACACAGGTAGGAGTATTATTTTTGTCAAGTCGAAAGGAGAAATATTAATATCTATATAATAATATTTAACACTTCCCAGGAAGAGTTCTAAGAACTTTACATGAACCATCTCGTTTAATCCTATAATAAACCTAAAGAAAAAGTCACTCAGTCATGTCCGACTCTTTGTGACCCCATGGACTATACAGTCTGTGGAATTCTCCAGGCCAGAATACTGGAGTGGTGGGTAGCCTTTCTGTTCTCCAGGGGATCTTCCCAACCCAGGGATAGAACCCAGGTCTCCTGCATTACAGGTGGACTTTTTACCAGCTGAGCCACAAGGGAAACCCAATTAACCAAATAGATAAGTATTATCTTGAAGATGAAAACCTACTGGAGACATAGAGGAAAAAGTTGCAGACCAACTGCCCATTGTGGAAGACAGAGCAAGGAGTAAAAATTGGAAGCGCTCCAGAGGAATCATCTAAAAAAGTGTCACCTCCAGAGCATGTATTTCTTGGACTAGAACCAGAGGCAGCATAAAGATATAAAGATGTTGATGTCTTAGAAGAACTAGTTGGAAGGGATGATGCACACCGAAGGGCCGGAAGTGTAGTTAACTTTTTACGAAAGTTGTTTCAAAATCTGACTCAACAGTTTAAGTGGCCTATACTCAGATTTTTACTTCCTAAGGAAAATAACTTTTTCTTTCCTATGGATAGATACAGATAAAAAATAATCATAATTGCTAACTTTTTAGAGCATTTACTGGGTGCCAGGAACTGTTTCAAGCACTTATCATAAATGATTTCATTTAATTCAAGTAAAAACTGTATGAAGGATGAGCTGCAATTGATCCCATTTTACAGATGAGAAAACAGATTTAGGGAGGTTAAGGAATTCATCCAAGGTTCACATCTCTTAGTAAGTGTTTGAGTGGACATTACAACTCCAGCAGGCTGATTCCAGAGCCTACACCCTTCATTCCAAACCTAGGATTATAACTCAAGACGAAACATTTCAGCTATGGTGGAAAACTCAAAGAAGTAAATTGTAGCAAGATGTGTCCTTTCAAAATTAAAATATGGTTTAAGTATTTAAAGTTTTTTCTGCTATGAGGCATCACAGATGTCTGATAAATGTGCACCGTTTCAGGCAGGGATTGGAATCTGTACAATAGTAGCTTTGAATCGTCCGCTGTGGTTTCCTACAGCTGTGATTTTTCCACCGATGCAGTTTTGGGTTATCTTGTCACTAGATTCTTGGTGCTAAAGCCTTCAGAATGCTAATATTCCTCTCCATTTTTCTTCATTTCCTGAAGACTTGATGACCTCTGAATCATCTAAAGTTTTGACTGGTGGTGTGCCCTTTGTTGTGCTAAAATCTTGCTCCTGAGGCTGTGTTTCCCTTGTTTCAATTGCCTCCTTCACTTTTTGATGTCATGTTCAACCTGAGGAAAAGAAAGAACATCTAGTTTTTGGTGATTTTGTTGATTATTTCATTGGAAGAAGTCTGCAAAAATGCTTTTTAAAACTTTTACAGTGGCAGCAAACAGTCTGGGAGGTGTTTAAATGCAATGGGAAAATAAGACATTCATGAGGAAGGGGTTTTCAGGGAATTTGCACAGAAAAAAAAAAAAAAGGTTCAAACTGTTGAAAAGGCAGCTTTGTCTGCCAAAGTGACCATTCGGGTCTGTTTACACTGACTCTTCTTTTCCAGGAGCTCAGGCTTCAAAGGTTTTGAGTTGCTGACAGCAGGTAAATGCAGAATAATTGATGCAGCAGAGTAGAACTAGCAGGGACCAGGGACTTGGGCACGCTGACCAGGGGCAAGTTTTTGATCTTTACCTCTGCTGCTCTCAGTTTTCTCATCTGTAAATTGACGTTAATGATGGTAATTACCTCACAGTTGCAGAGAAGATTCAATGAAACATGTAAAGTTGTTTGGGCTTCCCTGGTAGCTTAGCTGATAAAGAATTTGCCTGCAATGCAGAAGACCCTGGTTTGATTCTTGGGTCAGGAAGATCCCCTGGAGAAGGGATAGGCTACCCACTCCAGCATTCTTGGGCTTCCTTGGTGGTGTAGCTGGTAAAGAATCTGCCTGCCATGTGGGAGACCTGGGTTCAATCCCTGGATTAGGAAGATCCTCTGGAGGAGAGCATGACAACCCATTCCAGTATTCTTGCCTGGAGAATCCCCCTGGACAGAGGATCCTGGTGGGCTTCAGTCCATGGGGTCAAAAGAGCTGGACACAACTGAGCACACAAACACTCTTTGCAAAGTGCTTGGTGATGATTAACAGCTGAATACCAGTAGATATTATACTATTATTACTTTATTTTTAATATTTTAAAATAAAAATATTATTTTAATATTTTATTATTATTTAATTATTGTATTAATTTTTTAAAAAATTTTTAGCTTTTTCGCTATACCGCATGGAAGGCGGGATCTTATTTCCCCAACCAGGAACCAAACCCATGCCCCCTGCAGTGGAAGTATGGAGTCTTAACCACTGGACCACCAGGGAAGTCCTATATTATTATTATTTTCACATCTTTTTTTATACTGCTTTGACATTAAAATGACGACAGTAAAAATTTCTGTGTGTTGGGATTGACCCTTTCATCATTCAAATGAACTCTTCATCTTCAGCCCCTGCAGGACCTAAGAACCCTGCCTCCTCCCAGAAGTTGTCACAACACGATCATTCCTGCATTATCCATCACTGATGGACACCTCAGTTCTTTGCATGGTAGCTTGCTGTATTGTTGGAAAACACTCTCAGAAAGTCACTGTTCTAAGTACTACTTTCCAGTAATTTCTACCAGTTCACTTCAGTGTGGCTCCCTAGGGCCATCTTGGGATGGGTCTAGTTCCCTTTCCATATGCATTCATGTGTGCTAAGTAAACTCAGTCATGTGCAACTCTTTGAAGCCCTATGGACTACAGCCTGCCAGGCTCCTCTGTCCATGGGCTTCTCCAGGCAAGAATACTGGAGTGGGTTGCCATGCCCTTCTCCAGGTGATCTTCCTGACTCAGGAAAGATCAAAACTGAGTCTCTCACATTTCCTGCATTGGCAGGTGAGTTCTTTACAGCTCATGCTTGGGAAGCCCCCCTTTCCATATGATAGCTCCTCAAATACAGGCTATGTGGGCAAGTTACTTAATTCTTCTGGACCTTGGTTTACACCAATGTAAAATGGAAATCATTGTTTCACCATCAAGGGAATTTCCTGAGGAAAACTAAGATCATGGCATCTGGTCCCATCACTTCATGGCAAATAGATGGAGAAATTGTGGAAACAGTGTCAGACTTTATTTTGGGGGGGCCATGAAATTAAAAGAAGCTTACTCCTTGGAAGGAAAGTTATGACCAACCTAGATAGCATATTGAAAAGCAGAGACATTACTTTGCCAACAAAGGTCTGTCTAGTCAAGGCTATGGTTTTTCCAGTAGTCATGTGAGAGTTGGACCGTGAAGAAAGCTGAGCGCTGAAGAATTGATGCTTTTGAACTGTGGTGTTGGAGAAGACTCTTGAGAATCCCTTGGACTGCAAGAAGATCCAACCAGTCCATCCTAAAGGAGATCAGTCCTAGGTGTTCATTGGAAGGACTGATGTTGAAGCTGAAACTCCAATACTTTGGCCACCTCATGCAAAGAGTTGACTCATTGGAAAAGATCCTGATTCTGGGAAGAATTGGGGGCAGGAGGAGAATGGGACAACAGAAGTTGAGATGGCTGGATGGCATCACTGACTTGGTGAACATGGGTTTGGGTGGACTCTGGGAGTTGATGATGGACAGGGAGGCCTGGCGTGCTGTGGTTCATGGGGTCGCAAAGAGTTGGACATGACTGAGCCACTGAACTGAACTGAAACATATGTGTGTTTGAAAACAGCTCAGGTGCTTAATAAGCCATGGTGTGCCAAACCCAAGTAAAATGCTTCCTCGATGCCATGCGTTTCTGGTCCACGTGACTAATGACTCAAGGGTGATTGCATGACATCAGCAGCTTTCTTCTGGGTTGTAGAAGAGGAGGTTTGGTCTCCACTGAGCTATGTGGCAACTCTCCATGGTGGTACCACGTCTTCTAGGCTCTCCCTCCCATGGTCAGCTGGGCCTGCTGCGATGACTTTTCCTGGCCCCTCGTGTCACTGGTAGTCATGCCCCAGCAGTGCCTTGCCTAACCTCTTCCCTCTGTTCCAGGGCCTCCCTGTTGCCCTGGGCTCCGCAGAGCTCGAGGCTCCCTTGGTGCCCACATGTGCTTCAGTCCGCTCAGCCAGGCTGGCGAGGCTGCGAGTTACAGACTGCAGAGATGAGCACAGAGCCACTGACAGGCTGGCCCCTCGAGCCGTGGCTCATGCTGCCAGTGTCACTTCTGCTGTTTGGGGTTCTGGCTGCCTCAAGCCAGAGGGACAGCCCTGAGGTGTGGTGGAGTCAGCATCGCACAGGGCCACTTGGAGAGGACCCGGGGCCATCCCGCCCTCTCACTCTCTGACAGACCGCCTTGGAAAGCAATGGTTTCTAGAAACCCTCTGGAGAGGCCCTGGGAGACTGAGCTCTCGCTGTGCTTGCTACAAACGCACTACTAAAATTATTCTCCTTCCGTCCCTGCCCCACTCCTCTCTCGCTTTCACTCCCATTTTTGGAATTATGATCTCAATACTCTTTTGGGACTTAGCATGTAAACTTTTGCCTCTGTCTCTGTATTCTTGGGAACCCTGGCAAAGACAGGCAAAGTTATTATTATTACTACTACCCTCCTCTTGTTCAAAGTCTGTTTGATGATGGCTGAGTACCAACTCTCCGCTCTCCTACTCACAAAAAGAAGCTTCCTTCTCTGCTTTATGAGTCCACACCTTCAGGCCAGATTCTCCTCTCTCTCTCTCTTTTTTAATCCCTGCCAGAGTGTTATTCCCTCAGTTCTCACTCACTGCTTTCAAACCTCATGGGGTGATTGGATCTAAGACAATGTTGTAACAGTGCAAATGGCCTGGTAATGTCACCGATTGAAGGTTATGTTGGAATTTCCACAGAGGGTTTTCTGAAGAAAAAGAGCCGAACTTTAACCTGAAATTAGGAGTTAGTGACTTTTTCTGTAAAGAATCAGAGGGTCAGTATGTTAGACTTTCCTGGTATGACTGTATAGCTCTCTATAGCAAATATTAAACCCTACAGGTGTAATGAGAAAGAAGTTTTAGCGCTTACATAAATGAACTTGCAATAAAACTTTATTTATAAAAAAATGTGCTCCAATAAAATTTTATTTATAAAAAAGTTTGGGGATCAGATTTGGCCCAAGGGCTATAATACAGACTCTTTCTATGAATGATGAAATTACAAGAAAACAAGTAAAGCAGAATTGGGGGAAAATAAGGGCTGTTTTAATATCTCTAAATTTCTATTTCTTTAATTTTGATTTAATTCAGTAAAAGCATAGTCAGAGGAAGAAAGAGAACAAATTCTTATTGAATGCTTCCAATGAGCCAAAGTCTTGGCTGGAGGTTTCCATATGATATAACCTTTATTGTTTTTTAGCAATTATTATTACTATTATTTCAATTTTTGGATGAGATGGGTAAGCTGAGATTTAGAGATAAATGAATCATCTCTTCATAAAAAAGCAGTGTCAAAGTTCAATATATACACCCTGTTATATTTAAAAAGGATAACCAACAAGGACCTATTGTATGGCATAAGAAATTCTGTTCAGTGTTATATGGCAGCCTGGATGGGAGAGAGTTTGAGGGAGAATGGATACATGTATATGTATGGCTGAGTCCCTTTGCTGTCCACCTGAGACTATCACAACATTGTTAATTGACTATACTCCAATATAAAACAAAGAGTTAAAAAAATAAAAGACTGAGGGAGAAAAGAAAAAAGAAAAAGCAGTGTCAAGGTTAAAAAACAGGCTCCCTCTAACCCTGTATGAAACTGTTCTAATTAAGCACCTACTTTGTGCAAAGTTCTGCACTTCTAGCTGCATAAAATATAGAGGTGAATAAGATGGTTCCATTTGAGTCAGAAGCACAGTGAAACAACAGCAAAATAAAATAAGACAGTCTCTATTGTCCCAAGAGAAACACAAAGCACTAAAGGAGTTGAAGGAGCATACCACGAAAGTGGGAAGCAGGGAAGCCCCTCTGAGAGGGTGGCAATGAAGCTGAGATTTGAAGAACAAATACAATTTTGAAAGATAGAGAAGAAAGAGGGCTGGTCCAAGCAGAGGAAGAATGTGAATAAGATCAGGGAGTCTAGAACAGGAAAAATTAGTGAATGTGGAGGAGATGTAGACCATCAAAGACAAGTCTTCTCTACTTCTTAATTTGGCCAAATGCTTTGTTCAGCCCTAGGCTTAAAGGTCCCCTCTGAGTATAGCTAGATCTGGGCTGGGTCTGGCCACTACTGAAATGAAGTCAGTTTTGTCTAACCTTTTCTTGGATAGATGTCTCACTGACTACTCAGGATGGAGAAATAGAATTTTGCTCAATAGGAATAAAGGGGCACAGAGTGAGAGCTGATGAATCAGAGGCTGAGTAGATATAGCAAGAGAGGAATGAAGAAAATAGGAGCAACACTGGAGAGTCTACGAATACCTGATAAAGGAACAGGAAGTCCAAGGCTCTTTCTTTTCATATCCTTTACCCTATCTAAGTGACGAGTTCTGCAAAGGCAGGGACCCTACCTGTCACTTTCAATATGCTCTACTCTGTATTTAGCACATTGCCTCGCACACTGTATGTGCTCAGTTATACTTGACAGTAGATGGAATAAATGATTGAACTCAGCCAGTCTCTTTTCCCAGCTAGAGATCTAGAGCTCGAATCTTGTAGTGACTTGCCCCAGGCTTTCTCAGTGGGAACCACCTCTTCCATAGAAGGATTCCTATAGTCTACTGGTGTTTCCCATGTGCTCCTCCCAGTCTGTGAAGGCTCAGAGCCAGAAAGACGTGCTCAAACCACCTCGTGCAACCAAGAGTCTTACATCATTCACACAGAGAGGGAGATGTTCCAAGTTCTTGTTGCTGTGGAGAGATGAGGTCAAAACTGTTAAGAGGTCAGCGGTACTCTTAACACTGCCTTTGTGTTGTTTTCATATAAATATTTTTACTGGGACATTTTTTTGGCAACCAAGGCTAGCTCCCAGGACTGTGGAGAGAAGGGAAGGTTCGCTCACCACATGCCGATGGTATGCACTTGAGTCAACTGAGGGCCAGAGTGATTTGATATCAAATCCTTTTTTCGCTTTTGTCTTGATGTTTTCCCACTGACTCAGTGTCTGTCCTTTATCCTCTCCCCAAATGGGAAACAGCTGGGCTAAAGTCAAGTTCATGTCCAAATTCTCTACCCACTTCCCTTTCAACCTTCCTACCCCCTCCTCTGGCCAAGAAAGCAGAAGCTATTTCTGAGACACTAATCCTGTTATAGATGTTTTGCTAATTACCAAAAAAAGCTCAAATTGGCAGCTTGTTGGTGGAATAGCTAAATCAGATTCATACATTTCAACATTTTCTGCTACTCACCTAGTGAAGTCTTATTCAAGGGTTGTGCTATAATTTGGAGTAGCTCTGTGAGTGCCTTTCTACCAATATAGGTGAGTTTCTCTAGGAAAATTCAAACAGTGACCTCTTTTTTTTTTAATTTGTTATTTTATTTATTTTCTTTACATTATTGTGTTGGTTTTGCCATACATTGACATGAATCTGCCATGGGTATACATGTGTTCCCCTTCCAGAACCTTCCTCCCACCTCCCTCCAGATTCCATCCCTCTGGGTCATCCCGGTACACCAGCCACAATGGAATATTACTCAGCCATTAAAAAGAATACGTTTGAATCAGTTCTACTGAGGTGGACGAAACTGGAGCCTATTATACAGAGTGAAGTAAGCCAGAAGGAAAAACAACAATACAGTATACTAAAGCATATATATGAAATTTAGAAAGATGGTAATGATACCCTGTATGCGAGACAGCAAAAGAGATGCAGATGTATAGAACAGTCTTTTGGACTCTATGGGAGAGGGCAAGGGTGGGATGATATGGGAGAATGGCATTGAAACATGTAAATTATCATATGTGGAATCAATCGCCAGCCCAGGTTTGATGTTTGATACAGGTTGCCTCTTGATCTATGTACCAAAAGTGTGATTGATTCCTTTCTGTGTCCCTCCTGCTCTGTTCCATATGGGTCAATGCTTGATCCATAATGGTGTTCATGATGGTTGGAGTAAATGAATGAGTTCAGAATCAGATGTTGCATCCTTCTCTTTGTCATGGTTCTACTTTGTTCACAAGGAATTAGACCCATTTTCCTGAGCTAAGATGTAAATTGAAATAGTATTTGACAATAAGATCTTGTGATAATAGAAACACCTTGCATTTTTAAGGTACTTTTTAATCCATAAACTTAGTTCATTTTTACTACTCTATATAGTAAAAAACAAAAAAAGCATTATTTTTATTTCTAGGTTGTTTCTCTCCCTATTCTCTATATCCAATACAACCCAGGTCATTGACTTTACATAACACTATCCTATGGTGTTACCAGCTTAACCCAGACTGCTGTTTTTCTCCATGTAGCTTCTTGTGATGGTATCCTAGCTGGTCTCCTTAACTCCTGAACTTTTGATTTAACTCTCACAATATTGTCAGGATCTATGTATAGTTAATATGCTTTGTTATTTCAAAACAAAGATTAAAATGAAATAAGAAGCCACAGCAATAGAAAAGGAACTATTGATCCTAGTATTGGTCCAACAGCTGTGTGACCTTGGATGAAGACTGGTTCCTCTGGTCCCAGTTGTCCCTTAGCATAATGAGGACATTGACCTAGACTGCAAATATGCGGCACTCTTTATAGCACTCACGACTGTTGTGCTTAAGGCAAACATTGCTAATCCATTTCTAAGCTCATTCTCACTGAATCTATATGCAAGATCAAACTTCATTTCTATGTAACACTACAAGAAGTCACTTCTATTTTATTGGGGTTTAAATGTTTATTTATTTATGTATTTTTGGCCTCACGGGGTCTTCGTTGCTCTGCACAGCCTTTATCTAGTGACGGAGCACAGGATTTAGGTGCTCTGGCTACAGTCGTTGCAACTCAGGAGCTCAGGATTTGCAGCTCTCAGGCTCTAGAACACAGTCTCAGTAGCTGTAGTGCATGGGCTTAGCTGCTCTGTGGAATGTGGGTTCTTCCTGGTGCAGAAATCGAGCCTCTGTCCCCTGCATTGCAGGCAGATTCTTATACACTGTATTACCAGGGAAGTCCCTACTGGAGTTTTTTTAAATGACAAGATTGTACATAAGATTCAAAACTAAAGAAATCCTTCACTGTTCTTTACAGCAGATATTTTCCCAAGTCCCCCTCAGTTCTGTCATTTTCCAGTAGATCTACGTGGGCCTTTCGATGTATTTAGATTCAGGTTTCTGAGAAGTGCATCAAGGAGAAGATCACGCCCAGACCCCAGGGATGCCTGGACTTTCTGAGAATGAATCCAAACATAATCACCATCCTGTGAGTCATCAGCGGTCTGTTACTCCAAGCCTAAAGCCATTGACTTGGAGGCAAAAGCCAGTAAGGGTTCCTCACTGGAAGCATCTGAGCAGAGTGAAGCACTGTCATAACGACGGCAGGTGTGGCTATACAGTCCTCATGTGTCTTTTGTATCCTCAGAGCTCTAGTGCGAGGGAAGTGTTAATTGGTTTTGGCATTCTCATCCATTATCCAGAAGCCCATTTAACATAGAAGTTGAGCACTCTCAGACTCCTTGATGGTTTTGGAAAGTGGGTTACATCAAAACATCCTCTGAGTCCTAATAGTTTTTGTTCCTGGCACAAACTAAGTGTAAAAATAAATATTTGTAGAATGAATGAATTGTTAGACTTTTCACTAGCTAGCAATTCCACATGCCAAATGCCATGTTCTCTCTAAAATGATCACCAACTCACTCCAGTATCATCTAGCATCTCCCTCCTGTGAGCTGTCTTAGCATCCTTGACTTTGGAAATAACTGACTGTGGGTTGTAATGCAATACATTTGAACACATGTGTCTCCAACTAGCCTCTAAGTCCTTCAGGCAGGACAACACCTTATTTATTTTTGTTTCTATTACAAGGACCATTGCATAGTCAGTGTTTAGTAATTGCTTAGCAGTAAACTATAATCCACAGCCATAGCAAGACAGTCTCTAAAAATAAGAGTACCAAGGCAAGTGAGGTGGGTTTATTATAGTAGAGTGTAATATGATCTTAAGCCATGTAAACAGAACCATAATCTCAAGACTACAGGGTGAGGCAGCCACCTAGATTGGTGAGATAATGTGTTATATTTAGTTCCAGCCACCACAATCTTCAGGGAAATAGAAAAAACCTGGAGCACTTTCAGAAGAAAGGGGCAAGGTTGGGATTGGCTAGAAAGCATATGATGCAAAGATTGGTTCCATGCTCTGAAATCTTTTACTCAGGAAAAAAATGAATAAGAGCTGGCATGAAAGTTTTCTAAAAATATCTGAAAGGCTGTTGTATAGTAGCAAGAGTAAGCTGATTATCATATGCATCCTCATAGGGCAGAACTGACACTGATGGGTAGAAAACATAGGCAAATGTGGAAATGGAAACCCCTTCAATATACTTCATGGAGTAGCTCACACTCTTAGGGTGTGCATTCATGCTCTGTCATGTCTGACTCTGCGACGCTATGGACTGTAGCCCACCAGGCTCTTCTGTCCTTGCCAGTTTCCAGGCAAGAATACTATCTATAATCCACTGGACTGGCTTGCGATTTCCTCCTCCAGGGGATCTTCTCGACCCAGGGATCAAACCCACGTCTCATGTGTCTCCTGCATTGCAGGTGGATACATTATCTGCTGAACAATGGGGAAGTCACACTCTTAGGGGTTATGTCTCAAGTTAGGAAGTTCCCAAACTGGTATGTTTCCAGGTTCAAGGATGTATATTTATCACACAGGACTCAGCATTCCTTCTTGGATGAGATTCAGAATGGAGACAAATCCTGGTGCTTAATCTCCCACTTGGAAATCTGCTAGAAAATGAATCTGAGAGAAGCAGCATGTCCCTTAGCAAACAAGCCTAAATAATTCAACAAACTCTGAACAATAGGACATAGGGCCTCAAATCCAGCAGATCCATGGTACCACTCATGAAGCCTCTGAAGTATTTTAGCAATCAGATAAATATATTCAAAGTTTGAAAACCACTTGATTTCTATCATCTTCACTTACTTCTAACAAAGGTAGTGGCAGTGAGCTCTTGAGGTCAGGGAGTCTGAGCCTCCCTGATGTGCCATTGGACTGGTCTTGTTATAATCTCCTCTTGGGAGGTGGACTTCTGTTTAGTAAAAGAAATGTCCTTCTGGATGCTGGAGTTGCCAGGTAAAATCTACTCCCTTGGTACATGATAAGCTTTCCAGAGGACAATAGTCATGGACCAAAGAAACAGCCTTCTGGCATACTGCAGACAGTATAATAGTTAAGTGTGTGGACTTTCCAGGGTTTCTGTTCCACCTATGCCACTTGTGAGCCCCAAACACCACTGTAGGCATACTCCTGCCATCTTCCATCTTTGCTGTCATCCGCTTTTCTTAAACCATTCCTTGTGCTTGCTTCCATCTGGCTTCTGGGTTTACAGCAACTAATGTTATTGTAATCCTCCTAAAGTCATCCCTTTCTCATCCCTAAGACTCGATGTTTTGTTCCAGAACCCTGATCCTCACTTTGCCTCTCTCTCACCCAGCTACACTGCCTCTGACTGCCTAGGGTAAGCACAGCTCTTGGTTTCCTCAGCCTGGGATCTTTCTGTCCTGAGATCTCTTCCCCTGCTTTCCCTTCATCTCAAAGAGCAGCAACCTGCTGCTGCTGCTGCTGCTGCTGCTGCTAAGTCTCTTCAGTCGTGTCCGACTCTGTGCGACCCCATAGTCAGCAGCCCACCAGGCTCTGCCATCCTTGGGATTCTCCAGGCAAGAACATTGCAGTGGGTTGCCATCTCCTTATCCAATGCATGAAAGTAAAAAGTGAGAGTGAAGTTGCTCAGTCGTGTCCGACTCTTCGAGACCCCACGGACCACAACCTACCAGCCTCCTTTGTCCATGGGATTTTCCAGGCAAGAGTACTGGAGTGGGTTGTCATTGCCTTCTCTGGCAGCAACCTGAAGATTCCTCAATTCTCTGGATCCTTTTCTGATGCAAAGCCAATTGGTTCTCTAGGTTGTAGGGACATACACTTATGAAGGAAGGAGTCATCCTCTCTTTTTACCCAGCCACTTGGAAGTCTGAATTCTTTCAGTTGGTCTAATTCTATGGTTTTCAAGTACAGAGCAAAACTATTGCTAAAGAAGCAATAAAACGGGGTGTGCTTCTCTCCCTCAACATCTATGTTTCCCTTGCTAAACCATGCTTTATACCATACAGTCTAATTAAAACATTTACAGCAACATTCTAGATGTAATGTCTTCTCAAAGAAGAAGCAAAGCTGAGCAATAAAGGAAAACTAGCTGGGGCAACAAAAGCATCTGAGTTATTTTGCTTTTTTTTTTTAATTTGGGTTCACTTGCTGGTAAAGCAGTGTAGTCTTAAATTTTCTTCACTAATTTGCCTGACAAGTCCATGCTAATAATGACTGCCTGGATATATATATATATATATTTAGTTTTCCATCTGCCCCCTTCACATGACATTTTGGATTTTTCATGCCCATCCTCCTCTCCAGAAAGCTGATCTTAGATGTGTCAATGCAGTTAACAGAAATGTTCCAGTTCCGAAATGCTTTTGAGCATATTTCTTCATAATTAAATTTGAACTAGCAGAGCATTTAAAATGTATTTCTCTTTGGACAATAACCAGAGCAACCACAAATGAATCATCTGGAGCCTGGAGCATGACAGTGAAGCTGACTTATAAATATGGAAATGGGGAACAGTGCCCTGAACCAACAATGAGGCCAAAGGGTACATCTCTACATACTCACCTGAGCCAGCCCTTTGGGAGGAAAAAGAGAAGGAGCAGTTCACAGAACCCTCTGGTTTCTTTCATTCATCTGTCATTGCTTAGACCAGTGGCTCTTATCCTTTTTGGGGTCACAGACTTCTTTGAGAATTTGATGAAAGCTTAGGAAAAGTCCTTAGACATTTTTCTTTAGAAAAAGTCTCATTCTTACATGGGTAATTTTAGTCATATGGGGATCAAACAAGAGCTTCAAGTGAAGGAGTTAAGGGGTTAGAGACTCAAAATAAATTTAAGGTCTAATTTGCAGCTCTAGCAGCACTATTTTTCACATAAATGACTATCTCTGGTTCCAGAATTTCAGACCCACATTTTATCAATCTGCTAAACATCCGACTGAAAATTCATCCATACATGCCACTTGTAATTCAAGTTCAATCTACTTCAAATTTAATACCCAGGCTAAAAATCTAAGTCACTTTGATTTCTTCTTCTGTATTCCTCTTGACAGTCAGTCAATGTGTTCATCCATTGTCTGGTTTCTGCCTCCCCAGAATCTCTTACATTTGTTCCCTCCTTGTTGCTTCCTTTGCTAGTCAGGTTCTTATTAACTCTAAGGTGTTTTGGAAGTAGATTTCTAACTGGTCTTCATGTCTGCATTAACAAAGCACAGCTTCAATTTTTTTTTTACCTTTGGCATAAAAGCATTTAATTTTTTTCACTATCTCATAGATTATATCCAAAATCTGTAGCATGTTATTGAGTCTCACTACTCTGAACTTTGATTCCTGCTTTGATTAAAACACTTCCATTCACCTGGCGACTTCATATTACTCTGACCCTTTCTTAAGAATGTCTTGACATCTTTCATACCTGCCTTTACATGCCCTGATCTTCTCCCTTTTGGAGAATATATTAAAAAAATTTTTTTTAGTTTATTTATTTGGATGTGCTGGGTGTTAGTTGCAGCACACAAGATCTTCATTGCATCATATGGATCTTTCATTGCAATGCATGGCCTCTCTAGTTGTGGTGAACGGGCTTAGTTACTCCGAGACATGTGAAGCCTTAGTTCCCCAACCAGGGACTGAACCCAGGCCCTTGCATTGCAAGGCAGATTCTTAACCACTGGAATCCCAGGGAAGTCCCTGAAAATATCTTTTAAATTCTGAACTTCATGTCAGTATATCTACAGTTCTTTTCAAGTCTGAATACATATATTCAAGCCCATATATACATAAATGACTTTAAGTTAAGTTCAGTCGCTCAGTCATGTCTGACTCTTTGTGACCCCCAAGGATGCAGCATGCCAGATTTCCCTGTCCATCACCAAATCTGGAGTTTACTCAAACTCATGTCCATCCAGTCGGTGATGCCATCCAACCATCTCATCCACTGTCATCTCTTTTTCCTCTTGCCTTCTTCAATCTTTCCCAGCATCAAGGTCTTTTCCAATAAGTCAGTTCTTCACATCAGGTGGCCAAAGTATTGGAGTTTCAGCTTTAGCATCAGTCCTTTCAATGAAGATTCAGGACTGATTTCCATTAAGATTGACTGATTGGATCTCCTTGCACTACAAGGGACTCTCAGGAGTCTTCTACGACACCACAGTTCAAAAGCATCAATTCTTCAGTGCTCAGTTTTCTTTATATTCTAACTCTCACATTCATATATCACTAATGGAAAAACCATAGCTTTCACTAGATGGACCTTTGCTGGCAAAGTAATGTTTCTGCTTTTTAATAAGTTGTCTAGGTTGGTCATAGGTTTTCTTCCAAGGAGCAAGCGTCTTTTAATTTCATGGCTGCAGTCAATATCTGCAGTGATTTTGGAGTCCCCAAAATAAATTCTTTCATTGTTTCCATTGTTTCCCCATCTATTTACCCTTGAAGTGATGGGACTGTATGCCATAATCTTAGTTTTCTGAATGTTGAGTTTTAAACCAACTTTTTTTACTCTCCTCTTTCACTTTCATCAAGAGGCTCTTTAGTTTTTCTTCACTTCCTTCCATAAGGGTGGTGTCATCTGCATATCTGAGGTTATTGATATTTCTCCCGTCAATCTTGATTCCAGCTTGTGCTTCTTCCAGCATGGCATTTTGCATGATATACTCTGCATATAAGTTAAATAAACAGGGTGACAATATACAGCCTTGACATACTCCTTTTCCTATTTGGAACCAGCCTGTTGTTCCATGTCCAGTTCTAACTGTTACTTCCTGACCTGCATACAGGTTTCTCAAGAGGCAGGTCAGGTGGTCTGGTATTCCCATCTCTTTCAGAATTTTCCACAGTTTGTTGTAATCCACACAGTCAAAGGCTTTGGCATAGTTAATAAAGCAGAAGTAGATGTTTTTCTGGAACTCTCTCGTTTTATCAATGATCCAACAGATGTTGGCAATTTGATCTCCGGTTCCTCTGCCTTTTCTAAATCCAGCTTGAACATCTAGAAGTTCATGGTTCACGTACTGTTGAAACCTGGCTTGAATGATTTTAAGCATTACTTTGCTAGTGTGTGAGATGAGTACAATGAGCAGTAGTTTGAACAATCTTTCGCATTGCCTTTCTTTTGGATTGGAATGAAAACTGACCTTTTCCAGTCCTGTGGCCAATGCTAAGTTTTCTAAATTTGCTGGCATATTGAGTGCAGCACTTTCACAGCATCATTTTTTAGGATTTGAAATATCTCAACTGGAATTCCATTACCTCCATTAGCTTTGTTCGTAGTGATGCTTCCTAAGGCCCACTTGACTTCACATTCCAGGATATATGGCTCTAGGTTAGTCATCACACCATCATGGTTATCTGGGTCATGAAGATCTTTTTTGTATAGTTCTGTATATTCTTGCCGCCTCTTCTTAATGTCTTCTGCTTCTGTTAGGTCCATACCATTTCTGTCCTTTATTGTGCCTATCTTCATGTGAAATGTATCCTTGACATCTCCAATTTTCTTAAAGAAATTTGTAGTCTTTCCCAGTCTATTGTTTTTATCTATTTCTTTGATAGAAAGATCTGATCACTGAAGTTTGCTTTCTTATCTCTCCTTGCTATTCTTTGGAACTCTGCATTCAAATAGGTATATCTTTCCTTTTCTCCTTTGCTTTTAGCTTCTATTCTTTTCTCAGCTATTTGTAAGGCTTCATCAGACAACCATTTTGCATTTTTGCATTTCTTTTTCCTGGGGATATATGGCTTTATTGAGGTATAATTTACATGCCAGAAAATTCACCCATTTTAAAGGTGCAATTCAATGATTTTTAGTAACTCTACAGGGCTCTACAGGGTTGTGAAACCATCCAAATGTTATAATTCCATATCTACAGGGCAGGTCAGCCTATTAAGTTTAATAATTACAACTGTTCTGAAGGCAGTAATTATCTTTAGTTTATGAATTATTTCTTGAAGCTTAGAGATAAGTAATTGTTTGAAGTCACAGAACCATTAGGAGGTGACATCAGGATTGGAGTCCAGACCTGCCTGACTGCAAATACCCTATTTTTAGGCAATGTCACATAATGTGTCTCAAACAGGAAAAACAAGTCCTACTTTAAGACTGTAATTTACTAAATAAAAAGTGAATTGGTTTTAATTCATGGTTGTATCCAGATGCTAGCAAACGCATAAGCAAGCAGTAAACATCTGTTAAATGACTCAAAAATCCAAACCTGTGTTATATGATGGGGTATTTTAGAACTACTCCACTGTTATTTTTGTTCAAACGATAGGCCATTGGTGGCCTTAACCTTTGGTATAATTTGTGTAACTATAACTAGGAGTGGGTGAAGGGACGGCTTGTTAATCATGCTGCCACGTGAGGAGGGGTGAGTAGGGTCACTAATTACGCCATCTTTGACTTAAATAATCCATCAGGGTTTTAATTTTCTTTTCTTTTTTTAGAATTATTATTTTGTTGTTATTTTATTGAAAATTTTTAATCATTTTTATTGTGCATATTTTATTATTTTTTACATTTATTGGACTATAGTTGATTTAAAATGTGTTTCTGCTGTACACAAAGTGAAGCAGTTATACATCAATAACAATATTCTATATATTAACTGTAGTACGCACTCATCTTGAAGAATGATTACAGTGACAAAAATGTGAGAATTAAGGTGGGAAAAAATAAATAGCTAACTATGTTTAGGGGAAGGTGCACAACGTTTTTCTCTGCTGCTCATGTCTCGGTGACATACACCTCCATTTTCTTCCTTGCAAAAAGTAAAGAACAGATACTCTCATAATCCTCTTTTGATTGTCCTTAAATTCTGTGTTTTTTCTGGTTAATATGGATCTAGAATCATCACAATCAAATAAAACATTGTCTGCAGCTGGCTTTCACTTCATTTCACAAGCAAACCTTGGCCAATATGAGAAAGGAAAGAAGGAGAAAAGTAAATAAAAGGAAAATAAATTAAGAAAAGCAGCTTATGACAAGGAGAAATGAAAGGAATGAAGGGTCTAGAAGAGAAAATTAACTGAAGGAGGAAAGGAAAAGGGGGATTAAAGGGGCTAGAAGAAGGCAGAGAGACAAACAGGAGAGAGAAGAGAGAGGAAAACACAAATGAGAGTGGGTCAAGACCCGGGTAGAAAAGTTAGAAAGGCAGAGAAGAAAGCAACTCGGTGATTTCAGCCAGGTCTTTGCATTTTGAAACAATGTTTTCCAAATCCACGCTTTAACCACAAGCCTCAAAATGCAGTTTGAACTGGAAACAGTCTCCACCGTGATATTTCTCCAAATGTTTTTCTGCTGAAAAGATTGCCTAATGCATGGATCCTTCTGCATCCCAGTCCCTGTTTGAAAGCAGACCTGGAAGCCTCAGCTTTCTATTTCCATAAGGCGTGAAGGGCTCTGGCCTTGAGTTGGCCCGACATGGATGGGCTCAATTCACAAAGGTAGGCTGGCCAAGGGAGCGGAGCATAAGTTGTTCACTGCCGCAGGAGGGCTGGCTGGCTTGAGTCGTTCTTGGTTCTCCTCCAGTGTGATCTCACACATCGTGACAGGGCTTGTATCTCACTCTGGTGAAAGTGGTCCTTATTAAGTGAAACCTAAAAGGCTTGAGGAGGCAAAGTAAAGACAGTCTTCACCTGTCCTAAGGACTCAGCAAAAAGATACAATGCTAAACTTAACGTCGAAAGGCTTAGGTCCATTCTCAAGACAATCCACAAACCATGCAAACCTCTGAATCCTCTCTTCAAATGGACTCTGCATTCTGTTTATCTGGAAAAATGAACACAGCCACTTTGCCCATCTGCTTTGCTTTTCAAGAGGATGATTTGCTGTCTGTCTTATATGGAGGCAAAATCATAGAACACATCTGTAGTTCCCAGAGAAGGGTGTTTATAGCGTCAGCATTTCTGCCATATCCTTCATCAGTGTACTGGGGACATTGATTGGGTCATTCTTATTTATTAAAGCTTAATGTTTTTCTAAATGAAGTTCATCCCTCAGTAGTGTCCAGCTCTTTGAGATCACATGGCCTATAGCCCACCAGGCTTCTCTGTCTGGGGAATTCTCCATGCAAGAATACTGGAGTGAGTAGCTATTCCCTGCTCCAGTGGATCTTCTAGACCTAGGGAAGCCCCAGTGACATTAAAGCAGATCACAGAAAATGTTTTATTTAATTGTGATTATACTAGGTTCATACTAGGAATTTCTAGTACTTCAGAGCACTCTACAGGGAATTATAGGAGTTGTGTATATGTTATGGACTGAAAGTTTGGGGTCCCCCAAAACCTCATATCTTGAAGCCTTAACCCTCAATGTGATGATATTTGGAGATAAGACCCCCTAAAAAAGTGACTAAGATTAAATGAGGTCATAAGTATTGGGCCCTGTTCTGAGAGAATCAGTGTCCTTATAAAAAGAGATACCAGCCAGCAAGCTTGTTCCTCTCTCCCCTCCCCCTCCTCTCTCTCTCTATCCCTCCACACATATTGAGGACATTACTTGCATGGATGTGCTTAATAGCAAGAAGGTGGCCCATCTGCAAGCTAGGAAGAGAGCCTTCATTAGCACTGAACTCACTGGCACCTTGAATTTGGACTTCCCAAACTTCATAACTGTGAGAAAGAAATTTCTATAGTTTTCGCCATACACCCAGTGTCATTTTGATAAGACAGCCTGAGTAGACAACACAGTATGCTCTCCTTTTTGCAAGGAGGAGGGGGAGGGACGTGCAATCAAGACATGACCAAGAGAAAGGTTGACCATGTTTCCTTAACTGGAGTCTGTGATTTTTCCTTCTTTTTGAACCCAACACTTTCCTTCTCTTAAACTATCTTGTGTTAAGTAAACCCCCCCAGAATATTTTGACCCTGATTTACTGATTTCACAGTCATATATAAATGTATAAAATCCAATATTGCATGTATCATGTTTTTTCCGTCAGAGACAACAGTAGCCTCTCACTGAATGACTGTCTCTTTTAAAAAAATATTTGTTTGTCTGTGTCGAATCTTTGCTGTGGCACACGGAGTCTTTGGTGTGTCACAGGGGATCTTTCACAGCGGTGCACAACTGTAGGTGTGGCACGAAGGCTTGGCTGCCCATGCATGGGATCTTAGTTCCCCTACCAGGGATCGAAGTCACATCCCCTGTACTGCAAGGTGGGTTCTTAACCACTGGACTACTGGGAAGTCCCTGAATGAGTGTCTTTAGAAAAGAAAATCCTATGGGAAGGGAAGGTTCATGTTCTCTTTAACCTATAGATTCAATTATTTACCCATTCACAGAAATTCCAATAGTCAGACTACTGTGTTATTTACTAAGTAGTCCAGACAGTCCAGTTTGTTAGTCCAGACAGTTCAATTTGTTAATATTTTTCAGAAGAAATTTTAGACATTAAGCCCTAGGACCTTTATACAGACTCTCTCTTTAAAGGAATTTGTGGTCTAAACCTGGTAGGCCTGTATCTGGTTCCAGGTTGTGGCTTTCATCGAGGGCCTTCCTCCTAACCAACTCCCTCTCCCCCTGGTCCCTCTTCCATTCATACTCTTCTCTGCATTATCAGGAAAATAATGAGTGCTGAAGGCTCCAGGCTCCTTCCTTCCTCTAGTTTTTAACGTACTGTCTGGAGAGTGCTCCCCACCAGGATACCTATTCATTCATTGTATCTATTTATGTATCCATTGCCAGATACTGTCCCAGGAACTAGGGATATATGACATCTGTGAACAAGACAAATATTCCTATTCTCAAGAAATGTATATTCTTATTGCAAGCCACAGGTTGGATTGCCTGGGAAGCACACTCTGCTAAGGAGTTTAGGAGCCAAGATGTTTATTATAAGGTACTCCAGGTGTCAAGATCTGTTAAAGGAAATAAAAGGAAGCAGGATTAGAAACAGGGAAAGCTGAGCTGCAATACAGGCTCAATAGAGAGAGGACAAGAAGGCCTGGTGTGCTCCAGTCCATGGGATTGCAGAGTCAGACTTGGTGACTGAACAACAGACAGTCTCAGCTACCCCATGGCGTGATTTAGAGCAAGACTGGCCGTTTGAGTGGTCCCCATTGAAATGGCTGGGATTTTATTGCCTGCTCTGACTAATGATATTAATAGTATCTCAGCTCTCCCAGGAAGGAAATGACTTTGGGCAAAGTGGCTTTCTGTGGCTGAGATAATATCTGAAGGGACAGGCAGCTGAAGGCTCTCTGATGAGCAGGAAGGATATCATCATGACACATCATGTGGTTCTAGCATAGGTTTACTAAAACTGTGTGAGCCTAAATCCCAAAGCCATATTCCTTTTGGCTTGTTTTCAGCAACAGACTATTTTTTTTTAATTGAAGCAGTTTTGGGAAATAAGAGACCATTATAATATTTATTATATCGTGAAAGCCACTCAAGCGTGACCAACTGTGACACAATGGAGGAACAGGCTTCTCTGTCCATGGAATTCTCCAAGCAAGAATACTGGGGTGGGCTGCCATGTCCTTCTCCAGAGGATCTTCTCAACTCAGGAATTGAATCCAGGTCTTCCTCATTGCAGGCAGATTCTTTACTGTCTTAGCCACCAGGGAAGCCCTTTATTATATAAGTGACTGCAAATAGTATAGAAATGTGATGATTTTAATTCCACATAATTTTATTATTTTCAGTAAATGCAATTTAAAAAAATAAATAATAGTTAAGCTAGTTCAGTACAGTTCAGTCGTGTCCAACTCTTTGTGACCCCATGGACTACAGCATGCCAGGCCTCCCTGTCCATCACCAACTTCAGGAGTTTACCCAAACTCATGTCCATTGAGTCGGTGATGCTATCCAACCATCTCATCCTCTGTCATCCCCTTCTCCTCCTGCTTTCAATCTTTCCCAGCATCAGGGTCTTTTCAAATGAGTCAGCTCTCTGCATCAGGTGGCCAAAGTATTGGAGCTTCAGCTTCAACATCAATCCTTCGAATGAATATCTAGGACTGATCTCCTCTAGGGTGGACTGGTTGGATCTCCTTGCAGTTGTTGAAGCATCTCGTAAAAAGAATTTAAAGGTTCCTTTTATAGAAGTGGCATGGAAAAAATGTATACATGCTTATATACATACATAAAAGAGAATGTTTAATGTGATTTAATGTATAGAACCTTACAGACTTCAAAAATTAATACACCAAAAGGAACAAAAATCGTCAAAATTCCTGTACCAAACATAGATTTATAAAATACAGTCACTGTACCATTTGGGTTCACACCAGTGTTTGGGGATGAACAAGCTGATGACGATGGTGTGAGCCATCAAAGAAAGACATCTTCTTACTGGCTCTCCAGTCTCTGATTATGCATTTGTCTTATCCCTGAAGTTCTGACAAGCAGTGGCTTTCTGCCCTGATCAATGGCAAGTAGACCTTCTTACAACTAGACTGGGATGGACATCCCACTGAATGAAATGGCCCTCTCAGCACAAAGAAAGGTCAGGGAGACAAAGCTCCTTATGCCTAGAGCTCAAGATTGAGTAACAAGTACACAGTGTAGGACCTAAGGTACCTCGAGCCCCCTCCTGGACAATGCTCCCCAGAAATAGCAAGGTACTCAATCAAGTACCTTATTTGGTAAGTTGCTTACTTTATGCAGTAAGTGAAGAAAGAAAAATACAGAAACACATGCCTGTGTACACACACACACAGAGATTCTGTCTGTGTTTTCCAGTTAACTCCAGAATTCCCTGGACAAATAATGGTCTCTTACTCTAGAACCAGTGATTTCTTCTCCCTCTCTGGTAGGAGTTAGTCTCTTATGAATGAGATTAGTAAATCTAGTTTGAGAACTCAGTTGTCCCTCAGTGAGTTGTTAAAAATCTAGTTTCTGAACCTGCAAAATGAAGTCAGTAAGCTGTATCCATGAGTGAATGGGATGGAACAGAGAAGCAATGCACTTGATATTAGAAGACCAGTCTTTAGGTAAGTCTTAGTTTTACTATTGAGTGACTATCTTTGGCAAGTCCTTTGTTAAACTCTCTGCTTTTCATTTACCCCCTTTTTAACTAACATGATAATAATGACAATTTCACACCCTGTAGTTGAAAACTGTTGTTTAGATACAGGGTATCATCATGATATAGAAACCCTGAATTCAAGATTCCCATATCTGGGAAGTATTTGAGAGATTGTTTCTTTGAGACCTTACCTTTAGAAAAATGAATGTCTGAATCACCACTGAGAGATCCCCTGGTTGACTTAATTCTCAACCCAAAGCAAAAGAACTTTGCATGTGGGAAAAATATTGCTTTTCAGTTGTCACAGCAAGCTTTCCACAAACACTTGTCCAGTTGAATTAAGTTGAAACATTTGATGCATAGTTGATGTTAAAACTTCAACTGTGAAAAAACCATCTTTATTTTTATTGTAATTGGTCTTTCTCTCATTGCCCTCTGTTCTACTTGCTGCAGATTGTTTGAGCTAGTCACTTCCAGGTGACTTCAGTCAATTCAAATGGAAAGCTCAGGCCCATTCAGAGTTTTCTTCTTGTTCTCCAGTGGTCTCTAATTCCTGCCAGTAGGTTTTATACAAGGTCATCTGTACTGTATTTTCTGGGAGGTCCAGTTGTTCAGTCCAATCTTTAACAATCTTCGGAAGAGACAAAACTTTCCCCATATTTACATCTCTTTTTTTTTTGCCTTTTTTTTTTTTATTGTTTTTGCCATACATTGTCATGATATCACCATGGGTTTACATATGCTTCCCCTCCAGAACCTCCTTCCCTCCTTCCTCCCCCCCCGGGAAATCTCGCTGCACCAGTCCCGAGCATCAATCCTGGGCTGGCGATTGATTAGACACATGACAATTTACATCTCTTGAGAGGTGCATGCCCTGCTTGGCTTCCTTGGTCCATAGTCTATGCTGCATTCCTCATTACTTTCCTCCTTTCTTCCTCCACTTTCTCATTTACCTCTTACCTTCTCCTTTTCTCTTTTCCTTCATGAGTTTCTCTGTCTTTCTCATGCACTGACCACCCAAACCCCTGACACACACTCACCATTTATTGAGCACGTAGTGTTAGCTGTACAAAAGATACTCAGATGTGACCCTTGGTTTTAAGGGGCCTCCAGATAAAGGAACCTGCATCATCAAGTTGAGGTCAAAACTTTCAGCCTTAAAAAGCCTAAAATCTCTCAAAAGAACTTTTTCATTAAGGAAGCCCAATCCTCAAGCATCACAAAGACACTGTATCCTAAAACTGATCATCTTTGAATCATTTAGGAGCAAATCCTACCCATCGCCTGGCTCAGTGCCAGGAATAAGAGTGTTGCAGGGAGACCAGAGGCTTCCTTTGTCTGAGGATAAGAAACGAGAAGCTCATCTCCATCATCTCTTACTAATCACCAGCACTTTGACTGTGGTTTCTGATGAGGCAAATTCCCTCAGCAGGCTGAGGCAATATTTTCCAAAGGAAAGCAAGTTTTGTTTTGCATTTACTCCTCCTGCTCATCACAAGTCTTGCCGAGGTTCCCAGCCTGGATCTGCCCGCAAGCGACCATCTGGCTAGCAGCTGCTCTGTCCAAGTGGAAACACTCCGGCCTGAGTAGTCCAAGGGCTTCGTTTACTTCTTGTAAATGACAATGTCTGTATTGTAGGTTACCCCTGTCCTTTCCACTGGAAAGGCAACAACTGTCATTTTCTTTCCTTCTTCTTTTCATATGTGATTGTTTACCATGAGAGCACATATGTCTGACATATGGCAGGGGGCTAGTTGGCTTAAACTGGTAAGCATGGCCAGTTGCCTTTCATCAAGTCTGTGAGTGCAGCTCTTGGGGAGAAGCCTAGAGAACCCGAAATTGTAAGGTTCGAATTATGGAATCCAGCCAGATGCATGTTCATTTGGTCAGGAGAGCCTGCTGGCTGAGTGCTAACAATGGTCTCAGCAGCAGAGAATAACTTACCCATCCCCTCTGCTTGCCCTATCAAGCTCAGTAACATGGTTAGGAACACCAATAATTAATATTTATAATGTGCTTATTATGTGCCTGGCACAGTGCTGAGTGTTTTACATGTATTATTCTATTAAATACTCTCAACTACCTTGTGAAGTGGTTCTAAATATTAATCCATTTCAATATTTTGAAATCCACGGGTGAGTCATTTGTCTAAAGTCACATAGCTCATCTGCCTACTTCCCTTGCTTTCTCAGTGGCAGAATTCTTATAAGCTCCTTACAGGCAGGAATCCTGAATTGCTCAGCACTGAGTCCTCAACACTTAGCAAAGGGCCTCCTCACTCACAGAAGATGCTAAAAACAAAAACAAATAAATAACCTCAAGTTACCCCCCCACCACTCACCCAAACCCATCACTTGTGGAATGAATAGATGTTCAATGAATGGAGAACAAGTTTGTGCCTTTACAGTAGAAGGCTCCTTGTTTTTTCCTCTAAGAACCATGACCCTCTTAAAAACAAACAAACAAACAAAAAGACTAAAAAACCAAAGAAATGATGCTCTCCAATCAACTTTACCAGAAGTCATCTATACTCAGAAACATGTAGAGAAAAAAATGCCACTGGTACTCTGACCTCTCCAGAGACTGGTCTCACCCCACACAGACTGGCAGCTAGCTGCTCTTACCTGAAAATAGATGATAATTAATGTCTCATTTATTTTGGCCTGCAGCTTTCCCTTTAGTCATGTTGTTTGCTTTCTTAACATCCTTTTTGTTTGACTTGTTCCATCCTGTCCGCTTTGGAGTTTTAGCTCAGACCCTCTCTCCTGTTGAATGACTCCTTCTCGACTTGCTCCTACAGTGATTACATCACTTTAACACCAGTTCGAGGGCATGATAGCCAAGAACTCCAGGAGATTATCTTTAGAGGCTGAGGGTTTAATTTCCCTGGGTAAAGAGGGCTTCGGGCAGATATAGTCCTGTGTTCTGCACCGTTGCTGAGATGGTGGTTAATAAGGGCTTCGTGATCCAGCTTTTGTGGCCAAACTTTGGGTCTCATATCCTTTTCAGCTCACATGTCCTTCTTTCCTCAGCTTCTTTACATTTTCAGGGTCCAAATTGTACCTAGAGACAGATACAACTTTACAATGGGAGTATTTCTTCGTATTGAGATTTTAGACAATATTTGAATTGATATTGATGCATCTACTCGGTGTTAGGCAGTTGACCTACATCAGCATGAATCAGCACTCAAAGAGCAGGGCTGATGTAAATGGAAACAAAAGGCAAGCTTCCAGGGCTGGGATGTCAGGAGGCTCACGGAGGTCTTGTAGATTCCTTCTTCCTGAATCTTCTTTCTTACTCTTTCTCCTTCCCCAAGTTCCGTTTTTGAAATTTCATTTTCTTGGTTGGTCTTATCAAGAGGCGACCATTTGGGTTTTGATGACCATAATGTTATGCCTTGTAGAGCTTTTCTTGGAAAGACTGACCATCCAGAGTTTCCAGCTGTCATCAGGCTGCTGTGAGTTTTGTTTTGCTTTTTCACATGATACTTCTGTGTGTTAGAACTAAGGTCAGAAGAACCTCATAACTGATATTGGATCTGAGTATCACCATTTGCAAAATGCTTTCAGAAAACCTCTCCTGAGCCTTAAATTTTCTGATAAACGTTAAGAAGATTCCTATCCTTCATTTGCAAATGAAGAAACCAAAACTTAAAGACACTGAGATTCTGATCCAAAGTCACACAGCCAGTAAATGAAAGATTGATATTTTCCATGTCCATGCTTTTTTCACCATACTGCACTTTTCATTCTTAACATCCCCTCAGACAATGCTAACCACATTAGAACTACCTGATATTCTTATTGAAAAATACTAATGCTGAAGCCCTATCCCAATGATTGGCATAATTGGATCCTGGATATCAGTCTTTTTTTCATGTCCCTTATTTATTTGTTTTTAATAATTTTGTTTATTTACTTTTGGCTCTCCTGGGTCTTCACCGCTGCTCAGGCCTTCCTCTAGTTGCAGGAAGTGGGGGCTATTTCCTAGTTGTGATGTGTGGGCTTCTCAGTGCAGTGGCTCCTCTTTGTGAAGCTCAGGCTCTAGCGCACATGGACTCAGTAGTCGCAGCATATGAGCTCTGCAGCACAAGTTCAATAGTTGTGGTACACAGGCTTAGTCGCTCCACGGCATGGGGGATCTTCCCGGATCAAGGACTGAACCCGTGCCTCCTGCACTGGCAGGCAGATTCTTTTACACTGAGTCACCAGGGAAGCCCTCATGTCCACTATTTCTAATGTGAGTGCCATTGATCCATAGTCTTTATTTCCATGACCCTTGGTGAATTGCAAAGAAGCCTACAAACTGAGAACAGTATACTTTTTTTTAGCGTCTTCATCTTCACATTGGTTACCAAACGCCAGGCTCTGTTAAACTATTGAATCCCTAGACAAGTATGTTTTTTGTTGATACATGAGCTTCAAAATCCAACCCTTCTGCTATTCTAGAAGACAGTTTCCAATTCCAGACTGTGTGCTGCTCCAAACAAAAGGAAAAAAAAAAAAGGCAGAGGTTATCTCCTTCAACTGGCCAGCTGTTGATATTTATAAAGCTGTTCGTGTGCCTAGAATTGCTCTGCCACGGAAATCATATTTGCTTATAAAGGCTATCACCAGCTGACTTTTATATCTGACCCGTTGTCCAGAAGAAAAATGTTAACTAGTTTACAGCTTATATTTTCTCAGAAGTTTTATGGTAAAAACACATTTTTCCAATAAGTACATTCCTCTCTCTCTGGGTTTCAAGCATAGCACTTCAGACATGATCAGTGGCTTGGACCTGGACTCACACTTGGTTACTCCTGGCCAGTGAGGCCAGTCTGCTAAGCAGCAGTAGTCCTTGAAGCTCACTCGGAACAGACACCAGCTGTGTTCTCAGGTCTCTTCATTTTGAGGAAAGGGGCAGAGTCAGTTTTTCTCTGTGTATTTCCGGTGGAAGGTGGGTCTGCTGTGCTGGGAAAGGTACAGAGAGTCACTTCCCAGGGATCCAGTAATTAAGATTCCATCCTTACTGCAGGGGGCAAAAAGGGTTTGATCCCTGGTAGGGAACTAAGATTTCACATGCAATGTGATATGGCCAAAAAAACTAAAACCAAAAAAAAAAAAAAAAACCCCACCCAAAACAAAACAAAACAAAAAGTTACAGGGAGAAGGGAAGACAGGCAAAGTGGAGAGAGACGTCTGTCTTTGAGTCATTAAAACTCAGCTAACCAGAATCTTCAGTTAATCAGAACTCCTTTCCACTTCAGTAGGCAAAGATAAACCCTAACCAATCACATTTATTGTAAAACCAATGAAAAGGAAAAAAACTTTGTGACAATGCTATAGATTCTATTAGAGTATAGGAATTTGAAATCAGACATGGTCTTTATTTGTCTTTGTATGCTTCTCACCTAATACAGTGCCTAAAGTATATTTGTGCTTATATTTGTTTCCAAATTATTTTAGTTTCATTAAATAAGCATATGTTCATAGTTTTTTTTAAAGAAAAGCTAAAATGCTTTCAAGTCTTATAATGAAAAACAGCAAATACTTAATTTTTCCCATTATACCCTATCTCCAGCCTCTAGAAACTTTGAAATGTTTGACTATTGTTTGATACTTTCCTTCTTGTTTCTAAATAATACATCAATGCTGACTTCTTGATTTAAACATTATAAGAATTATTTATTAGCCTGCTCTCAACTTTAGAAATTATCTATTGACCCACTATGGCAAATGAGGATTTAGTAATGTGTTCCCTCCATATTCTTTAATTGTTTCTTCTTACTCTCTCTTTGAGCATAGTTATGTCACAATTTTGTTGAGTCCTCATTTACATTACTTTGCCCATGTAAATACTATTTGCTGCTGAGGCCAGGTGGCTCAGATGGAAAAGAACCTGCCGTCAATGCAGGAAACCCAGGTTCAATCCCTGGCTTGAGCAGATCCCCTAGAGGAGTAAATGGCAGCCCACTCCAGTATTCTTGCCTTTAGATTTCTATGGACAGAGGAGCCTGGTAGGCTACAGTCCATGGGGTCACAAATAGTTGGACACGACTGAGCAACTAACACTTTCACATACTTTCACAAGCAGTATGCTATGACTCTATTTTCTTTCTTAAATGTTTTGTTTTCTTTCATAAGTTAATTAGCTGATTGTATGTTATTTCTTTTCTTTTGTAAAATTATCTATGCATTTTCAGCAGTTTCTTCTTAATGCAACACAATTCCAATATACTTCTCAATACTGTTTTTCTCCTGTATTGATATATTGTCACATGTATCAAATAAACACTAGTTCCATTTTGATATTTTCCCTTGGAGATCTCTTTCCCTATTGTTGCTCAATTTTGATGGGCTTTTCCATAGAACTGCCAAATAGCTCTCATCCTTTCTGTAGTTAGAAGCCTCTGGGATGGCCTCTGAAGGTCCTGTCTCCTGGTCTTCATATTCTTGTATAATATTGTCCCCTTGAGTCAGGGTGGAGCTTACTTATTCATGTCTAACAAATTGAATATGGCAGAAGTGATGGGATGTCACATTCTTTTTTTTTTTTTTTTTTCCATTCTGAGTCCACTTTTAATTTGGATCTGTCTCTGCTGCTAAGTTGCTCAGTCATGTCCGACTCTGTGCGACTCCACAGACGGCCGCCCACTAGGCTCCTCCATCCCTGGGATTCTCCAGGCAAGAACACTGAAGTGGGGTGCCATTTCCTTCTCCAAGGGATGTCACATTTTGAAAAAAAAAAAGACCATGGCTTCTACGTTGAAAACTCTTTCTTAGGCAGAAGAACTCTCTCTTCTTCTTAATACCTTGCTTTTATTTCATGGCTACAATATCCTCTCTTTCTCTCTGAGTTTACTCCAGTTGGTCATTCCAGGTATGGCTGTAGAGCAGAAGTTATAAGTAAACACTAAGCCCAGACTATGAACACATTATAAAGCTAAGGGGTAGTTTTATAGACAGTAGGGAAATCAAGTAAATTAAGTCATGTGTAGTCCTTAGCGATCTAAGAGTCACGTATACATAACATGTATAATATGTACAGTTCTTATGTGCTAAGTTTGGCACATAAGAGAAGACTTAGCACATAAGTGTTCAAAAGATATTGGAAGAAGAGAAGGGGGAGAGGGAGGAAATCATTTTAATAGTTCTAATGAGATAATCTTGACTTGAACTAAAGAGTAACACTGGATATAAAATAGTAGAAAGTATCAGAGACCTCTTAGAATCAAGGGAAAACCATGCTGTTTCATTAGTCTGGCTACTGTTCTCTGATTATCTGTTAACAGAGCTTACTTAATTAGATTGTTAGTTTGTTAAAGGCAGAATGAAAGTGATGTCACTCAGTTGTGTCTGACTCTTTGTGACCCCATGGACTGTAGCTTACCAGGCGTCTCCATGCATGGGATTTTCCAGGCAAGAGTACGCGAGTGGGTTGCTTCTCCAGGGGATCTTCCTGACACAGGGATTGAAGCCTGGTCTCCTGCATTGCAGGCAAACACAATGTTAAAGGCAGAGAGGAGTCTTCATATAAATTGATTATGTGAAGTCTTTAAGCAAAAGCTGTGCATAAATCAGATGTGATCAGTATTGCATCTTATGCATCATCCATCCACCCTCTGCTCTCCTGACCTTCTTGCCCAGGCTCTTGCAATTCTGCCAGATGACCAGGCTCACTAAAAATCATTTTCACTTTAGCCTTGAATGAGAGATATTCAATCATTATGCCATTTTTCTTTGGTAAATTGGATTATTGAAAACCTAATACCATTTATGCTGTGTGTGATGTATGTGCTCAGTTGCTTAGTTGTGTCCAACTCTACGACCTCATTGACTGCAGTCTGCCAGGCTCCTCTGTCCATGGGATTTACCGGGCAAGAATACTGGATTGGGTTGCCATTTCCTCTCCCAGGGATCTTCTTCACCCAGAGATTAAACCTGCATCTCTTGCATCTCTTACATTGACAGGCAGATTCTTTACCACTGTACCACCCGGGAAGCTCTAATTCCATTTATGGTACTACATGTAAAAGCAATCTCTCTCATATTCTAAAGGAAAGTCCTGCCTGGGGCCCTGCAGGCAGGTGACCTCCACATTCAGACAGTTGGGGTCTTTATTCCTGCCTCTGTGTTGTTGTATCTTGTTTGCTTTACAGCATTCCACCTCCTTCAACTCTAATTGACTGTAAACTCCTCATAGGGCAAGAGACTAATATTCATTTTAATCTTTCTTCCATGAATTCTGTTCCTCAATTCCTCATTCCTGTCTCTGATAATCAGAAATGTTATTCTTCACATTGCAAGGGCTCTGTAAAGGTTGTTAAAGTAGATATTCTGAACAAGTAAAGCATGCTACCAGAGAGGGCCAGAGGAATTGCTACAGGAGTTGGAAGAGGAAATGTCATGAAGCAATGTAACAGAACAAAGTCAAGGGGTAAATAGGTAGAACCCTAGAATGGATGAACTGGGAACATGATTGTAAAGTTTGTTTCTTTGGGGATTCTGAGGACGTTACATAGCCTCTTTGAGCACAACACCCTGCTCTTTGTAAAATAAGCATAATAATATCTCTCTTATTCTAGTTCCTTGGACTGCAAGAGTCCAGAATAACATATGTAAAAGCAATCTGAACTCCGTGGAAGTCAAGAGTGACAGACCCAATGCATGCTATTATGATTTTCCTCCTACAATTTGGCATTTAAAACAGTGACTTAAATAACTTTATTTGAAGTTAAAAGAAATAATATATTTAATTTATGATGATCTTTTAATTGCCAGAACCTAAAGGCATATAGAACATTGGTTCAGATGGATTTTGTTTCAAGTAGTTGCCCTACTTTATTAGTCAGGAGAGGCTAGGCTTATGCTGTGGTAACAAACAACCCCGAAATCTCAGTGGTTAACACCTTAGTTTGTTTTTCATTAAGGCAAAATCTGCTGGAATCCAGGCAACTGTCCAGGGAAGCTGCCAGGGCAGGGCTGCAGCATTCCGTGCTGGTTTTATCTGGGGCTCCCCAACATCAATGTGAGAACTTCCCTGTGATTCCTAGGACAGGGGGAAGGGAGACTAGAGCATCATGTGGAGCTTTTCACAGACTTGGCCTGGAAATGACACATCCCACTCTCACTCATATTTTATTACGAAGAACTAGAATGAAACAAGTGAAAACCAATTTATAATCACAGAAAACTCATCAAATAGATCATATGGACCACAGCCTTGTCTAACTCAACGAAACTGTGAGCCATGCCATGTAGGGCCACCCAAGATGGACGGGTCATGGTGGAGAGTTCTAACAAAAAGTGGTCCACTGGAGAAGGAAATGGCAAACTACTTCATTATTCTTGTCTTGAGAACCCCATGAATAGTCTGAAAAGGCAAAAAGATAGGACACTGAAAGATGAACTCCCTGGTCGGTAGGTACCCAATATGCTACTGAAGAACAGTGGAGAAATAACTTCAGAAAGAATGAAGAGACAGAGCCAAAGCAAAAGCAATACTCAGTTGTGGATGTGACTGATAATGGAAGTAAGGTCTGATGCTGTAAAGAACAACACTGCATAGGAACCTGGAATGTTAGGTCCATGAATCAAGGCAAATTGGAAGTGGTCAAACAGGAGATGACAAGAGGCAACATCAACATTTTAGGAATCGGTGAACTAAAATGGACTGGAATGGGCGAATTTAACTCAGATGACCATTATTTCTACTACTGTGGGCAAGAATCCCTTAGAAGAAATGGAGTAGCCCTCATAGTTAATGAAAGAGTCTGAAATGTAGTACATGCATGCAATTTCAAAAATGACAGAATGATCTCTGTTCGTTTCCAAGGAAAACCATTCAACATCACAATAATCCAAGTCTATGCCCCAATCAGTAATGCTGAATAAGCTGAAATTGAATGGTTCTATGAAGACCTATAAGATCTTCTAGAATTAACACCCAAGAAAGATGTCCTTTTCATTATAGGGGACTGGAATGTGAAAGTAGGAAGTCAAGAAACACCAGGAGTAACAGGCAAATTTGCCCTTGAGGGTACAGAATGGAGCAGGGCCAAAGGCTAACAGAGTTTTGCCAAGACAATGCATTGCTCATAGCAAACACCCTCTTCCAACAACGCAAGAGAAGACTCTACACATGGACATCACCAGATGGTCAACATCAAAATCAGATTGATTATATTCTTTGCAGCCAAAGATGGAGAAGTTCTATACAGTCAGTAAAAACAAGACTGGGAGCTGACTGTGGCTCAGCTCAACTCCTTATTACCAAATTCAGACTTAAATTGGAGAAAATAGGGAAAACCACTAGACCATTTTCGGTATGACCTAAATCAAATCCCTTACAATTATACAGTGGAAGTGAGAAATAGATTCAAGGGATTAGATCTGATAGACAGAGTGCCTGAAGAACTATGGAAGGAGGTTCATGACAATGTACAAGAGGCAGGGATCAAGACCATCCCCAAAGGAAAGAAATGCAAAAAGGCAAAATGGTTGTCTGATGAAGCCTGATAAATAGCTGAGAAAAGAACAGATGCAAAAGGCAAAGGAGAAAGGAAAGATATACCCATTCGAATGCAGAGTTCCAAGGAATAGCAAGCAGAGATAAGAAAGCCTTTCTCACTGATCAATGCAAAGAAATAGAGGAAAACAATGGAATGGCAAAGACTAGAGATCTCTTGAAGAAAATTTAGAGATACCAAGGGAACATTTTATGCAAAGATGAGCACAATAAACGACAGAAATGGTATGGACCCAAGAGAAGCAGAAGACATTAAGAAGAGGTGGCAAAAATATACAGAAGAACTATACAAAAAAAATTTTAATGACTCAGATAACCACAATGGTGTGATCACTCACCTACAGCCAGACATCCTGGAATGCAAAGTCAAGTGGGCCTTAGAAAGCATCACTATGAAACAAGCTAGTGGAGGTGATTGAATTCCAGTTGAGCTATTCCAAATCCTAAAAGACGATGCTGTGAAAGTGCTGTACTCAATATGCCAGCAAATTTGGACAACTCAGCAATGGCCACAAGACTGGAAAATGTTAGTTTCATTCTAATCCCAAAGAAAGGCAATGCCAAAGAAAACTACCGCACAGTTGCACTCATATCACATGCTGGTACAGTAATGCTCAAAGTTCTCCACGTTAGGCTTCAACAGTACACAAACCATGAACTTCTAGATGTTCAAGCTAGAATTAGAAAATGCAGAGGAACCAGAGATCAAATTGCCAACATCTGCTGGATCATTGAAAATGCAAGAGAGTTCCAGAAAAAAAAAAAAAAAAAACATCTACTGCTTTATTGACTATGCCAAAGACTTTGACTGTGTGGATCATAACAAACTGTGAAAAATTCTTCAAGAGATGGGAATCCCAGACCACATTACTGGCCTCCTGAGAACTCTGTATGCAGGTCAAGAAGCAACTGTTAAGACTGAACATGAAACAATAGACTGGTTCCAAATAGGGAAAGGAGTATTGTCAAAGCTGTATATTGTCACCATGCTTATTTAACTTATATGCAGAATACATCATGCAAAATGCTGGGCTGGATGAAGTGCAAGCTGGAATCAAGATTGCCGAGAGAAATATTAATAATCTCATATATGCAGATGACACCACTCTCATGGCAGAAAGTGAGGAACTAAAGTGCCTCTTGATGAAAGTGAAAAAGCAGATAAAAAAAGCAGATAACTCAATATTCAGAAAACTAAGATCATGGCATCCAGTCCCATCACTTCATGGCATATAGATGGACACACAATGAAAACAGTGAGAGATTTTATTTTGCGGTCTCCAAAATCACAGCAGATGGTGACTGTAGCCATGAAATTAAAAGACGCTCCTTGGAAGAAAGCCTATGACCAGCCTAGACAGAATATTGAGGAGGAGAGGCATTACTTTGCCAACAAAGGTCCGTCTAGTCAAAGCTATGGTTTTTCCAGTAGTCATGTATGGATGTGAGAGTTGGACTATAGAGAAAGCTGAGCACCAAAGAACTGATGCCTTTGAACTGTGGTGTAGGAGAAGACTCTTGAGAGTCCCTTGAGTGCGAGATCAAACCAGTTCATTCTAAAGGAAATAAGTCCTGAATCTTCATTGGAAGGACTGATGTTGAAGCTGAAATTCCAATACTTTGGCCACCTGGTGTGAAGAAATGACTTATTGGAAAAGACACTGATGCCGGGAAAGATTGAAGGGAGGAGGAGAAGGGAGTGACAGAGGAGATGGTTGGATGGCATCACTGACTCATGGACTTGAGTTTGAGTAAGCTCTGGGATTTGTTGATGGACAGGGAGATCTGGAGTGCTGCAGTCCATGGGGTCACAGAGAGTTGGACATGACTGAGCATTGAACTGAACTGAGATGTATGTTCCCTCCTCTCCCTGTAATGCTAGGAAGTACAGTCTCTTCTATACTGAACTACAGCCCTAATTCCATACATAATAAGATATAACATTGGTTACGATGATAAAGGCAATCCAGCTCTGACAAGGTACAGACACTAAGGATTTATGCCCTGGGCCAGTACTGAGGATCAGGAGCAGAACCCAGGGCTCCTGACTCCCAGGGCAGTACTCCTTCTCCTCCAACAGGCTTCCCCAAGTGCTGTTTTTGGAGATTAGTTGTGGTATCCCTCCCTCACACACAAAAGTAACTCTGTGGTTAAACTAACTCACAAAGACAGGATTAAACAATAGGGTAGGTAAAGCTAATAGTTTTATTTGCAGAACATCTGCTCTTTCTAGTGAACAAAACTTGTGGGAGATTTTCACAAGAACTATTACTAAATCTCTCCTATCCTCTTTTGAATAAGTGATATCCTGGATCTCGGTTCTGGGCTTTATACTCTTATACAAGTTATCCCGTATCTTGTCCACTCTGGCCTAGTGGGATAATCGGACCACATCTTTTGGAAGCTTGGGTTAATAACACATATGGTAGCTCTCCTTTCCTGCTCCTGCCATTTGCAGATCTGATAGACATCCTTGTGCATTTTCATAAACATCCTTAATAACAACTTCACTCAAAGCCAATGACCAATGAACCATATCAAGAACTTCTCCCAGTATTAGAAAATTTCATGCTACTAGAGAATTTTCTTTCAACCTTAAACAAATTTGAGCCTAAATGAAAGTTCTGGGGAAAAAAAACAAAAACAGAAACAGGACCCATTTAAACTGTTCTAAAAGGGCTGCTGCTTTCCAAATAATCTTCTTAGAGAAATTTGTATCAAGAGAGAACTTTGAAAGTTGTTATTGTTCCTCACTTTCTTCTCTTCATCTTCATTTCTAAATGTTAATTGAGGTCCTACTAGGGTGTCAGATGTTATGATAAGCATCCTAGGGACCCTGAACTCAGTCCTCATATAGTGACCTTCTAAGTCAGGTACTCTTACCCTCATGTTACACATACAGAAATTGAGAAAATGAGAATTTACATGTCTTGCCCAGAGACACACATGCCAATAGGTCAATAAGTTGAAACTAAATTTGAGTTTTTCAAATTCCCAAATCCAGAAAGTTTTTATTTATAGTATACCATGCCTTATGGTGAGGTTTCACAAGTCTCTGAGTGCAAGTAGGCCAACTGTTTTATTGGCACGTGAATCCTCTTGCATTATTACATGTCAGATCACTTTCAATTATCTCTGGGAGACCACAGGGATATGTTACACATACTCTGCTCCAGTGGTTGCTAAACCCATCATCATTAGAATGATCTGGGAAGATTTTAAAAATCAGATTTCTAAATGTGTGCCCCACGTTTAGAAAATTTTTATTCTACAGGTTTAGAGTTAAGCACTAAGAAACTATATTTTAAAGAAAGTATCCAAATGATCTGATGGTCAGTCAGGTTTTGTCACGTTGTTTTGTTTTTCACATGTTATCATATCTTGGGATTGCAGATTGAGACCCAAGTGGAGAATAAATGATAAGCAAAGCTTCCTGTGATAATAAAGTTTAGAAAATTAAATGAAACGTTTAACTCTTTCTCAGTGGTCCCTTTTCCATCTTCTCTTCTGGGAAGTACTGTCCAGGAATCAAAGAACTAGACTTTGGCCCTTTCCCCTTGCTTATCTACTCATGCTCAGTTATTCAGTCATGTCTGACTCTTTGCAACCCTAGCCTACCAGGCTCCTCTGTCCATGAGATTTTAAGGCAAGAATACTAGAGTGGGTTGCCATTTGCTCCTGATCTACTAAAGAAGACTAAAAATGGATAAATCACAATGACTATACCACCACAATACTTTCGTATTATGCACACACCACCCCACTTCTCCCAGTCTAGTCTAAGCCACAGACTATCTCACCATGGTGCTTCAGTAATAACCTTCAAACTTGGTCTCTCTGCTTCTACTTTTACCCTTTGCACCAGCCACACTGACCTTCTTGCTCTCTTTTGAGCTAGCCAAATTTATTTAGGCCTCATCATTTCTATACTTGAAATTTCTAGGTGAAATAATTTTAGGATAATTCATTTGTGCTTGTTTTCTTCATATTTTTGAAGCTTCTCCTTCTCCACCTTGCTTCTCTCACTTCAGGTGGATAATCAATCTTTATATGCCTTGCTTCAGATATCTTCAGAGAGTAGAAAAGACAGTTTTAAGGTTATATAGCTTTTCTAGTTTTATAGAAGGCTAAAATCCATTGAAGAAATTGTGCAAGGTATTTTGGAGGCAGAGGAATAAGCACAGTCATCTCTCATGGGCATCATAGAAGAGATACTGCTCCATGGGAAGTTTAGAAATGTTGGTGAGACTCTAAGAGCCAAGAGTGAGACAAGCCTCTGAGTACATGATTGAGAAGTGGTAGCAGAAATGCCATATTAAAAAAAAGAAAATCACAAGCTATGTCAGTGTCTTTGTATGTTGTGACCATGGTAGGTTGGAGATTAAAATATTTCATCTCCCATTTTGGGGATATTTACCCTATAACTATCCAAGATCCTACATACCTTGGGATGGGGAGGGTTTCCCAAAATGATAGATAAAGTAGTACACAGTCTTGTGTAATATAAATGGAGCATATTGGCAATGGATACTTACACCTTTCTTGGATAGAGACCCTACTTAGCAGTTTCACAAAACTTGGCGATCCACCAGTTGTTCTTCATTGATAAATTTGGAACTTTCAGGATAGAGTAAATAAAGTCCAAGTGTTTTTCTTCCTTCTCTTCTGGCTGTTTTAATATTGGACAAGGTTGTGTTGTGTTCAGGAAGATAGAAGAACTTAAGCTTTCATGCTTCTCACAGAGAGCTGAGCTGCAGGTGTTCCAACTGGAAGCATCTTCCATTGATATTATTACCATCACTGAAGTGGATTAAAAATATGGCAGATTTTCTCTTGTAAATGTGAAAGTAAGCTGTTCTTGTTGCTTTCTAGGAAGAGTGCCTTTTTTCTAAACACATCATTGATTTTTCTTTTCTCCAATGTAAGTCCAACCAATCATATCTTGTTTACTTTTGTCTTTTCATTGTCATCATCCATGACAGCAAGAAATCTTGAGAAATTGTGCTGCTCAAGCAGCTGCTGGCATGCTAATGGACATCACCATTGCCAAGCATTGGCAAACTCACTATGGAAACAAGAGGAGAAAAGATAGGTATTTACTGGAAAAATGAAGAGGAATAGCCAGAAACTGCCATTGGCCAGATGTGCTCAACAGTGTCTTGGAAATGAAATATATACCACTTATAGCTCATGCATGTTAACGCATTAAGTTTCCTTAGAAATGAACAGCAGTGCTTTTTAGGTTAGGCACCTTTACAAAAGCTTCTCATCTGTATAAAGGATTTTTCTGAGTTAACATTGTTCATTTCAAGCCCAAGACTGAAAATTATTAAGTTTTGCAATCCAAAAATGTATTCTCTACTCCTTTGCCTTCTGACATAGGGAATACTGAACTTGTAATGATTTTTCTGATAAATAAGATCAGTCCTTGAGCCTCCATTTCTGTATTTGATGGTGATAAAAGCTCATGCTGCACTGCAGTTTTCTGTCTTTCTCTTCTATGTTAAGCCATAAACAGTCATTTTTAAACGTCTCTCTCTCTCAATATCCCTCTCCCTCAGACTTTTCTATTATATTCTATGAACCTTTCAAGGCATATAGTTTTGGTGCTTGAGTTTTGTGATGGCTGTTTCATGAAATAAGTGAGGAGTCTATTTTGCTTAAAAGCATATTTGGAGGATTGAATTTGCTAGAAATATGGCCTGAGGGAAACGGAATGTTACTTTATCAAAATTCACACATTACTTCTTCACCACTGCAAAAAACTCTTAAAATAGCCATTTCTTACTTTTAATCACATGGGTTTTTTGAGTATAAACTACTCATTGAACTACTTTTATAACTTTCTGCCAAATTACTGTTTTTTGCTGTTACAAACTATTTATTCCAGAAAAACATGGTGGTCAAGTCCTGAGTGACCCTGTGTGTATGTGAAGGGAGTTTGTTTCTCAATCTATTCTACTCTTTTTTTTTTAAGGGAGCTTTGCACAAATAAATTGAAATATGGGATATTTTTGACTTCTTCTTTTTTAAGGCCACCATTCAGAAATAACGTGGAATAGAACCAGCATTGCTTTTGTGTTAAGTATGGCATAAATGCTTCTATACACCAATTACAGACATTCTGGCAACCAAGGCTAGGTGAAGCAGGAAGAGACTGAAATTACACCCATTACAAGCTGAATTTCTGTCATTCATCATCAGTTATCAGTGACTTTATCCTGAGACTCAGTTGATTCTGTACCACAGACACAAATAATTATAGTTATCGAATTCATAGGTTTACCATGCTTGCAGTCTCTTAGCATCAGCTTTTTAATATGAATATACTGTGTCTATACAGTAGTTTAAAAAAATATCTTTTTGTGTTTCAAATGTCTCACATGACATTCCCTACTCAGCTGTGCTGCAGCAGAACAAGATACTCAGCTGCCATGAGTGTTTCCAGTGTAAGGCTGATATACCTTGGCTCCAATTTGACCAAATTCAGCTCCTTCCAGAACACACTATGACAAATTGAAGAGAGTCTATAATCAGCGGAAGATTTTGTGGCTTGCAAATGCACCCCAAATTGCCAATAATGAATATTCCATAAGCAAGAAGCCTTTTTTTACTTCCAAATGCTATTAGGGAAGCAAAGATTTCTGTCAAAAATACTTATTTTGCTAAATATTTTTGAACTTAGCAAATGGCTTTAGATATTCAGCAGAAAGACGCCAAGCATGAGTGCTATTTACATCCAAAGTGGGATTTTCATGTACAAGCTGACTTCAAATGAAACCTCTAAAAACCATATACTCATCTTCCAAAGAGGATGAGAAATTCAATCATATTTTCCAAAGGCTCAATCTCTAGGTCCAATCAATTTTGTTTGTATTACTGGAAGATTTCTATTTATAAAAGATTGGAAGTGTTCCACCAGTGGTTAGGAAATAAATTGTTCACTGTTTGGAAGATGATTGACTTTTTCAGGTGGCTTGATGATTTTGTATGCTTTAGGGTTTTGCTGAAAAAAAAAAAATAGAACTGCATTAAGCAATTTGATTCCAAACAGAGCTGAAGGGGCCTTTGAGAGTATCTAGTTAAGAGGCTTGCTTTTAAAGATGAGAAAACCAAAGCCCAGATATGAAAAAACATATCTGTAAAAGATTTATGCTATAAATTAGGTTGATCTAACTCTTCTGAATTTTCATCCCTGAAGTATTCCATCACACTGATGTATCATCATTTTTTTCCACATTTTTAATCAGTTATTTAGGACATGCTATATATGAGGCACTCTGGAATATTCTGAAGATACAAAGATGTAGAAAAGAATTTCTGTATTCAGGAAGCTAAATAATGCAGTAAAGGCAAAACAACACCTGAAAAAATAAGAACATATTTAAAAGTTTTTGTAATCAATGTACTATAAGAATACAGAGTAAAGGGTGAATATTTTGATAGAGGAGGAAAGAGGGGCTGATAAAAAGCCAAGAAGGGGGTTCAAGAAAACAAGCCTTGAAGACTCATTAGGGTGAAGGAGAGAGGAAAGCAGGTGCCAAGAATATGGTATATTTGAAGGACAGCAAGTAGTTTAGTATACAATGGAATCAAAAGGAGATGAAGCTGATGTGACAGACAGAGGTCAGATCATGAAAGGCTATCTATATTATAAAACGATTTGAACATCACCACTAATTGGAGGAAGATATGGAAAGTTTAAGCCAGGGCATGATTTGATATTAATATTATTGTAATTCAGAATCATAGAAATATCAAGGTAGAGATTATATCAGAATAAAAAGACCAGAGGCAAGGAGAACAGATTGGAAGAAATAGCAGCAGAGGGGCAAGAAGCAGTGATGGTTTGAACATCATGATAATGATGATGAAGAGAAGAGAAGTGGAGGGATGGATTGGACAAGTCTTCAAAACTGATCGGAGGTGTGCAGTCAAGGAAGAAGAACTGAAGATAATCCTCAGATTTCTGTCTCGGGCTCCTGGTAGATTCATATCTTTTATCATGATGGGAAAGTTCAAAAAGAGAAATAGGTTTGTTATGGGAATTTAAGGCATGTTGAGTTTGAGATGACACAGTGTACCCTGATGAGCCGTCCAGTGTATCTATGGTTCTGAAGGTCTGTACTAGAATCAGAGATTGAGGAGTGAATAATTCTCGCAACTATAATAGCGACACAAGGAGAAGTTCTGCCATAACAGAAAATGACAGAATTAGTAAGTAAGTTATCAAGAAATTTTTTTACACTTCCTTGTCTTTATTTATTCTTTTCCTTCTTCCATTTATTTTCTACAGTATTAAGATTCAAGTCATCTTCTTAGCTTTTAAAAGCTAACTTTTCTGATTCCAGAAGAGCTTCCTGATGCTCTATTCATGATCCTCTCTGATTCAGTGCATCTGCTCATTATACTCTGATAGTTGATCCTTTGAAGGCTGTGCCCCTATTGATTGCTATGATAACTTTCATCTTAAAAAATATTCTCCTTTTATCTTTAACTACCTGCCCCTTCTGTTGTGTACAGTGATGGCGCAATTCCTCAAATGTCCCTATTAACTCTCTAAACTTTTTCACCTTCTACTCTTTCCACAGCATTTGACATGGTTACTCACTTGTTCCTTCCTGAGGTACCTTTCTTACTTGAAATCTAGGACACTGCTGTCTCTTGGTTCTTATGATTCAGTCACTGCTGCTTCTTAATCTCTGTTGTGAGGTCCTGCTAATCTTTTTGTGTAAACATTGGAGTGTCTCAGAGCTCAACATCTTTCTTATCTCATGCCCTCCCCAAGTGAGCGCATTCTGTTCCATAACATTAATTATCATTTATAATTAACTTATAAGGGCTTATAATTTATAACTTATAAGTTATAACTTGAGTTCCTTGGAGTGCAAGGAGATCCAACCAGTCAATCCTAAAGGAAATCAGTCCCGAATATTCACTGGAAGGACTGATGTTGAAGCTGAAACTCCAATGCTTCAGTCACCTAATGTGAAGAACTGACTCATTGGAAAAGACCCTGATGCTGAGAAAGATTGAAGGCAGGGGAAGAAGGGGACGACAGAAGATGCGATGGTTGGATGGCAGCACCAACCGATGGACATGAGTTTGAGTAAGCTCCAGGAGCAGATGATAGGCAGGGAAGCCTGGAGGGCTCCAGTCCATGGGGTCACAAAGAGTTGGACACAACTGAGTGACTGAACTGAACTGAAACAGATTTTGTACATCTGGTCTCCAGGACTATGAAAGAATAAATTTCTGTTGTCTTCAGATACTAAGTTTGAGGTAATTTGTTTACAGCAGCCTCGTGAAACTAATACAGACTTCATATGGTATATAAAAGATGGAGAGAAGTCTAAGATGGTTTCAAGCAGTTTTGATTAGATGAAGTGAAGGGATGGCATTTCAATTACTGAGATGGGGAGGTCTGAAAAAGGAAGAAGGAACAGGTTGGAGGAGAGAAAAATTAAAATTTAGGGGGACTCCCCTGGTAGTCCAGTGCTTGGGACTCTGTGCTGCCAGTGCAGGGGGCATGGGTTCAATCCTTGCTTGAGAAAGGAAGATACCACATGTTGGATGGCATGGTAGCAAAAAAAAAAAAAAAGGAATTAAAAGTTAAATTTTAGACATGTTAAGTTTGAGATCAGTCAGACATCTAAATGAGGATGTTCAGAAGGAAAGTGAATAGGTGAGTCTTGAGTCTAAAGGACAAGTTGGGGCTGGAGGTAAATATTGGATTTATAAGTGTCTTCTCAACCCAGGGATCGAACCCAGGTCTCCCAAATTACAAGGGGAATTTTTTACCAGGTGAAGAATTGGTAGAGTCTTCTCCAACACCACAGTTCAAAAGCATCAATTCTTCAGGGCTCAGCTTTCTTTATAGTCCATCTAACTCTCACATCCATGCATGACTACTAGGAAAACCATAGCTTTGACTAGACGGACCTTTGTTGACAAAGTAATGTCTCTGCTTTTCAGTATGCTTTCTAGGTTGGTCATAGGTTTTCTTCCAAGGAGCAAGTGTCTTTTAATTTCATGGCTGCAGTCACCATCTGCAGTGATTTTGGAGCCAAAAAAATCAAGTCTCTCACTGTTTCCCCACCTATTTACCATGAAGTGTTTAACTGAGCCCAAATCAAGAACTCGGCAGCTCTAGGCTAGATCGAATCTGTTCCTTGCCTCTTCCAGTGTCTGGTGCTCCTGGCACCCCTTAGCTTGTGGCCACAGCACTTAGAGCCTCAGAGTTTCTGCCTCCATGGTCACATTGCTGCCTCTTCTTTTTTATGCTTATGGAAACTCCCTCTACCTCTTATCACATTTATGATTGCACTTCAGGCCCACCTGGGTAATTCAGAATTATCACCTTATGTTAAAGTCTTTAACTTAATTATACCTGTGAGTTACTTGCTCAGTCGTGTCTAACTCTTGGTGACCTCAAGGACTGTAGCCTGCCAGGCTCCTCTGTCCAGGCAAGAATACTGGAGTGGGTTGCCATTTCCTTCTCCAGGGGATCTTCCTGACCCACGGATCGAACCTAGGTCTCCTGCATTGCAGGCAGATTCTTTACCATCTGAGCCACCAGGAAAGCCCCTATGAATCAGATATCACAACACAAAACTCACTAGTTGTAAACAACAATTGGAATTAGATTTTAAAAGGCTTTGTTCCCCTTTATTTTTTTCTTTTGGTTTCAGGAATTAGAGATAAGATATTCTAGATAGGTGATCCAGAGAGCTCTGTTTAAAGGTATAGGAGGAGTTATTTCCTCAGGGCAAGAATTCTTAAAGAGGTCATTTTTTTCTCGAAGCTTTCTCTGGGGTTTAAGGAATATTATGACCACATTGTCAAAAATTGTGTTTTTCTGTGGTCATAGTTTTACAGCCAGAATTTAGACAAGATAGTGCTCAAATTGGCATGATAACAAGGGCAGATTGTCCCTCTGGGGAAGTGAGGGTCTTAATATGGTCAGCCCCAGGCTCTTGATTACAGGAGGAAGTTCTGGATGTAAGGGAACTTTAGTTCATTTTCCTATCCTATGTCAATAAAGATCTAATTTTTTAGGCCATTTTGCTTGTCATTGGATAATAGTTATAGACTGGCCAGTCAAAAAAAAAGTTTTTTTCCTAGGGTTTCCCAGGTGGAGTATGGAACCTTAGAGTGAGCAATTCCCATATTAGCTCGAGCAGTTTGTACCAGATGTCTGTGTGCTCAAACCAAACTGAACCAAAACTTCACCAGCCAGGAGTCACACTCCAAATGAAACAAAAGGCAAAGAGATGCCCAGAAATCAAAGCCAAGTGGCAAGAATGCTCCAAAAAGATGGTAAAACGATACCCAGAACTCAAAAGCCAAATGTCACTGTGGACTAAAAAGATGTACAACTTGAGAGTTGTGAATGAAGTTTTATTTGGGGCAAAATGAGGACTGCAGCCCAGGAGGCAGTGTCTCAGAGAGCTCTGAGAGACTGCTCCAAAGCGGCAGTGGGGGAAGGTCAATATATAAGGTTTTGGTGAAGGGGGAGTTCAATACCACAAAGCACTCATTTTACAAAAGGTTTTTTGTTAGTCATGAGGATCGGATGTCACCATGAAGGGATTTAATGTTTCTCTAGCTTTGTGGAAATGCAAAGATTGAGGTCATAAGATCTGTTCCTAAAAACATCCATCTGTCTAAAGACCTGTCCCACCAGATTTCCTGGGGCACAGAGCACCTTACTCCACCCTGAATTCCCTCAGGGGTGTTGAAGGTCAACAGCCATGGCAGCATGGGGTTCAATCTCCATAGAGGCAGATGGCAAATGCCTTGGTTGTTCAGTCGTTGGCGATGCTCTTGGCAAGTGCCAATTTGTATTTGACAGCATAAATGCCAAATGTGACTTCCCAGTTCCCTTAGACCTGTGATCTGGCAGAGTCAGTGCTAGCAGCCTTTTTTAGTTCTGATATGGTTTCAAGGAATTTCTCATTGATTTCCTGTGAAGAAGTTACTCTATCATTTCCTCTTTTAGAAGCTTCTAGATACCAATCAAAGTAAGCATGGCCAACCTTTTCTGATTGTGCACACAAAAATATCAATTTTAGAGTATCAAAAGAACCCCAATTTGGCCATTTTAGGTTGAGATCTCTTTTAGTATAATTTCTCCATTTAACTAAGTACTTGCAAGTATGAGCTCTGTATGTATTGTACATGAATCTGGCTGCACTATTAGTCAGAGGCTGGCTTTCTGACATCCTTTGCTTCTGTTTTTGAGCAATTTTGTTTCCCATTTTAAGCTGAATTTTTCAGGGATAAAAATCACTAGTGAACTTGTGCTGTGGGCCCGTGTGCTGCTTGTGAGCTTAATTCCTCCAAGAGTCACCCCAGAGTTGTTTCAGCTTGTTTTACCTGTCTCAGATTTTGCCTCCAGCAATCTAAGACCACCGTGGCTGCTCAGGCCACTGAATGGCCAGTTCTAATGTGCAGCCCCTGGAGAAACAACTATTTTAATTAATGAGTTGGTTTCCCAATGGGACCACTGCATGGTTTGAGGACTAGGCCTCCACCACTCCCGTAAATTTCTCACTCACTTGAGAAAACCGAGACCGGCCAGGAGGAGTGTTTTCCCTTTTCTTGAGAGCAAAGCTCTCATATATTCTCCTCACTTTTATACTGACAAAAGATCAGCCTCTTATTTAACCACTCAGCCAAGGCCATTTAGTCCCCTACAACAGAGCAACCTTGGCATCTTTCAGCTGAGCCCCAGGTATTTCTCAATTTTTTCCCAGTCGAGCCCCCTTACCCAGTACCCTTTCACTGGGTAGGCAATTTCCCTGGCATCTTTCAGCCAGCCTCCTACCCAGCATCTTTTGACTGGATGAGAATTTTTATCTTTCAACCAAGCCCTACTCAGTGTCTAGACCATGACGAGTATGCCCCAGATGTTTCACCGCCCTCTCTCCCCCCAGTATCTCTCCTACCAGGAGGAGGCAGGTAACCTGTTTCATCACCAAATAAAACTCAGAATCTCAACCAATAATTATACCTGCACAGACCCTTTTTCCAAAAAAGGTAACACGTCTAGGAACCAGAGACTAGGATCTGATATTTTGGGGTGGTTATTATTCAGCCTACTACAATATCCATCAACAAATCCTGACAGTTCTGTCTTCCAAATATGTTCAGAATCAAATCATTTTTCACCATTTCCACAGCCATTACCCAAGTGCACTACCTCTCAGGTGGATTATCACTTAACTGGTCTTCCTGCTACAGAGTTTACTCTCTTCAGTTGTCAAAGCAGCAGCCAGGAGAATTCTTTAAAAAGTTCAATCAGTTATGTTTGAAGTTATGTTTCTGTTCATAACATTCTAAGAACTTCCATTTTCCTCAGAATAAGATTCAAAGTTTTAACCGGGCTTTACCAGGTTCTGTTTAATCTGGTTTCCTATCACTTCTTTGATTCATTTTTTATTACTAATTCTTTTCTAGGTTACTCAGTGAAAGACATGCTAGTCTTCTTGAACTCATCAGACATCTTCCCACTTCAGGCATTTTGTCTTGCCGGGAAGGCTCCTCCTCAAGTTATCTTCATGATTTCCCCCTTCAGTTTATTCAAGGTCTTACTCAAATAGTGTATTTTCATGGCAATTTTGCCTAAGCACTCAGTATGAAAAGCAACCCTTTTCCTTCTTTCACTTTCAATCCCTAAATGTGCTTTATTTTGTTCTCTTTAAATTGCTTACCAGTTGTAGTACACATATTTTATTTATTTATTAAGATTTTTTTCCATAAGATGGTACAGAAAACCCGAAAAAATATTTAACCAACACAATATTTACGCCATCCTTCCACAATACAATGTAAGATGTTTGTCAGTTCTTATTTCTCAATTGGCATATGGTCAGCACTCAGATTTTTTAAAAGGTCCTAGAAGACACTACGTATATAATTGCAATATATAAAATATAAGATATATATATATATCTTATATATATAAGATATATAAGTATACCCTGATGAAAATGATGAACAGCATCTATTTCCTTTTTAAATGTATACAAAGCCATAAGCTCTGCATATTTAACAGAATGCTGTCCTGTTATTCTTTTGTTTTAGTGTTGACTGATAACCAAAGTCTGAGAATAAGAAATTCTAAGTGCTCTCACATTCCTGAGTGAGGTGTGGATTACCTATGCAGGTCTGCAAAGGTAGTAGTTGCGAATCAGCTTTGTGATTCTCAGTTCAACAGATGTCTCAGTAATATTTCAAAATTGAAGGTGCGAGAGGCATTTTATAGAGATCATCTCTATGGAGACAGTTATTGGACTTGAGTAAAGTTCTACTTCACCCCACCCAGTCCCATGCCTTCCAAATGAAGTTGAAGTGATGTGAGAATGGCTTCAAACGAACCATGTATGGAGTGTGACTGCAAATCCTTCAGTCTCGTTGCATCATGTGTATTTCTCGTATTTGTCATTGTACATTATCTGTGAAATTTCTGTAAGCTACCTTGGGGAAGTTAATATGTGTTTCCCAGCTCTTCATTGCATCTTTAGAGCCCAATGCTCAGGACACTTACATATAGTAGATATTTACTAAATATCTCTTGAATTAATGAATGAGTGAATTAGGTATTCAGTTATGTAGAAGATAAATATGGATAATGATTTTTCACTCTTTAAAACAAAATATGAAATGATAACTTCATATTGATTAATCCAGTATGACATCCCAAATCTAGTTCTAGCAGTTAGTATCCATATTTAATTTTTTTCTATTCTCCTTATGCAGGAGGAAAAACATGAACTGTTTCTGAATGAATCAAAGTTGAACGCATTGCAGAATATGTAAGAGAGGTGATTTGCTGTGACAACAAAAATAAATACTTCCACAATGACTTTGAGACATTCCAGATGTTTTAGTGTGGCACTTTTAATAAAAATGTTTTCTAAATTACCAATGTCAAAGAAATGTGCTTTATATAGAGCTCTAGTATATATCATACCTGAAGCATGTGAAAGAAAACTGCATGGTTTACAAAGGCAAATTTTCTAAGTAAAATATAACATATGGTTTGAGTAATTGAATTGAAGGGTTTTTATTGCAAACCTGAACATAGTGCTAAGAGCCAAGCCATCTTCTTAATGAGGGAAAATGCCATCACTTAGCGATAATTTTTTATTATTTTGTGGAATTTAAATACACAACTCTTTCAGCTCCACAATGGTTGCAGTTCCAACAATATAACAACCCTTATTTGTCTTCTCTTCTCCAGATCTATACAAACTGAGGCAGAATGGGACTCTGTTATACGATTCTTTCATTTATTCATATAGTCAACAAAATTAAAATTCCTTTAATCAGATTACAGTCTAACAAGTAAACAATTGAGATTCAGCAATCTCAATTAATTGATATCGTCTCTTCCTGTTTCCAGTGTAGTCTAGAGCAGGGCCTGTTTAAACCTATTTTGCATACTAATCACCGTGGAATCTTGTTAAAATGCAGAGTCTGATTCAGTTAGCCTGCAGGGAAGCCAAGATACTGCATTTCTAACTGGCTTCCAAACGGCTTACATACTGCTAGTCCTTAGACCATATTTTGAGTAGTGAAGCGCTAGCGTCCTAAGACAATAAGGTCACAGAAGACTGGACTGCTGGCTTTTTCCTGGAGCTCTGAGTTCTGCTGGATGGCACTAGGTATTTGTGTTGGAAAGGTGGGATGTACCATGTCTCCATAGTTGTTTTCTGTTCCCTTTCAAACTTCAATTTACCACTGGCTGGTAGCCCTGACTTTATAAGCGGTAGCATCGTTTTCCCAGTTACAAATGCTTGAGAGTTCTAAGTTGTCTCTGACTGCTCCTTCAGACTTTTCCTCCATGTCCTACATTCAGTTATTTGGAAAAGAAGACCCCTAACCCAGCCCCATGCCTGCCTCGCTGGTCACCTCTCCCCACTGTTCATTGTCATCACCAGCATGTACCAAGAACTTGCAACATGGGTGTTACAAGCATTTGTTATTGTTGTTGTTGTTCAGTTGCTAAGTCGTGTCCAACTTTTTGTGACCCCATGGACTGTGGCCCACCAGGCTCCTCTGTCCATGGGATTCTCCAGGCAAGAATACTACAGTGGGTTGCCATGTCCTCCTCCAGGGAAACTTCCTGACCCAGGGATCAAACCCATGTCTCCTGCATCTCCTGCATTGACAGGCAGATTCTTTGCCACTGTGACACCTGGGAAGCCCACTTGTATTCAAATGCCTCATTCATACCCAACCCTTTCATAGCAAGTCTTTTGCCCTTTCCTCTGGTTTAAAAAGTTTGGTCTTGCTACCTCGGTGTTTTTTTGTTTTCCTTTTTTTTAAGGTATTATAAATTCTTTTTTGAAATTGGATAACACAGAAGGAAAACAAGAGGAAAGGCAGGAAGGAAGCAATAATGATTGAAAAAATATGGCTGTCTGTGTTTAATTTCTACTATAGACTTCCCATGCAAAAGGTACTGGAGGGCACCACCCTATGGCACCTGGGCACTAAGCTTTAGGAGCTTTGGGCAGTTTCTCATATTTCTACTCATGGAGTAAAGGGCGTGCTGCAGAGCTCCACACTTTCATATGGGTACTGGGACTTAGAATTATTAATAGGGGTGATCTCAATGGACTGAGAACTAGAATTAGCTCATTTCTTCTTTTTCTGGGATTCAATGCTGGATATTGTTATACCACACTGGGCATGGGGGAGAATGATTCTAAACAATAATAATTTTTTTTTTTTTTTTTGCCAGTCTGGGTCTCAATCTGGATTTAATTTAAAAATAAAAAAATTGGGACTTCCTGACCTAAAACAAACTGACTGCCAGATATTTCTCCAGCAAAGACAGATTTATTCAGGATCAGCAGAGAATTTTAAATTCAAGATCTGCAATTATGATGAGCCACATACAAATACCACAGGGCAAGGGAAGGAGGACTCTTTTAAAGAGGGGAAAAAGAAGTTGGGAGTAAACAACTAGTCTGGCTTTTTATTGGCTGAGTTTATTGGCCAGGACAGGAGTCCTTTCTTTTGTTGTGCTTTGCCATTGTCTCAGGGCAAGCGAGCTCTCCCTTCCAATCTCCTGACTTTATTTAATGGAAATTTCTGTTTATTAATTTTAATTCCATATATTTCAGAATAATTTATATATATTTTTCAGAAAAAAAGGAAGGGGGTGAGCAAAGGAGGCTGAGTTGCATTTATATCTCTTGTAATGCCTCAAATTGGTTGCAAAACAAATAACATAAATCAATTGATTCATTATTTTAGAAATCCCTAAAGATCTCTTATTTTAGGTTTACTCCCTTCTTTTGGACAAAAAAAAAAAAAAAAAAAGCCAAAGACAACACTAGTAATCTGACTCATTGTCCAGAAATGCTGTAATTTCTCTTGTAGCTGCACACAGAAAAAGCCCCATTTAAAATAGTAGTAATCCTTAGTTCTCTTCTCTGTTTCCTCTGAAGCCAGTCTTTCTTGCTCACCTCTTGGCTAGCCCTTCTCTCCATCACTGCCTCCAGTTTTGTCCCCTTCTGATGCCAAGATTTTCAAAACCCATTCAAACCTCTCAAGTGAAGGTTCCTAATTAGGACTGATATCTGTATTCCTCCTAACCCTGATATTTCCTGCATCCTTGTAAGTTTTAGGTAAAAGATTCCCACCATCCTTTGTTCCTTAGGACTCACCCCACAACAAGATGAGTATATGGTTAGGGAGAGGGTATTTATTTATTTAACGACTGTAGTGTTTTTTATTTTCCTCCCGATTGTTTTCCTTGGTACAGATACCTATCCTGATGTTAAAGTATCTATATGTTTAAAAAATAAGCAGTATATAAGAAGAAACAGTTGGGTAGTCAACTGAAAGTTTGCTCAACCAGAAAGCTTAGGAATCATCTATCATGCTGCTGCTGCTAAGTCGCTTCAGTCGTGTCCGACTCTGCGATCCCATAGACGGCAGCCCATCAGACTTCCCCGTCCCTGGGATTCTCCAGGGAAGAACACTGGAGTGGGTTGCCATTTCCTTCTCCAGTGCGTGAAAGTGAAAAGTGAAAGTGAAGTCGTTGAGTCGTGTCCGACTCTTCGCGACCCCATGGATTGCAACCTACCAGGCTCCTCCGTCCATGAGATTTTCCAGGCAAGAGGACTGGAGTGGGTTGCCATTGCCTTCTCCTATCATCATAAATTATGCTTTTAAGGAAAAAAATCTCCCTCCTCCCTTTTTTCCCATCAACTCTAATATTAAAATGTCTTATGCCTGAATTTCCTTTGCCTCCCTGGTAGCCCAGATGGTAAAGAATCTGCCTGCAATGCAGGGGAGCCAGGTTCGATCCCTGAGGCGGGCAGATCCCCTGGAGAAGGAAAGGGCAATTCGCTCAGGTATTCTTGCCTGCAGAATTCCATGGACAGAAGAGCCTGGTGGGCTACAGTCCGTGGGTTTGCAAGGAGTTGAATGTGACTGAACGACTAACACTTTCACATAATTCTCTGGGAACCTAACAGTAATCTCTAGTTGAAATCATTTGCTAATATCACTGTTTGTCTTGATAGGCTATCATTCTTTGTTGATAAGCCAAATTGCCATAAGAATCACCTTCACTCAGAATCTGAGCTTCTGTCACTTTTACTCACTGATTCTAGTTCTGCATCCTAAAACAATTTCTTCTTTCATGTTGTATCTTTTCCAATGGTTGAAGAAATGGTTATAATTCTTCCCATTATTTTAAGAAAAATACTACATTTCAATCATTTCTACTGTTCCTCATATAACTGCTTTTAAAAATTTGATACTAAAATTATTGCTTTCCAATTACAGGCTCTAGCAGAGGTCTGCTTGGGTTGAATTCCAGCTTTGCCATCTACTCCCTGTGTAATCTCAGCCAAACTGTCTAATGTTCTAGTGTCTGTTCCCTCATCTACAAAATGGTAATAGAAATAATACTACCTAGGGGAATATTGGGAATATATATAACATGTTGTCTGTGCTAAGTCACTTCAGTCACGTCCAACTCTTTGCTACCCTATGGACTGTAGCCTACCAGACTTCTCTGTCCATGGGATTCTCCAGACAAGAATATTGGAGTGGGTTCCATGCCCTCCTCCAGGAGATCTTCATGACCCAAGGATTGAACTCATGTCTCTTATGTTTCCTGCATTGACAGGCATGTTCTTTACCATTAGAGCCTATTAAAAAAAAAATCATTGCAATGCATGAGGTAGAGTTTAGAGAAGGTGAAGAATAAAAATGGAAATAACTGCTTCTTCTCTTGTAGAGATTTTACTTCTATCCAAGAAATAAAGACTCCACTGGCTAAGACTCCTTCAAGCTGTAGTTAAAACAATGAAGATTTAGAGCCAAACTGCATGACTTTACAGCAATTCTTACTACAGTTGACATGTTTTTGGTCCATTGTTTCAGAGTTTTGAATTCTCCCTGAAACCTAAAAGATTTACTGTGTTTCTTGATTTTGACTAGCCACTTAACTGATATTAGCTCATGGGTTTTATTTATTGTGCTTCTTTAATATTCCTTAACTACAAACTGAGACACCAGAAACCTTTGAAAGGAGAGTCCCCACCCCACCCCCAACCCCTTAGAGCCCCAGAGAAGGTTTATGACTTTAGAATTCATGCATAACATATGTGAGCTTATAGGCCACTGAATCTCTCCTCTTGCAAGCCATTTTTTTAAACAGTGCTTTCTAGTTAACAAGAAGTAGCATTTTTCCAAATGGTGATGCTATTTGAAATCATCAATCATTTTCAACTAGTCAAAATGTCTGCATTCTATGACTACTGAAGTCAGTTTGACTGGTGTCCCACAGCTTTACATTAGAGTCTAGTGCAGGTATTGCTCTTAGCAGTTTTTTAAATAAGGAGTTATAAAGGCTGATTTCTGATGTCTAGGCGTCCTTTCCCACATGACTCCATCAAGGAAGGCTGAGATTCAGGCTGTCCCAATCTGCATAATTTATTGAGCTGAGGCCTATTTTCACTGTTGAGAAGCCAAATCCCTTAGGTAGCCTTGCCAGAGAACTCTCCCACTCATTCTTTCTCATCCCCAAGGACTTCATTGGCTTCCCTTATTAACAAAAAGCAGGAAACAAGCTCCTATTTGTGAGGTAATGTCTTTTATGTGAACAGAAGTTGAAATCTCAAGGAGAATTATCCCTTTTCAAGTTGTTTGTTTTCTGTTCATATCTCCAATGTGCATGAACTCGATGGTTGAGGTAAGCCTTCCAAAGTATCTGTTGAACTCAAGTGACTGAACTGATTGTGCTCCTGAGAAAAGACATCTTTCTTCTGGGTCAAATCTTTCTAAATGTCAATAAATACTGACGATCAGAAGGGCACTTTTCTCGCTAATTACTTCTACACTAGCCTTTTGGGGGATGGAAGTAGGAGCCTGGGAGTGAGATCCCTGAATCCTACTTTAAAAAAATTATAAAATTATAATTACAAATTATTTTTGCATGATAGAGCATATGTTAACTCATATTATTTTTTGCATTATGACAAGGCATGAGGATGGTAGAAAAAGAAATTGGGTGAAAGTTAGAAGATCCAGGCTGGCTAAAGTATGGTCTTGTGAAATGAAATTTCCTCTCTGGACTACAAATTTCTTATAGTAAGAAGAAGAATCTGGACTCAGATACATTCTTTAGGTTTTCCCAGCTTCGGTACTTTAGAAAATATAGACTGAGGTCTCACCTTGAATAAATGCAGCATAGGGAGTATAGAGACTGAGAAAAGTGAAACAGGAAATAAATTTGAGGGCATGGAAATGTTTCTAGACCCTGAAGATCAGTAATAGAGGAGCAGAAGAGAGAAATAGGCTGTGTAAAATGTGGTATGTTTTTGTCTGAAGTATCTGTTTCCTTATAACAAAAGAGAGAGACATTTTATGCTTAGAGATATGGAGAGAGGTTATGTCACCAAACTTGCCTTCCTATCTATTTTTTCTTATTTTCCACCCATGGAAGCCATGATATCTGTACTTAAAGAGTAAGACATGTCCAGAGAATCAGGGACTAAAATATGATGCGATGCTACATGTGTGCTGAGCGTCCTGTGGTACACTTGATTTTGAGTACTGCAAAGACCATGGAATGTTCTGGTACTAGTTGTCCCATGGTTTAAGGGATCATATGGAAAATGTAAAGGCATCATGTTTTACTGCCAAGAGGAGCTCTGCTAAATGTCTTTTTTAGGTCACATGGTATGAAGGAAATGATGAACTAGAGTGGCTTGAGAAACATTAGGAAATGTTTACATACCAGTTTCATGGGAGAAGGCAGAAAAATGTAGCACATTCAATTTGAAATTTTTTTTAATTAACTTATTTTTATTTAGTTGTTATGTTCAAACTGCTTATAATCATCTCTTTGGCATCACCAAAACAATTCAAATCCCATGAAAAATAGTGATTGGGGCATTATCAAGAGAGATAGGCAGAGTGAAGACTAAAAGTCTTCTTTTAGGCTTTATCTGGTATTTTATCATCCTTGTGTGGGCTCTTGTCATCCTGGAACGTTTTGCCCTTGTCTATGAAAACTACAGTTCTAGCAGATCCCACATCCTATTACCAAATACATTGCTTACATTTGTTGATGTTGTTGTTCAGTCACTAAGTCATGTCCAAGTCTTTGCAACCCCCTGGACTACAGAATGGCAGGGTCCCCTGTCCTCCACCATCTCCTGGAGTTTGTCCATTGAGTCGGTGATGCTATCGAATCATCTCATCCTCTGCCTCCCACTTCTCCTTTTGCCTTCAGTGTTTCCCAGCCTCAGGGTCTTTCCCAGTGAGTTGGCTCTTCATATCAAGTGGCCAAACTATCAGAGCTTCAGTTTCTGTATCAGTCCTTTCAATGAATATTCAGCATTGATTTCCTTTAGGGTTGGCAGGTTTGATCTCCTTGCAGTCCAAATGACTCTCAAAAGTCTTCTCCAGAATCACAGTTCAAAGCATTAATTCTTTAGCGCTCAGCCTTCTTTGTGATCCAACTCTCACATCTGTACATGACTACTGTACATCATTGGATGAAAGATACTAGATTACTTAACATTGACATAGAAAAAAAGAACCCAAATTTGACTTTTTAAAATATCTTAAAACAAAATGAATTGAAGTGTATCATTAAATGGCCCTTTCTGTGGAGAAGAAAAAGCAGAACAATGGAGAGCTTTATAATGTCTAACGATAAGATTGAAGGACGCAAGAACTTTGTGAATATATTTTGGAAAATTCCATCAATTTTTAGACCTTTGACCTTTTATTTGCATGCCTTTCAGCTCATTCAATTCCATAAGATGCTTTAAGTCTATTAAAATTCTAGTTCTTTTAATATTTGAAGGCAATCATTGATGAAAATTTAACTGGGTGCTTGAGTTAAAGTGCATTTCAGAAATAATGACTAAGCTTTATAAGTTGGTTTCCCAAGCATCTGTTCATTACAAAAAACTATATGATACTATAAATCCCATAATCCTACAAACACTGGAAAGTGTTACTACAGTTCAGGAGGGTCCTTTACCACTAGCACTACCTGGGAAACCCAAAAGATCACCTGTAGAGAGTCAAATACTACCCCCCCCCCAAAAAAAAGCCAGTCTCAATCTGTTCATATTTGTAAACATGACTGGGGAACTAAAAAAGCATTTAGTCAGAGAAAAAAAGGGGAGAGGTCATAGCTGAGACCTTAGATAGGGCTTGGTATAAATACAGGTATTGCTCTTCTTTCTGATAGTTTCTGTCTCCACCACTTTACTTTCAAGAAAGATCCAAATTAGTACCTGTTTTCTCCAACCAAAAGAAATTCAAAGAATTTTCACTTTTATGAAAAAAAGCTGTTACTATACTAATGTCGGTCTTTCATAGAAACAAAATGGCATAAAGGAATATTTAGAAAGTGGGGGGGATTCTCTTCATTTTATGTCATGTCGACCTATGAAAGGTTTCATAGGAACTCTCTACTTTCTGGTAGTGGGTGAAACCTGTATCTCAAAACACGCATACAAAAAGCAAGAGATGGACATTATTAAGAAAAGGAGTCTTGGAGAATGGAGCCAGGATATCCAGTATGTTTAAAAAAAAAATGTTTTCCAAAGAAGAAAAAAAATAATTGAAGAAAAACAATAAATAAATTAACAATTTATTACGAAAATGGAAAATACCCACTGAATGTTTAGATAGTGGTGATGCAAGAAGGTAGAAAAAAATTCAGATCAGCACCTGATTCTCATATGAAACACTGGAAGCTAGAAAGTGGTGGGTAGTAACAGGTACAGAAGAGTTAGTATAAGGATGGCAACCCAAGTATAACATTTAATTGTATGGACAAGAAAAAAAATGTCAAGATATCCAAGATACCGAAGAATATCTACCATTTATCTATCCCACTGAAAGAATATTTATGTAAGAACTCCAAGCAAAAAGCAAATAAATCAGAATGAAGACTTCAAGAGGGCTCCCCTGGTGGTTCAGTGGTAAACAATCCACCTGCCAATGCAGGAGACCTGAGTTCAGTCTTTGATTTGGGAAGATCCCATATGCCTCAGGACAACTAAATCTGTGTGCCACAACTACTGCACCTGTGTTCTAGAAGCCCGTGCACCCTAGAACCCTCACTCTACAACAAGAGAAGCCACTGCAATGAGAAGCCTGCTCATTGCAATTAGAAAGTAGTCTCTGCTCTCCACAACTAGAGAAAAGCCTGGGCAGTAACTAAGACCCAGCACTGCCGAAAATAAAATAAATAAATAAACATTAAAAAAGACATGGAGATAGTGAAAAGAGAACAAAGGTGATGGATTTTGCAGTCATTGTTGTCAGAATCCAAATGGATAATCACAATGACTGGGAATATAGAATTTAAGCATAGAGTAAAAATGATTGAACCAGAAGAGACAGACTGCAGAGGAAATCCTAATTATTGTCTCAAACTAAAAGTACTAGGAGAACAGCAAACTTGGGAGTTTGAGAAAGCAAAGGAGGGAGATAAGGAAATGTCTTTTCAGATTTCACAGTCTCAGGGTGGTGGGGATGGAAACATCTTAAACGGTCCAGCTGTGCTGGAAAGAGAAATCACTAATGAAATAGAACATCCTTTTGCAAGCTTTTATTTATTTTTTCAATTAATTTTTAATTAATCTTATTAATGTTAATATATTAACATTGGCGTATAGTTGCTTTACAATGTTGTGTCAGTTTCTGCAGTATGGCAAAGTGAATCAGTGCTAAGTTTACACACATTCCCTGCTTTTGGATTTCCTTCTTATTTAGGTTACCACAGAGCAAAGAGCAGAGTTCCCTGTCTTTTTGAGTTTGCTTAAATTCATGTCTATTGAGTCGGTAATGCTATCTAACCATCTCGCCCTCGACACCCTATTCTCTTTTTGCCATCAATCTTTTCCAGCATCAGGGTGTTTCCTAGTATCAGGTGGCCAGAGTATTGGAGCTTCAGCTTTAGCATCAACCTTCACCACTAGCGTCACCTAAACACCATCTAAAAGATTACTATTTAAAAAAAAAAAAACAACGTGTTGGAACAGCAATTCTGGATCCCCAAACTGGGTGGAGTGGGAACACTTCATTTCTTTGCATTCTGATGCTGGTGTTCCAATGCCCCAAATTTTCTAAATGGGTCCAAGAGATAAAGGCCTTGGAGTTGAATAGATTAGAAGTCAGATTAGAGCAGGGATTCTTTTCTGGTTGGGTGGTCTGGAACAAGTCAGTTAATCTCTCTGGGCCTCAATTTGATCTTAATAATTATGACAGTGATGAAGTCAATGATGTTAATACTTTTTAAAAAATGTCCATCAGTTACTGGTCATGTTGTGAAAAGCCTTGTGTCAAACACTCCCAGTTACTTGCTTCCTTACATAGCCTGACGTCTTTCATCTGTGTTTCCTCCTAATACATATCAGTTATCAAGTATCCACCATACTCTCCAGTCAAGGACCACTTCTGAATCACTCTAATCCACCTACTTCTGCCCTTTCTCAACTTAGCTGACAATTTTTTTTTGCTTTTTTCCCTCTATTTTCCAGTCTTTTTTGCATAGGATTTGATTCTCTTATATTACTGGCTGTAATATTCTATTAATTTTAAATTATAAAATTCATCTTGAGGGATGAGTGGCATCCGTGAAGAAATGAGCTGAGTCAATGTGTGGTGATGGAGCAGTCTCTCTCTTTATTGTTGTTGGTTTAGTTTTTATACCCAAGAAACACACCCATTACATCACATGTAATTCTATACAATCCTGTTTTCTGCCTATCATCAACAACTTTAACCTTAAGCTCATTATCCTTGCAAAAGTTGGGTTTCTGCATAATTAGATTTAGCATTAATATGTTTACCATTTGATTGTCTCCAGCATACTTTGGATAAGTACATCAATCTAAGTAGAAAGAAACTCCCCAGTAAAGAGTAGGAGGTGTAGTAATCTATTTAAATGTCCCTTATTCCTCCTTTGTCCCCAGGGAAGGGAATCTGCCTTCCCCAATTGCCTGGGGGAAATAAGGTCTGAAGGAATTATCTCAGGATGAATCATTTCTAACTGGGACTGACCTACTGAGATGAGCTAATGTTCAGAGCATAAACAGAACTTCCCAAGAAAAATACCAGGAGGCGCCTTGCCTTGGGATGCCCCAAGGAAAATCCGCTTTGCAGTTTCCTTCTCAGTCTCGTGACTTTGTCATCCGAGTGAGGGGGCATCCTGACGGCTCCCAGCATTCTTTACTGTCTGAGCCACCAGAGAAGACCCATTTTTTTTGTTTTTTTGGCTTCTCTGATAGCTCAGACGGTAAGGAAACTTCCTGTGATGCAGGAGACCTGAGTTTGGTCCTTGGGTTGACATGATCCCCTGGAGAAGGGAATGGCTACCCACTCTAATATTCTTGCCTGGAGAAATCCATGGACAGAGGAACCTGGTGGGCTATAGTGTAGGAGGTCCCAAAGAGTCAGACACGACTGAGAAACTAACACTTTCACATTTTAATATGTTTATTATTTATTTATATTTTTTATTTGATTTATTTGTTGGTTTCATTGGATCATTTCTCTATTATGGTATTGCTTTTGAATACAGACTTACTGGAGTTTATCTGAATTATAGCTGATACAGTGATATTATGTACATTTCAAGTGTATAAATATTGTGAGTCACAATTTTTAAAGGTTAAATTCCATTTATAGTTAAATAAAATATTGACTATATTCCCAGTGTTGTGAAATAAATCCTGAGCTTGTCTTACAATTTACATCCAGTAGTTTGTACCTTCTATTCCTCTGCCCCTAAGTTACCCCTTTCCCCTTCCCCACTGGTAACCACTAGCTTGTTCTCTATGAGTCTGCTTCTTTTTTATTATTTTCATGTTTGTTGTATCTTTTAGATTCCATGCATAAGTGAGATCTTACAGTATTAGACTTTTCTAACTAATTTAATTTAGCATAATGCCCTCCAAATCCATTCATATTGCTACAAATGGCAAAATTTCTTTCATTTTTATAGTTGAATAATTCTTTTGTGTATCTATACCACATCTTCTTCATCTATTTATCTGTTGATGGATATTTAGGTTGTAAAGGCGATCTTTATATATTAATAAAACTAGTCTTTCATAACTCATTTAAAATTATCAATAATTTTCACAGTTTGTCATTTGCTTTCAGTGTTTTTCTCCCAACTTTTTCTGTTTAGATTTACAGAGTAGTTGTAAAAATAATACAGAGAATTCCCATATACCCTATGTCAGCTTTCCCTTAAAACCACAGAACAGTTATCAAAACCAAGAGCTTAACATTGGTACATTTCTATTAAAGTACAGATTTCATTTGGATTTTTCCGTTTTCTACTAATGTCTTTACACTGAGTTGTTGTATCTCTTTGGTTCCCTTCCATTTGTCGCAACCCCTCAGTCATTCCTTGTCTTTCATGACCTTGACACTTTTGAAGATTATACCCTTAACTTTAAAATGTTATTTTTAGATATTTTTAAGTCTTTATATTGCTGTTAAAACATTAATATTCCCTTTTATGATTTCTACCTTTGTTGCTAGACAAAAATACTGAGAAAGTTGTGTCCTTCTCCAAGATACAAATATTTAATAACACTTTTATTGCTTCATTAAAAATACGTTGAAGTTTATCCTTCCTGGAATATATTTCAGTATAAACCATGAGGTAGCAATATAATCTGCTCATTTATCCCCAAATATCTAGATATTTGTCCCAAAGCTATTTATTGAAAAATCCATCTTTTATATAAAATTTTAATGTGCCTTAGTGATTGGTCTATTTTTCTTTCCCTTTACCACTTCCAGACTGTTTTAATTTGTATACTTAAGACAATATTTTAATACTGCTATGTTTCATTTGAAAAATGTGCTGTACCATCTGTTTTGCTCATTTTCCCTTCTAGACCAATTTTAGATCTAATCAAGTTCTAAATATTGCCTTTTGATGGTTTCCTTATTACTTTCTAAAATGTATAGCTTTAGAGGAGACTTTACATTTTTCCCATATCTTGAAGTTAGTTTTCAGTTACATATAAATCTAATTGTTTAAATCTGAATTTTTTTTCTCTCATTTTTAATCATTTTCATTTTAGTGATAGACTTTTCAGGTGACCCAGTTGGTAAAGAATCCTCCTGCCAATTCAGGAGATGTGGATTTTATCCCTTGGTCAGGAGGATTCCAACAAATTTCAAAAGGTGTGTTGAAAATCATTAGCAAATAAACAACACAGAACATCACCTGTTTTGTGATACACATAAAATTTGTTAAAACTATGCTGTACTCTTTCCATAGAAATTTATACAGAAATTTAATATGACAATTATGTTTCAAAAGTTTATAGACATGAAAACAACACTTATGGTATAACATTGTAAGTCTTGGTAGTTGATGAAAAGGAAAAAATACAATTCCAGTGAAATAATTGAGAAATGACCTTTGAATTTAGCTGAAAAGGAAGCAGCAGTTGCAAAAAGACTTATATCTAATGGGTAATATAAAAAACTGAGAACAATTGTTTTAAGGTAGATATTTACCAGGCTATATTATAAAGTAATGATTATAATAAAACTTGTGCACCTCCCCTGCCCACACAGACACACACACAGATTAAAAGCTGTAGGACTGATTACAGTTGAAAATTCTAATAGGCTGTATAATGCATGAGATCTATAAACAGGACCAACTTAGCCAGCTAATAAATGTAGGTAGAATCTTCTCGGAAGATACACCCAAGACTTGGTCCCTAGTCCGAAATCTTTACTTATCATCTTCTGCCCCAATTCAAACTCTCCCTTTAGGCACACAAAGTAACACTGTAGCTCCTGGAAGAATAAGAAATCAGAGTCACAATTAAAAAAAAAATTATAGTAGAAAAATAAATTGAAATTCACTATATTTATCACTTTTAAATGGTTTCAATGTAAGTGTCTTTTGACTTTATGATTATAATAATGTGAGGATTTTCTCTGTGAGAAAAGTTGATTAAAATATTTAGAATACTCTAGGACATTTAATTAGCATATTTTGTGACTAGCAGATTTGGCTGAATTTGTAGTCAAGGGCTAAATGTCGGAAAAACTAAATGTGTTAAATGAATATTATTGGTTCTGCAAGTGGTATGCATATATCTATCAAAATTTTTATTTTTATTAATACATTAGATGTTAGCAAAGATCATATAATGCTGGATTGTTTTCTATTCATATAAACTGTTCAGGTACTGAAGGATTCATTAATGTACTGTAAAATGCTTTCTACTAATTTTTTAAATGTAGAAGAAAAAATTTTGTTGTATAAGAAAATGATTGAAAGAAAGTACAGTGAAATATTTATATCTGATCTTTATAATAAAGTAAAAGTAACTGCTATTTTTAGATATTGGTTTATAATTTCTAAGAGTTCTACAACAAATGCTTTTTCAGTCAGCTTGAGCTGAATTACAGTACAGTAGAAACAACTATATAGTTCATTTTGCATGTCAACTTGGCTAGGTTATGGTGCCAAGATTTTTTATCAAACTGTACTCCAGATATTGCTTTGAAGGTATTTTGTAGATGTAAGTAGTATTAGCAATAGTTGACTCTAAGTAAAGCAGATTATCCTCCATTCTGTGGCAGATCTCATCCAATCAATTGAAGGCCTTAAGAGCAAAAACTGAGGGTTCTTGGAGAAGATGGAATTCTATCTTAACACTTGAATTGAAATCCTTCCTGAGTTTCCACGCTGCTAGCCTGCCCTGTGGATTTAGACCCAAGAATCTAATATCAACTCTTACCTGGATCTCCAGCCTGCCAGCCTACTCTTCAGATTTTGGACTTGCCAGATCACACAACTACATGAGCCCCGCACCTTAAAATAAGTCTCTTCATATACATCCTATTGGCTTTGTTTCTTTGAAGAATCTTGACTTATATAACAACCAAAAAATTCAAGCAGTGTAAAACTACAAGTTTATTTTTTCATTCTGATCACTGACTTTCTAGGATTGCTGTTTTCGTGTTGTTAGGTGGACAAAGTATCCAATCTATAATTTTGCCAGGCTCAGTGGCAGAGGGAAATCATGATGTGGCCAAGGTCTGCTAGCCTCTTAGAGCTTCTGCCTTGGTGGATATCACTTCCACTCATATTTCATTGGTAAAAGCAAGTCATCTGGCCACATCAGAGGCTGATAGTAGGAAATTGCACTCCAGCCATTGCCCCAGATTGTGAACAGTCTTAATGTCCACCACAGTGTGTTAATAAAATCAGAAATACATCTTATACAAGTACCCTTAATAACACTGCCAAATTTGGCTTAACCAGCGATTTTGTGGAATATGAAGATATTTGATACTGTATCTCTTAACTACCATTGTGTCTAGTTTGGCATCAAAATACTTTGGAAGATTCTCCTTCCCAATACTTTCTTTTCTCTTCCAGGGTTCACTCAGCAACAGATGGCTAAGTAGAAAGGAGGCTTCTTTGGCCTTCCAGTCTTCTGGAACAAAAAGATGAAGATTTGTCCAAGTCCTCTCTCTTACCATAAGGAAATCAGAAGACATAAGAAGAAGTAATATAAGTGTTGAAACACTCCTTATGCTGCAAAACTAGAATAAGCCCAGAAGGAACGCTAGATTGTGCTTCAGAGATGTGTTTTGATTTTCTTCTCCAAGTATCCTAGAATGAAAAGAGGATAAACTAACATTCCCAGAAAGAATTGAGGTTCCCGTGATAAATCAAACCCATTCAATAATTTAAAGAGGAAAATGGATTCAAATATTAAAAATAAAGTTAGAGACTGAGAGGGAGTGCAATGTCCTTCAAACAAGAGCATGAAAGACTTGAAGGGGATTTGGTTTGAGCTGACTAGTGCAATAAAAACTCAGTGTCTGTGGCTTGTTTTTCTCATTCCTAGTTATATGATATAATCGTGGACTTAAACTTTTGAGTCTAGTGTGGCTTCTTTGCCAACTAATTTCTAAAGTATTTCTTAGATATTTCCTTTCAAGGTGCTTCTATTGTTAGGCACAGAATTAGCCAGAATTCTTGTTTGCAAACTGCAAAAATACCTACCTCAAACCGGGACTTGATTGCTTCACATAACCAAAAGGTCCAGAGCTATGCCAGCTTTTAGTGTGGCTGGAAACAGGGCTTGATTTGGGGCTTCAGTGGATTCTTTCCCCCTTTTTTATTTTCTTTCTTCTATGCTAACTTAATGTTCAGCTAATCTGTTTCCTTGTATCATGAATGTGGCTCACAGAAGTTCCAGACTTGTACCCTAAAATCACAGGGACTCAGTAGAAGACAGCATACTTCTTCCCTAACAGTTCTAGAAAAAATACTTAGAATGGGATCTCAGCTAAATATCAACAGTGATGGGTCACATGTCACTTTAGAATATAAGCCCTGTGAAAGTAGGGAACTTCCCTGGACCTCCCACAGGTATTCAATAAAGATCGTTGAATTAGTTTATTTAATAAGTGCCAACCCCTGGGACTAAGGGTGGGATTGTTGTTGTTGAATAGGTCATGTCCAACGCTTTAAGACCCCAGTGATTATAGCCCCCAGGCTCCTCCGTCTATGGGGTTTCCCAGACAAGAATACTGGAGTGGGTTGTCATTTCATTCTCCAGGGGATCTTCCTGACCCAAGGGTCAAACCCACATCTTCTATATTGGCAGGTGGATTCTTTATCACTGAGGCACAAGGGAAGCCCAAGGGTGGGATTAGCCCAATTCAAACCCCATGAACTGAAAGGAGGGAACTAATGGACTCCTTTATTCCTCCTCTTGGGTGTATCCATCAAGGGCACTCTTCTGGGCTTTATCACTGCAGAAGAGTTTGCCTTGTTTTTGAAATTCATATGAGTGAAAATTGTTCAGTCTATATATTCTTTCAATCTGATTTCTTTTCTTCAATACTGAGATTCATCTGTGCATATATATCAATATATACTAAATGATCTCACACATGTAAAGTTATAGGATATGATATAATATTAATGTGTATATGTATGTGTGATTTTATTGCTGTGTACTATTTTATTATGTGAATATCATACCATAATCCTTTATTCATTTTACTGTTGATGTGTTTGAGATGTTTTCAATTTCTGGTGATCATGATTAAAGATGCAGTGAATGTTCTTGTTCATGTCTTTTGGTGGATATAAAACTACAGTTTTTAGGTGTTTTCAGAAGAATTGTCGAATCATAGGGCTTCCCAGGTGGCTCAAGTAGAAAGAACTTGCTTGCCAATTCAGGAAACATAAGAGACACGTGTTTGATACCTTAGTCAGGAAGATCCCCTGGAGGAGGGCATAGCAAACCACTCCAATATTTTTGCCTGAGGAATCCTGTGGACAGAGGAGGCTGGTGGGCTACAGTCCATGGGGTCTCACAGAGTCGGACATGACTGAAGCAACTTAACAGGCACACAGAGCATATGGAGGTTTATTTTAGAAGTGACTGACAAATGCTGTTCTTAAGTGGTTGCATCACTTTGTATTTCTGCCTTCAGTATGTCTGTCTAGTTGGTCCACATCCTTTCCCAATGCTAGTATTGTCAGGCCTTTAAATTGTAGCCATTCTGGCAGGTATGTAGTGATATCTCTTCATAATTTTAACACATTTTCTGATGCTTAATTATTGAGCATCTTTTCATATGTTTACTAGCCAGTTGGATATCTTGTTTTATAAAGTGCCTGTTTAAATTTAAATTCACATTTTAAATTTGGCTTTATCTGTCTTTTTCTTACTAATTTGTAGAAATTTGTTGTATATCTTAAGATATGTTTGTTTTATATCTTGCTATTTTTTTTTTTTGCTATCTGAAAAACTACCCTAATCTCAGTGACTTAAAACAAAGATTTGTTCTGCTCACATTTCTATGGCTGAAGAATTTTATAGGAACTCGTCTGGCAAGCTTGTTCCTGATCCCCGGCAGTGGTGTCTGGGAATGGAGGATTTACTCTCAAGACAGCTTCTTTACTCATTCATCTGAAGCCTCAGACCTCTAGCTTTTCCCAGTTATGGTGATCTGAGGGTGGTGCACTTCTTAAATGGTTGCTGTCTTCCTAGAGACAGAAAGCAGAGCTGCAAGGTATATTAAGGGATTTTGTGGAAACCAGCACAGCATCAATTCTGTTGCACAACATCCTTATTCTGCTGCTTAAAGTAGTCATGCATGGCATTGGGCCAGATTCAGGGAGGCTTGAGAAACAGATTCTGAGTCTTCACAGAGCAGCAAGATCACATGGCAGATGAGCAGGTATGATGGGACATGTTGTGGACATCTATGGAAAATACGTCTTTTCAAAGAAGGCTTTTGAAATAGAGATTAAAATATATCTTGTTGTATGTTGACCAAATCAGCAAACTGTTTAACTATATTTCATTATAACACTTGAAAATTACATGCACTGAAGTTCATCACTCATACCTGGTCCTCACTGGTTCTTTTTGTTCTTCTTCCATTCCATTCTTTTGTCCTTCCTTCCCTGCTTCTCCTGTTCTGGCTGCTGAAACAGAATACCACAGACTGGGTAGCTTATAAATGCTAAAAATTTATTTCTCACAGTTCGCAGTCTGGAAAATCCAAGATCAGGGTGCTAGCAGATCCGGTGTCTGGTGAGGATCTTCTTGGTTTATAGACAGTTATCTTCTTGCTGTGTCCTCACAGGACACAAAGGGTGAAGGCATTCTCCAGGGTCTCTTTGCTGAGGGCTCTCATCCCATTTATGGGGGTTCCGCTCCTCACCTTGATGATCCAGTCACCTCTCCTCACTCCCTAATAACATCACATTAAGGGTTAGGATTTTGACATATGAATCTTGACAGGACACAAAAATTCACTACACTGCTTTTTCTTTTCTTTTGCTGCTTGTTTCCACTGTCCAACTTCTAAAACTCTTGAGTGCATTCTTTTTATTTTCTTGGGAAAGTCCAGAAGCCTAGAGCTAATTGAAAATAAGCATTGCCTCATCATCATTCCCAATCTCAAGCAACACATCTTTTTCTTAACAGAACAAACTAAGAAAGGCTCATACACTACATCTGCTTTTTAAAAGAATCTTAATCTTTCCTAGTCATCTGAGTCATTGCACTACTCCCTTGTTAATTATGAAATTTCCAAGGTTCACTTGGAGGGTAGAAAGTACAAGTGACTACACAGTCATGGCCTGATTCCAAACTTAAAACTTTTTGGTTGTTATTTACTTTTGAAACTAGTACTCAATGCCACCATACTTATTAGAACAATAATTTCAATTTCAATATCAAGAATCATAATTTAGAGTAATGGATTGAGGGGAGAAATGTTGAGATTTGTATCAATTTTTAAAGTTTTTTTACATATATTTTATCTCATTAAATGCTATAAAACCCTATAAGGTTGGCATTATTATTATTCTTTTTAAGGAAACAGAATGAATGAGGGTCAGTAACTGGATTCAAACCACATAGCTAGTAGATGGCTGTTTAGGAAAACAGAACTTCTGGTCCATTGCCATTTTCATTACATTACATTAAAATTCTGCACTAAAATGCAGTACAAAGCAGTCACTAAAATGTGTGAGGAAAATGCACATTTCAAGATAATGATGATAAAATATTTGGTTCTGCATCATATTCAGTGATAATTATAATTCAAAGTATTAATTCTGCAGCCTTGAGTATTTCTCAGTCCTCAAAGAAGCCCTTAACTGAAAGTTACAACATGTCAAGTCGTCTGCTTAGCTCTATGAGAACTCTAAAGAAATCACCCACATTGTCCCTGTCATCAAAACACATCAAAGGCACATCAAAATAATTGGGGAGACAAGAATGTCTGCTTGAAATGATTAAATAATATTTATGTGGCTTAGGTTGAGTGGGAATGTGAGGTCAATCATTTTGCAGATCATCAATGTGTAGACAATAATGAGACGTAGGGTTCAGGTCAGTTCAGTTGTTCAGTCCAGTTCAGTTGTTCAGTCGTGTCTGACTCTTTGTGATGCCATGAACTGCAGCACGCCAGGCTTCTCTGTCCATCACTGTCTCCCTGAGTTTGCTCAAACTCATGTCCATTGAGTCAGTGATACCATCCAACCATCTCATCCTCTGTCATGCCCTTCTCCTCTTGCCTTAAATTTTTCTCAGCATCAGGGTTTTTTCCCAATGAGTCGGCTCTTCACATCAGGTGGCCAAAGTATTTGAGATTCAGTTTCAGCAGCAGTCCTTCCAGTAAATATTCAGGGTTGATGTCCTTTAGGATTGACTGATTTGATCTCCTTGCTGTCCAAGGGACTCTCAAATGTCTTCTTCTCCAGCACCACAGTTCAAAAGCATCAATTCTTTGGCACTCAGCCTTCTTTACGATCCAACTCTCACATCCATACATGACTACTGGAAAAACCATAGCCTTGACTAGACGGACTTTTGTCAGCAAAGTGATGTCTCTGGTTTTTAAGCACTGTCTAGGTTTGTCATAGCTTTTCTTCCAAGGAGCAAGCGTCTTTTAATTTAGTGGCCACAGTCATCATCCACACTGATTTGGGAGCCCAAGAAAATGAAATCTGTCACTGTTTCCAGTGACAGTATAAGGACTCGCAAAGAATTGGACATGACTTAGCGACTGAACAACAGCAAAAACAACTTGTAAAGCTGACATAGTAAGACATAATAAGCATTATCACTTAAGGCTGCTTTCTCTTTCCATTCTCACTTCTACTCTATTATCTTTTGGTGCCAAAGTGACTCTGGATAGTTTGGAAATCTATACTCAAGGTTCAGTTGCTCAGTTGTGTCCGACTATTTGTGATGCTATGGACTATAGCCCACCAGCCTCCTCTGTCCACAGGATTTTCCAGGCAAGAATACTGGAGTGGCTTGCCATTTCCTCTTCCAAGGGATCTTCCTAACCCAGGGATCGAACCTGCATTGACAGGCAGATTCTTTACCACTGAGCCAGTTTGATGATCTAAATAAGGGGAAATTGAGTAAAGGACACATTTAATGCTGTCACCCTTGTCTATACTCAAGTTCCTGCTTGCCATTTCCGTGTGGCAATGACTTGCAGGAATAGTTGTAACTCCCAGGATGCCATCTCACTCAGAAGTGAGACTAATTGGTACAGGTGTCATGTCATGCATGATGCTGATTTCCTAGTGCACCTGGACTCCGGAGTACAGAGCTAGTGGTAGAGGACTAGTGAATCTAGTCTGAGGAAATTTTTTCAGCTATAATATTTAATGCTGCATGAAAGCATGGCATTAGTCGCTTAGTCCTGTCCAACTTTTTACAACCCCATGGACTGTATACCCTGCCATACTCTTCTGTCCATGGAATTCTCCAGGAAAGAATGCTGGAGTGGATTGCCATTCCCTTCTCCAGGGGATCTTCCCATCCCAGGGATCAAACCTGGGTCTCCTGAATTGCAGGCAGATTCTTTATTGTCTGAGCCATCCAGGTGGCTGCATATTCAGTATTTAATTCATGTCAAGCTCACGCCTATTGGGAATATTCTCAATGATGCAGCACATAAAATTATTAATGCCTCATTCAATGAAATTATTTTTCAGAGTGTACCGTATGCAATCAATAGAAATTATTCTGATACTGAAAATTATATTTTGACAATTATTTCTCATATTTAAAGCAGTAATTTATTAAGAAGAGATGCATTTGAAGGCAAGCACTGAATAGGCTATTATTTTGATTGATAATTAAATTAACAAAGTGGATTGAATCATATGAATACATTAGGAAAACAAGTGAATACCCATTAATTTGAACTGAAACACTAACATGGACAAAAACAACATAAAACTGACGCTGCAACAGTACAATGTAAATATCTAGAACAAAATGGTTAAAGATGATCATTAATTTACAAGTTTTAAAGCCATGTACTGAATAAGAAAATTTGAGCTGCTGCAAAACGCAGCAGTTCACATAGGAAAAAAATACCTAATATGCTTTTTCCCAAATTTGGTAGTCATCTTAAACATTTACATGAAATTAGCAATAATTGTTTAGAAGTAGAAACTTCTCTAAAATGTCAATAATGATTAAAAAACCGGCAACTTTTGAAAAAATAACTCAAAATAATGTAAAATTTGGGAACCCTAGCACTAATTATAAATCAATCATGAATTTACTAGGTAGAAAATCAATTATTATAATATGATATTTTTTGTCTTTTGAACATATATCTATCTACATAGATGGTTTGGACTTGATCTAAGGTAGGCTTGACTGTGAAGTTTAGCCCTGCTACTCCCTTGGTGTCTGTGGCTGACAGGTGATTCACAGCTATGCTTCCTGTCTTCTAGAAGATGGCAGTGGTGCCAATAACACTAAGGGAACACGTACGCCACAGGCACTGTGTTGAGGGCTTGTGATATTATCTGATTTAATCTTTCTAATAACGGAATTTGGTTGATTCTGTTATTACCGCTATTTTATAGATAAGGCATTTAAGGCATTGACAGGCCAGAAACTCACCCAGGGTTAAAGAAAAGAACTAGCAGGTGAAAGGAGATGACTGCAGAAATTCTGATTCCAGGGCACAAGCTCTGAATCTCCTAAATTGGGCACCACTTTAGACTTGGAAGGAAAGAAAGAGTATGAAGAAAACAATGTAGAATAAGAAGGCATATTACGAAGCACCATTTTGTGGCCACATCGTTAAAACTCTTCATTTTCTTCAAAGGCAGAAAAGACCATAGAACCCTGTTCTGAACTGGAGATGACTTCATGAAGGAAATGACTCAAACTGATGCCTGCAGGAAGCACCAGCATTTAGATAGGTGATTAAAACAACCAAATATGATGTGAGTGGAAAGACTTGCAACAATTGATTCACTGTTACCACTTGTGGAGCCAGACCTCTGCCATGAAAAGAAACAAAACTTTGCCCTAGAAAATATTTTGACCCAAAGTTAGAGAAAGCCCGTAGAAGTAAGCCCAAACAGCCATAGAAGTTCCCTGGTGCCTTAAGTGCAATATCCTGATTCAAGTCATAAATCTTGCTGGTTAAGCTCTCAAGGGTAATAGCAATAGATTATCGCATGAGTGTATTTAAGGGACAAATGACAATTTCTCCCACCAATGGGATAAAAATCATACAGTAAGGCAACAGAGGAATCTGAGTCAGTTTGTGCCAAATCAAACTTCAAGGAATGTTTCTGTATCAAAGTTTACCTGGACTTTCCCTGGCAGAAACTCGGTTATTGAGATATATGAGCCTGGTTGTACAAGAAGGAGTTCTACCAGTTCTGGGGATGTCATGACTCACAATAATTCAGTCCTCATGCGATCTTGGCAGAGATCAAGCGTTCCTTTGCAACAGCTGCGAAATCTGCATTGGATACCTCTGTGAATGGTCCATGATGAATGGCTAATGGGAACATGGGACTTTGATTTAGTTGAAAGGGTTCTAAATGACATAGTACAACTGTGCGTACTGTTCCATATTTTTGAGAATAGTGACAAATGTTTTTCGTTCTTTGGTCCCAGAACATCTTGCTGTATTTATTGAGTGGATAACTGAAACAAGATGACCCTGGCATTTCAAAATTTTTGAAAATTTTGTTTTTCAAATCTCGGAGCCCAATCATCACTTCATTTTGAACTCCGAAGGCGGTGCAGTGCATGCATGCTCAGTTGTGTCCGCTCTTTCCAACCTCATGGACTGTAGCCCACCAGGCTTGTCTGACCATGGGATTCTCCAGGCAAGGATACTGGAGTGGGTGCCATTTCCTCCTTGGGAAGCCCCTGAGCTCCAAATGAGCTGAAGGCAATATTTAGCCTGACATCGATCTTTTAAGTATAAAAGCATAAATTATCTGAGTTTATGTTAACACTGCAGTCATGCTGGCAACCCACTCCAGTATTCTTGCCTGGAGAATCCCATGGACAGAAGATCTTGCCAGCTATAGTCCATGGAGTTGCAAAGAGTCGGACATGACTGAAGTGACTGGGTATGCACATTGGAGTCATGCTAAGAGTTGCCACCTTCTTGAGATACATTAAGCTCCAATGAGGAATAATTTCTGTGTCATAGTGGCACTAGGAATGAATGGTTTTGCTTTTTAACCATGTGATTGTGTTCCTAAGGCTTGAATTTAGAGTATAGTATTTAGAATATAAAATTGTGATTCATATATGTCGGGCTAGTGATAGTTTGATAAAAGTGTGCAAGTCCTTGGTCCTTGACTCATGCAATTTTGTGACCTTAGAATTTCAAGTCTAATTTCTTTCAATGAGATTTCTCTCTACCTATAGTGATAGTTGAAAGACTTAACAACTATGATGGCTGGACACTGAACAATGAGAAACAAAAAGAAAAAAACATTTTATTTGTTGAATGACAATACTATCTAATGAGGAAGCATTTGTAGTATCTAGAAGATAGTAGGTACTCAATACATATTTATTAATTTATTTCATTACATTATTGAATTTTTTCTCAATGTGTATTCCTACCCTTTGCAATAGATTCTCTGTTTCTTTCACTTTGGGAGGATTTCAATAAACTGGTGTATGGTTATAATAAATTGACATCCATACATTTAAGCTTCTACCTGTAAATAACTACATCGTGAATTTTATCACTTAGTAAACTAATATTAAACCCTTACTCTTAGTGCTAGCATTTTCTAGACTTTGTGAAAAATAAAATATATTATTAGGCATAGCGATGTCCAGATTAAAACTTACATGTATAGCTGGTATAATGCTTTCTAATCTGTGTACTACAGAATATTAGTGGGTTTGGAAGATGTTCATGAGCTAATAAGTTGGAGATATTCTGGTTAAACATTTTGTACATTACAGAACTTCACTGACCTTTTAAAATCTTCATGACTGCAGTGAAAATTTTAAGGCAACTACAAAATTATATCATTCAATGTTTCTCAAATTTATTTGATCTTTAGACACTAATTTTTATTAGAATACCTATTCACATTTATTAGGACAGTAGTATTCCACAGGCCTGAGTCTGAGAAATAATTTAAGGGCTAAGAATAAAAAACACCTGGGCACTCATCATTTGTCTGCCACTAAACAACTATGTGTCTGAATTTAAGCAAGTTGCTTAAACTTTCCTGTACCTTTATTTTCCCAACACTTAAATGGGAATAATGAGACCCACGACCATCCTCTAACTATCAAATAGAAAAGGAAGTAGGGAGACAAATGTGAAAGCAATTTTGAAAAGTTTCATAGGTATAAAATTGCATACCTTTGTAGGTCAACTTGTTCAGTTGCTAAGTAATGTCCAACTCTTTGCAACCCCATAGACTGCAGCATGATAGGCTTCCCTATCCTTCACTATCTCCTAGAGTTTGTTCAGACTCATGTCCACTGAGTCGGTGATGCTAGCCAATCATCTCATCACCTGCTGCCCTATTCTCTTTTTGCCTTCAATCTTTCCCAGCATCAGGGTTTTTTCCAATGAGTCAGGTCTTCACATAAGGTGGCCAAAGCATTGGAGCTTCAGCATCAGTCCTTGCAATGAGTATTCTGGGTTGATTTCCCCTAGGATTGACTGGTTTGATCTCTTTGCGGTCCAAGGTACTCTCAAAAGTCTTCTCCAGCAACACAATTTGAAAGCATCAATTCTTCAGAGCTTTGCCTTCTTTATGGTCAAACTCTCACATCCATATATGACTACTGGAAAAACCATAGCTTTGACTATATGGACTTTTGTCAACAAAGTGATGTCTCTGCTTTTTAATATGCTGCCTAGATTTGACATAGCTTTCCTTCTGAGGAGCAAGCATCTTTCTATTTCATGGCTGCAGTCACCGTCCGCAGTATAAGTCAACTAGAAGGAAATAGTGAAAGATAATTTATAGAATCATATTAGAAACTACTTAATCATGTGATTCTGTTGGAGCATTTTCTATGATCATGAAAATCTTAAAAACTTTACTTTTCATTAAAATTTGAAAAGAATAGCTATAAATTGTCAAGCAAGGATTATAAAGCTAATAAATTGATCAAAATATGAATATAAATCACTCTGATTTCTGCACTATTAACTTAGCAGTTTGATAGAGAGCCTTCAGAAGCAAATGGTTCATAGTTTCCAAATATTTTCACACAAAATTGTATTCATATGTAGAAACAAACAGCATGATGTAATCTTTGGATTGTCTTCATAAAGCAATGTTAGTATGTTTCACTTAATTCCCAATGCATATTCAATTATAGGATTTTTTCTATCAAAAGACATGCAATAGTTTAAAAACTTCTTTAGAGAATCATCAAATAAGACCAAAATAATTATGCATCACTTCTTTGAAATGCATGTATAAATGTGTTAGATGAATAGTTTCATGAGAATAGAAATTTCTTTTAGTAATATTACAGAGAAAGTGGTTACCTTTGTTGTTACCATGTGTTGAAAGATTCCCAAAGACATCACTGGTGTTTGGGGGTTTTTAATTGAATTTGTGGTTCTCCTGGTGTGGTGTTACAGTCAACAAGGAAAACCAGTTTAAAGATGTCGTTGTTGTTGTTTTTGTTTTATAGTCACTAAGTAGTGTTCCACTCTTTTGCGACGCTATGGACTGCAGCCCACCAGGCTCCTCTGTCCATGCAATTTTCCAGGCAAGAATACTGGAGTGTATTACCATTTCCTCCTCCAGGCGACTTTTCAAACCCAGGGATCGATACTGCGTCTCCTGCTTACTGTTTCTCAAAAAGTGAAAGAAAATAAAGCACACAAATTGGGCTACTGGGAAGGGTCAAGGATGTTCAGTGACTAAAATGAGTATGATGAGAGTTGACATTTCAGCCTTGTCCTTCTTCTGTACTGCAAAAGGCAATGCTAGTCTGTTAGAGGAAGGCAGAAAGCTGCCACCAGGTTCAGGATGTGTTAGATAAGAATCTTGGCATTCTCACTTTCAAGCTCTATGGTTGGAGGGCAAGTTACATGGTGCTTAAACCCTAGTTTTCTCTCCAGTATTATGAGGATACTATTATTTGCCTCAGAGGTTGAAAGAAGTGTTCAAAAAAATAAAAGCAAATTGATGATAGTGACTAGTATATATTAGGCACTCAGTGTGCATTTCAGAACATGAGTTCTGATGAGAAACCCTTTTACCAATTGATGGTAGTGATATTCCCATCATTTCTAACAGTCACTTTATATGTGCCATTTTAATGAGAAATCAGCCCTTTTGAACTCCCTGGGAGCAATGGAAAAAGAATACAGGAGTGCAGTGCTTACTGTGGATATGCCAAACACTTCCTTCCCTTGCACATGTGGGACCCTCAGATTGGATCTGGAAGCTCTGTTTGATTCTACCTTTGCGGACCACCCAGAAGCTCCAGCTGGAGCAGAAAGTGTGGCTCATTTCCCCTGGATTGGGAGCCAAGAGGAACCTATTACCAATCTGTTCTGCTTTCTGTTCTGAATATCCAGTCTCTATAGTATAGCTCTAAGAAATGGACTCAAAGTCTGAGCCACATGCTTTGAGGATTATCCTTGTGAGCTTTCTCCTCCTGACTCTAGCCAGAAATTCCTGGACCTCCTAAAATGTATCTGAATCACTTTCTTAAATTCTGTTTACAAGCAACATCCCAAATATTTTTCACTAAAATGACCAACCCAGAAATTAATGGATATGTATTTTCATGGTGCTGGAAGAATCCCCCAAATCTTTGCTATTTGACATATTAAAGATTCTACACTTGGATACAGGTTTGTATTCAGTGAAATGCTATTACACTGGTTTATTGAAGACAATAATCTTCCCTGATAGCTTAGTTGGTAAAGAATCTGCCTATAATGCAGGAGACCTGGTTCAATTCCTGGGTTGAGAAGATCCCCTGGAGAAGGGAAAGGCTCCCTACTTCAGAATTCTGGCCCGGAGAAGTCCATGGACTGTGTAGTCCAGTGGGTCGTAAAGAGTTGAACATGACTGAGCAACTTTCATTGAAGACAATAAGCTCTCACAGGTAACAGTCAGATGGCAGTCTCGTGTGATAATTCAGATTCAGACAACTACAAAGTGCTACAGATTTAAGTTCAAATTGCAGATCCACTAGTTACTATTTTTATGATACTGAACAAGACACTTGACTTCTCTCAATGTCACTTTCCTAATCAATAACATGCATGTAACAGTGTCTGTCATAGGACTGTTGTGAAATTTAAATGAGAAAATACATAAAGAGTGTAAAGCATAATACCTCAGTCATAGTAAGTCTTCAGTCTCTGTTATCTATTCTTATAATAACAATAATTATATTATATTTTTACTAAAAATAAAAATTAGGCATGGGGGATAGTCAAATGTAAAGCTGCTTTTTGATAAGTTGAATTAGGGAAGGAAGGTGTTGTCTAAATTAGAAATCAACCAATGAAGAATTTATTTTGTGAAAATACATTCAGTTTTGAAAAAGGATTCAGATGTGAATTAGTATATAACATGAGGTAGCTGAATATTTCCTCAAAGAGTTCTCTACCTTTCTTTTGTATCTCCAATATAGTAAATATACATATATTTCTAAGTAGGGGATAGTTCTCTATCTCAGCTACTAGACATACTTTGTTAACTGAATTATATCAAAGATAATTTAGATTTGCATTTTGTTGTATTTTTTAGGTTAAGTATGACTTCAGTGACTTTAGAATCTCTTTTTCCTGTATTTGTGTACAAGATATTTTTTAAATTATTTGTTATTTCTCATAATTACAGAAATATACTTTCTACTGTTGAAATTTGGGGAGTTAAATGAGGTGGCTATTTTACTTTTTTTAGCTTTATTGAATTTGCTAACATAATTAGAAAATCCTTAACTCGGTTTCTCTTATTTAGTAGATTTCTTTCAAAATATACTTAGTCTGAAGTTTAGTTTTGGTCTAGTGCTAAATTGAACGTACCTGTTAGTGCTTCTGAAATGTCACTTTTATAAACTTTTTGTTCTTTACTGCAACTAAAAGTTGCACATTCAATAAAACATGCAAGATATCCTCATAGCTTCTTTCTTCAAACCCCACTATTATTTAACCTGATCTAAAAGTTCATAAATAACAATATAATATTTTCAAGTTTTCCATGGTTAAGCTACATTGTAGATACATGATCCCATAATCACGATTCTTGAATCTCTAATTATATGATGGCTATGGTTAGTGAAATGGAGACTGAAACAATTTTTTACAATACAGTTTAGAAATAGAATGATTTCATAAACATTTAGGGTTACAGTATATCATGGGTAAAGAAAGATATTTGGATATTATGTATTGAAAATGAGACTTTACCTATATATTCAGATGACTAGAGTGAATTTTTCTGTACCTTTTATCTTCCAGTTTGCTGTGTTTAGCTGGAGCTACAATTACATTTCTAATTTTGCTCAAACTGTTCTTGTGTGACAGTCACTTCTGACCAACTTAGACCATGTTGGATCTATAAACTTTAATGTTAATTCAACATTTTGTGAAAAATATAATGCCTAATCTAGATGTACATGGGCTTCCCAGGTAGCGCTAGTGGTAAAGAGCCCGCCTGCCAATACAGGAGACATAAGAGCTGCAAGTTCGATCCCTGGGTTGGGAAGATCACCCAGAGAAGGAAACAACAACCCAATCCAGCATTCTTGCCTGAAAAATCCTATGGACAGAGGAGCCTAGCAGGCTATGGTCCATAGGCTCACATAGAGTTGGACATGACAGAAGCAACTTAGCAGTAGCATTAGCACTAATCTGGATGTACAATAAAGGTGTCCTTCCTTTTTGTCCCTACTTTCTTCACCAAACTCATATCCAATGTGAAGAGCACTTAGGGAATTCTAAGATTTAAAAGATAAGACCTATTCTATTTCTAATTTCACAAGTTGTTTATCTGTGGAAAAGTAGAAAATAATCAGTGGGTCATGCAGCCCTAAATATAATGCCATCCCTATAATAGAAAGTGCTAAAAATTATAATTGATGTCACTTTTAAAGAATTTTAAGAGTAGTTTACCTTATCGTCAGATGGCACCACCTCTTTTAAAAGTAATTTGATCTATGAATTAAGAGTAACAAAACTGCATCTTACGGGCCAGCAGTTTTTCAGTCTTCTAGAAATGTATATTCTTATAAAAGCACATGATACTTGCTCCAATATAATTATTATGACATTATTTACATTAGAAAAACTTGAAAAACAAGGAAATTCCAAGCAGTGGAGTGGTTTAGCTCAGTCCCCAACTTTTTGGCACCAGGAATCAGTTTTGCAGAAGAAATTTTTCCATGGACCAAGGGGAGGGATGGTTTGGGGATTATTCAAATGCATTACACTTATTGCACTTTTTATTTCTATTGTTACATCAGCTCCACCTCAGATCATCAGGTACCAGATCCCAAAGCTTGGGGACCCCTGGTTAGGTGACCCATGTTCTTCAATTTGAAGAATGATAAAGTCGCTAAAGGTAATCATAGGAATTCTTACACTAGCTGTATCTATGATAAAATGTTTACTATTTGATACAGAATAAAAATGGTATTTATTCACACTCACACTATGAAATTGTTCATATAGAGAGCACAATAAGAAAACTGAAGACAATAACTGAAGTTATTGTTCAAAGTATGAATTATAGGTAGTTTTTCTTCCTTCCTTCTTAACTTTATTCATTATTTTCTTTAGTACTGCTACTGCTAAATTGCTTTAGTCGTGTCCAACTCTGTGTGACCCCATAGATGGCAACCCACCAGGCTTCCCCATCCCTGGGGTTCTCCAGGCAAGAACACTGGAGTGGGTTGCCATTTCCTTCTCAATGCATGAAAGTGAAAAGTGAAAGTGAAGTCACTCAGTCGTGTCTGACTCTTAGCAACCCCATGGACTGCAGCCTACCAGGCTTCTCCATCCATGGGATTTTCCAGGCAAGAGTACTGGAGTGGGGTGCCATTGCCTTCTCCGTCTTTAGTACTATTAAATGTTATTTGTAAAATACATACTAATTAGAGGAAAAAAGAATATATTGTATTATCTCTCCTCAAAATATCTATATTAGCCAAAACCATTAAATCTACAAGAGCTAATTGATTCACTTTATAATATCAAACAGTAGTAACCTTTCACCTAAAATATTGAATATTGATCTAAATATATAATTATGTTTATTTAAATTATTCATATAGTTGGCTTCATCTTCATGTCAGTATCTCTGGATAAAACAAGAAAGCAGGTAGGCAGTTTTATATTTTTCTGAACAAAAAATGGACCAGACATTCTAAATAAACTGTTTCAAAGTCTACATAAAACCCAATTAAACTGAATAATACAGTAAATCTAATTAACAAAGTAGTCTCAGAGAAGATAATCATATTTAAGATCAATATATATTTTCCAGACCAATCAGAATGCTTTCCATCTAAGGACCATTGAAAAATATTGTGAAGGTTTAGATTCCAAACAGCTGTAGTGTGTTTTCGTTAAAATATCCTAATTCTCTATGGCTATTCTCTGTATTTTGTAATCTCATTAGAAATCCCTACTTTAGCAGCAGGATATTACTGGAGGTCTGTTTGTCAGGGGAGCCAAAGACTTGCGTTTTAAACCCAGCCTGGCACACCTGCTCCCATTGACCCTGTGCAATATGAAAACTCTCTCTGTAATTGGGTTCTTCAGCCATGAAATTAGAGACAGTTTATAAATTCCCTGAAGATTTTAGGATACCAATATTCTTTAGTAGGACTCCAAATATAAGGGCTTCATTTGGATCTGTTTTTCCCCATGGATGAAACAGATGTTCACAGAAAGAACTCCGGGATAAACAGTGTTTCTTCTTACAGTCTTAGGTACTAAAATTTCCTTAAGGACATCAGCTGATTGAAGCATATCAGTTTTTGAGAGGATTCATTAATTAATCAGAATTTTAGTAGGTATGGATTTTCTGGTTAATCCCTTTCCTCTCTTTGTCCCTTGGGATGAATTTGGGACCCTGAAGCCCCCAATATATTTTGATGATAAATAGAGACCCAGAATATGAAGCATTAACAGGCTGGTGGCAGACCTCGTGATGTTTGGGGAAATGGAATTTAATATGAAATGTTATTGGAAAGAAGTGGAAATGGCAAGATAATCCAGTTCTTTCAAATTTTGCATTCTCCCAGCTCTTTTCCAGGCCAAGAGGAAAGGCAGCAAGGATGCCTGGTACTTTTGAGGTAAAGCTTCTGAGCAGATGAGATTAGGAAAAGTGAATTAGGTTTTTTGGAAAACTAAGATCATCTCAGTGACCTTCAAAGTAAGAAAGATACATTTAAATAGGTAAATTAATGTCCTCAAAATAAAGTCACATCTTTCTGTCCCTGTCCCTAGTAATTTTCTTAACTTTTCTCAGCCTGAACTAATATATCTCTTTGAACCCTCTTAAATACATTTCATTTTCAAATTGCATGAAATTGTTTTGAAGAAACTTCCCACAATGTGCTTTCTTCCAACTTGGCTTCCATGTAAAGTAAACAGCCCATTTTACCTTAAATGACAGTATAGTTGGCTTTGAAGACCAGCTGGGTTGTATGAGAAGGCAGCAATTATTCTCCAACTAAAAAGGGGTCTTACTCTTTTCTTTTCTTAACCCTTCATGGCTAACATATTTAAGAACCATTGATAGAAATCACAGATCATTTGCAATCTTTCTTGCTTTGCCAAGTATATTCCCATTATCATATTAACCAGGCATTCTGAAATCAGGGAACTCATTAAACTTTTAGGATTTAATTCTCTCCATTTGTGTTTTCATTTCCTATTTATCATCTACCTCTAATTTTTAAATTCACCTCAAAAGCAGACTGGAAAGCAAACTGAAAACTGGAGTTCCTGTTCACTGGAAAAGTTTCCACAAGAAAATACGACCTGCCTTTAATTATTCCAGAATTGCTATTACTTAACTTTTATTGGGGAAAAAAAAAATCTCCATAAGGTTAAATACTATTATCACCCCAAATCCGCTTTGCTTAAATAGAAACATTGAGGTTAAATGGGTCTATTAGAGTTTATTAGCTTTCCTATGGTTGATTTGGGTAATTCAGCAAGAATTTCCCCTTAAATTACATTATATATAAAGTTTCTAAAATTTATCAGGTACTTACATTCCAAGTTTCTTTATACACATACAACCAACTCAACTAATAACTTCTGCAGAAGAAAATAAACAGTAATAAACTGTTAAAGTTAAGAATCACATACAACTGTTTACAAGATACAGTTTTATAGAAAGCAATTTATATTTAACTTACAAAAGACAGTTTCAAAACTACTATAAAATAGTTCCATTTTTGTAAATGCACATACATAGAAAACATTTGAATAATAAATATATCTTGAGTGATTTTAATTCTGGCTTTGTATTCTAAAATGTCTGCATTATGAATATATCAGCTTTGTAAAAATTGTTTTTTAATTTTCCTTTAAAAACAAAGTCAAGTCATTACAATGTTTGTGAGTTTTTTCAGCTATTTTGTGTTTCATTATATATAGCAGCGGAGAAGGCAATGGCACCCCACTCCAGTACTCTTGCCTGGAAAATCCCATGGATGGAGGAGCCTGGTAGGCTGCGGTGCATGGGGTCGCGAAGAGTCGGATACCACTGAGCGACTTCATTTTCCCTTTTCACTTTCATGCATTGGAGACGGAAATGGCAATCCACTCCAGTGTTCTTGCCTGGAGAATCCCAGAGACAGCAGAGCCTGGTGGGCTTCCGTTTATGGGGTTGCACAGAGTCAGACACGACTGAAGCCAGTTAGCAGCAGCAGCAGCATATATAGCAGGCGTCCCCAACCCCCAGGCCATGGACTGCTGCTGTATATTTACAGCCACTCCCCATCACTCACATTACCACCTGAAATCTGCCTTCTGTCAGATCAGCAGCGGCGTTAGATTCTCATAGGAGTATGAACTCTACTGTGAACTATGCATGTGAGGGTCTAAGGTTGCATGCTCCTTATGAGAATCTAATGCCTGATGATCTGATTCTGCATTATGGTGAGTTGTATAATTATTCCATTATATACCACAATGTAATAATAATAAAGTACCCAGTAAGTATAATGTGTTTGAATCATCCTAAAAGCATCCCCCCACCACTAGTCCATGGAAAAATTGTCTTAAAAGAAACTGATCCCAGCTACAAAAAGGTTGGGGACCAATGATATATAGTTCAGTTCAGTCATTCCATCACGTCCAGCTCTTTGCAACCCCATAACTATAGCATGCCAGGCTTCCTTGACCATCACCAATTCCCAGAGCTTGCTCAAACTCATGTTCATCAAGTAGGTGATGACATACAACTATCTCATTCTCTGGTGTCCGCTTCTCCTCCTGCCTTCAATCTTTCCCAATATCAAAGTCTTTTTCACATCAGGTGGCCAAAGTATTGGAGCTTCAGCTTCAGCATCAGTCCTTCCAATGAACACCCAGGACTGATTTCCTTTAGGATTGACTGGTTTGATCTCCTTGCAGAACAAGGGACTCTCAAGAGTCTTCTCCAACACAGTTGAAAGGCATCAATTTGTCAGCACTCAGCCTTTTTCACTGTCCAACTCTCACATCCATACATGACTATTGGAAAAACCATAGCTTTGACTAGATGGACCTTTGTCAGTAGAGTACTGTCTCTGCTTTTCAATACATTGCCTAGGTTTGTCATAGATTTTTTTCTAAGGAGTAAGTGTCTCTTAATTTCATGGCTACAGTCATCATCTGCAGTGATTTTGGAGCCTAAGAAAATAAAATCTGTTACTGTTTCCATTGTTTTCCCATCTATTTGCCATGAGGTGATGGGACTGGATGCCTCTGAAATACTCATGGTCATTGAGCATACTTTCATGTTTACCTTGGCTATTAATAAATCTAAAGCCAGAATTGGGTGGCAATTCTTCAAGAATGTATGGTGGCTAGTTTTTGTTTGTGCTATCCCTAGATTTATTGTTTTCTCTTATTATTTTAGTCATCTCAGGCTGTTATAACAAATTACCAGAGACTAGGTGCCTTGTAAAAAAGAGAAATCTATTGCCTGTATTTCTGGAGGCTTAAAAGTCCCAGATTCAGTGTCAACATAGTTGGGTTTGGGTGAAAGCCTCTTTCAGGATGCAGATTGCCAATTTTTCCTTGTATTCTCACAAGGTAGAAAGAGAATAAGCTAGTTTAGTGCTAGGTTAGTCTTTTCATAAGGGTACTAACCCCACTCATGAAGACTTCATCCTTATGACCTAATTACTTCGTAAAAGTACTACCTCCAAATACCAACACAGTGGGGATTAGATTTCAGTGTACGAATTTTGGAGGGAATGGACATTCAGTCCATAAAACTTCCCTTCTGTTCCAATTTTCTTATCTATTTATTTGTCCTTAATATTAGCTTTAAGGCTGCCTTAATTTCTTCCAGAACAAAGTGAAATGTGAAGTCACTCAGTCGTGTCCGACTTTGCGACTCCATGGACTGTTGGCTACCAGGCTCCTCAGGAGACAGTCCATGGAGTTTTTCAGGCAAGAGTACTGGAGTGGGTTGTCATTTCCTTCTCCAGGGGATCTTCCTGACCCAGGAATCGAACTCGAGTCTCCCACAGTGCAGGCAGACGCTTTACCATCTGAACCACAGGGAAGCCCAAGCCGAACAAAGGCCAAAACAAAGGCCAGGTATAAACAAATGAATGGAATATATTTATTCCATATGTTGTGTGTGTATATATATGTATAGAGGGGGAAAAGGTGGAAGTAATGACATATTTCCTCTTCTTGGGCTCTTAAATAACTATGGATGGTGACTGCAGCCATGAAATCAGAAGATGTTTGCTTCTTGGCAGGAAAGCTATGACAAACCTAGACAGAGTGTTAAAAAGCAGAGATATTGGTCTTCCCAGTGGTCATGTATGATTATGAGATCTGGACTGTAAAGAAGGCAGAGGGCCAAAGAATTGATGCCTTTGAAGTGTGGTGCTGGAGAAGACTCCCGAGAGTCCCTTGGATAGCAAGGAGATCAACCAGTCAATCTTAAGGGAAATCAACCCTGAACATTTGTTGGAAGGACTGATGCTTAAGCTGAAACTCCAGTATTTTGGTCATCTAATGTGAACAGCTGACTCATTGGAAAAGTCCCTGATGCTGGGAAAGATTGAGGGCAGAAGAAGAAGAGGATGTCAGAGGATTAGATGGCTGGATGGCATCACTGATGCAATGGACATGAACTTGGGCAAACTTCAGGAGTTGGTGAAGGACAGAGAGGTCTGGCGTGTTGCAGTCTCTGGGACTGCAAAGAATTGGACACAACTGAACAACAACAAATACATTCATATGTACATCCTTAATGGACAAACAAAATGTCATACATATGTATACAGTATACATATAGGTATAAATATAGATATATAATGTCATAATGAGACTTAAGACAAGTAAAGAGCCCCTAACCAGATGTCCATGGGTAGCATCTGTTCACATGCTCCTTTTTCTCAACAGGCTTCTTACATTTTCCACAGGGAATCAGCACAGAAATCACATCCTCTCAGAAGACTATCCCTGTGATTCTATTTCTAATCTCAGAACTCCTAGAAACCTACACAGAATATAATCATGTGCAAATCTGTACAGTGAATGTACAAAGAATGTACCGGTGATACCTAGAGGTAAAGACATATCAAATCCTCTGGCTAGCTTGATAGTAAAAAAGATTTCATAGCATTCATGTTGCTAGATTTAATTCATTTTCATATTTCAGGCCCCTTTTCGTGCCTGGCCTCATTCATACCCGAAGCTGCTCAATGAAAGCTGAAGTCACACATGTGACTTCAGGAAAGAAGACCTTTCTGGTTTCTAAAACAATAGTTTTTGTTCTTTTTTATTTTGAAAACCATTTTGGTCAAAACCCTAAATGCAGCTGATTCAATTCAGAACGTTTTGGAAGTATAACTCACAGACTGCTGGGTCAGATATTAAAAATGTGATATTTAGAGAGCATTTTCTTGAGCTTGCTTTTCTCAAAAACTTATTTTGCCATAGGTCAGGGTGTGGGTTTCATGTGTGAGAAGCCCCATGCCAACCTATATAGCGTTGTCACTATGGGTAGCATAGGGGTTTTAAATGGTTTCATTGACCTCTCATTTGGGAATATATTTGATAATTTAGAAAACAGACACACTCATGACCTTGCCTGATTTTCACAGCAACCCAGTGAGATAAACACAACATGAGTTACGATGTTTATTTTATAGATGAGAAAATTGTGGCCCAGTGAGTTCTAAAGCTGTCCAAGATCAGGGAAAATCTGCCTGCACTCTATTTGTTCTATTGCAAACTCCAAACCAGACTTGCCACTTACCCATTTCACTGGTGGAATCTCCATGCTTTCAGTCTTCCAGGGTAAATAGCCTAGATTAATCTTTAACTTTTCCTTCTCTGGAACTTTCTACACTTTGTGAAGAATCCAAGCTCTGTTGTCTTTGGTCTGAAATGTACCTGCCATCTGTTCCTTCCTTCTGTCACTTCATCACCCTCTGACAGCTATTGCTATGTTATGTGGACCTGAATTCTAGTAACCATTTTCCAACTGGTCAGCCTAGTACCAGCTTCTCTCTATTTCCAATACAAATCTGTCACCAGAGTGCCTCTCTAATATATATAAGTAATCACGGTCCTTCCTGCTTTAGAATATACAGTAGATTTATGCCACAAGTGAAAAGTTCACTTGGCTCAAGCTGTGAAGCAGAGCCCTCAACTCTATATCTAACTGCATTTATAATTTTATTTTCTACTACAGCATGCACTTCCAACTTGTAACTTATATTACAGCTGTCAATTGGAAAACACAGCACAATCTAAAACTTAAAAATTACATTTTATTTGGTGGACATACTGAAGACTTAAACCCAGGAGACAGCCTCTCAGTTCTGAAGGACTGTTCCAATGAGGTAACGGAAGGGTCAGGATATGCAGTTTCTTGCAACAACAACAACAACAAACCAAATGAAAACTGAGGTAGTTGCAACTTCAAGCAATTACTGTTAATAAAAGAAAACCAAACATCCTAAGTTAATGAACTTGGCACTTTTCTCTTTATGGAAAGATGTAAGAATCTGGACTTAACTGAAATCATTTCTTTGATATGCACGTAACTCTCTAGGGCCAGTATCCTGGTTTTCCCTGTCCTAACTCCCCAGTAGGTATACATCTAGGATTGGCTGCAGTGACCGATTAGTTGATGGTCACAACATCCTTTGTTCAGTGATTCGGTAGACAGCTTTCTTCATCCACACAGTCACCCTATTTTACTCACTGTTTTGCCAAAGCACTTTTCATATTTAGCTGCTAGGTCTTTACTCAAGCTACTCCATGCTTTAGCTCAAACATGCCTCCTGTATGAATAGCTCTTTAACTTCTCTGGCTGGACTTCTTCTACATACTCTAGTGACTTTTGGTTCACCTTCTCTTCTAACACATTGGAATACAATCTTTTAACACTTATTTCTGGTGTGTCTTCCACACTAGACTACAAATTCTGCGAGGGAAAGGGCCAAGTCTTTTCTCTGTGTTATTCCAAACATCTATTTCATCTGTTACATTACCAAGCATTCAGTCAATGTTTGCCAAGTTAAATTACTTAAGGGCCTCAGGATTTTGGGTTAAGATATTGTCTCCATTTTTATTAAAATGAGGCTGTCACCCGAACGTAGCAACACAGTGACCAAGTCCATCCATTTTTTTCTATAGTTAGGTATCAGAAAGCAAAAGACAGATAAATTTTCTTTTTTTTATTAAGGTATAATTGATTCAATATTTTATTAGGTATACAACAAAATAATTTGATATTTTTGTAGACTATACTTCATATAAAGTTATTGTAAAACATTGGCTATATTCCTTGTGCTGTATATTACATCCTTGTAACTTATTTATTTTAAACCTAGTAGTTTGCACCTCTTAATCCCCCTTTTCCTATCCACTCCTCTCCTCACTGGTAATCACTCATTGGTTCTCAGTGTTCTGAGACTGGAAAAGGAAATGGGTAAATAAGGAACAGGAAGGTGTGGTACCCACAGTATTTTTGCATAGGTCAGAATGATAGAAGATGTCCATTAAAAAGATACACAAGCTTACAGAGAAAACCTGTGTAGGCAGTGAAAGGGGAAAAGGGAAGGAAAGAAGGAGGCTAGAATTTTTGTACATGCCAATCCTGCACCCACAGACTTCAGCTTTGATTTTTCTTTAAGCCCCTCACACTAGCCACAAAACATGCTCTTATGCCAACTATTAACATTTAAAAATAGACATACTGAGCCTCAAAGAGATTTAGTGAACTTGAATCCATGTACATCTGATTCTAAAGTCTATTGTGTTCTCTGCCTTGTTGACTTGGATAAGATGGATGTTTGGGGTGCAGAGGGGATTAATAGAGGTATTTAAAAGGTACATATGCAGGATAAATGATCAAACATTTGTGGGAAACTTCTGTTCTATTTATGATTTTGCCTCTAGTTTATTTGTGCTTTGAAGAACAAGAGAAATATATTCTGACAGGAAAAATAGACTTCAAGTCAGATTTCAAGTTCTTATCTTATTTAGCCACTGTCCTTTTCATATCCAATTATACAATCTGCAACTTGTCCTGGATCTGGGGAAAAGGAGGGGGAGATGGACATGGGTAGGGCTTTTAATATAATCACTTTCTTTTATGGAATGAAGTATGGTGTGAAAGTTAGTCTTGCATCTTCTAGACCATAAATCTGAATGGGCCATGCTATCCTGGCAAAAACCAGTAGCAATGTGCTAAGTGTTACTGCCAAAAGCAATAGCATTATGACAGCAGATATAATTATGAACAGTGCTAGTGAGCAGGACTAGGAAGAGACAGTTGGAGAAGAAAGGGGTGGGGTTCTCTGGCTGAAACCAATCTGATTCTCAAATTGTTGCCTCTGATATACCTGTAAGCTCAATATACCTTTCCCTTAAAGAGCAAGCAGTTTGTTGGGAGTGGAGAAAAGGAAAACCCCAGAGAACCATCTGGAACCAGGAATGAAATGATGATTAAGGGTAAGCAGGAGGGTCTTTTATTTTTAATGTTAAACTCAAAGCATCTTCATGCCCCTAAACCTATAAAAAGTGTTGGGATTCTAGTACGGGTTCCTGAGTACCCTTGTTATTTAGAGTCTTTCATCCAATATTCGCTCGTGATTTTCAGTGGACACATTTTACGAGGTGTGACAGCTGGATCTTGCTGTCTCTTTCTCTTGGTCTGGAGTCAACTTATGAATGAAGGCAATTCAACCTCCACAGCATGGTAGAGAGGAAAAAAAATAAATCTAATGAATTCAGGCTGTGAGGGAAAAATCTGCTCTGAATCTCTGTTTCATGGGGAAAGAAGAAGAAAGAAGGCAGTCAGGCTCCTACCTAGCAGCGTCTGGAAGCAAGATTCGTCTGGACGTAAGGTTTCCTGCTGGAGTTAAAGAGGCCCTCTGTTACATAAGCCCTGGCTGGCCTTGCTCTGTAGGCAAAGCCACTGTCTGAAGACCACTCCCCAGTCCTGCTTTGTGGAGCCTTTGCCTTGGTGCTTTGAGACTCTGCTCATCTCAACAGAACACTCCCACTTACAAGGCTTCATTTTATCTGAACCTGTGCCCTTCCTGTGAGCTAATTTCTCCAAGAGTTAATGAGGCAAAGCTACTATAAGAACAGTTCATGGGCCTAGACTCATTAGGATTTCAGTCTTCTAGCAAGTAAATCGTCTGCATAAATCCATGACTAACCACTGGAAAACAGACATTATTCAAGGTGGATCAAAATCTTCCTTTAAAAGCAATATCTACTTCCTTCTTATTACACTTTTGAATGTAACTCTACACTTTTCTTGACAACCTGAGGTCATAATTAAATGCATTGATTTATTGCATGGTGTGATATAATGGTTTCTTTAGGCAGAGGTGAGAGGCAAAATATTTAGCAGTGGTATATAGCGTAACTAACCAATTAGAAGATGCTGGCCACCGATAGTCTATGTGGCTGAATTAGTGAGCCCTTGGAGATTATCATCCCTGTCCTTAGGGGTCAGCGCCCTCAAACTAAATATCTGCTATCCAATTGGCTTTTATGAAGTATTTACTTTACATTTTTTTTTGTCTGATTGAATCCTCAGATGGCATGATATAGGTGAAATTATTTACATTTTACATAGGTAAAAGGGTTCAGAAAGGCCAAGTGACTTGCTTCCTGTCATGCCACAAATAAGAGGCAAAGCCAGCATCTACACCCTTCTTATCTTATCTGACACCAATGCCATCTACAACAATCTGTCCCATTCACTCCTTTGTCCCCAACTGTCTTCCTCACTCTGCTTGTCTCCTATTGAGAAATGATATAGTTGAGCATATTAAATTGCCAGTCTAAACTGAATACCACAAAGTCCTCTTTTCTTTATTATTCCAGAAAAGAAGCATTTACTGAATGTCTATGATGTGCCAAGCACAGAAAATTCAAATGGTCCGTGCCGTGAACAAGTCTCAAATATTGATTTTATCAGTATTGTGTCTTATCTCCAATCCACTAGGTAAACCTTACCACCTTGACCAAGAGTGGGTGCAACCGTCTTTTCTACAAAGCAAAATTTTTGCCCTTTGGCATTTAGTTTTATTTCCAATTTTGTGTTTAGTGGATGAGAGGATTGGGAGTCTAAGTCTTAAGAAGCAGATTATCCATCCCTACCCACCTGCCTGATTCCCTTCAACTTATAAAGTAAGTCAGAAAGAGAAAAACAAGCACCATATATTAATACATATACAATATATGGAATATAGAAATATGGTACTGATGAAGCTATTTGCAGGGCAGCAATGGAGATGGAGGCATAGGGAACAGACTTGTGGACACAGTGGGGGAATGAGAGGGTGGGATGAATACAGAGAGTAGCCTTGAAACACATATATTACTATATATAATATAGGTAGCTAGTGGAAATTGGCTGTATGACACAGGGAGCTCAAACCCGGTGCTCTGTGACTACCTAGCCAGGTGGGATGGGGTGGGAGGTAGGAGGGAAGTTCAAGAGGGAGAAGCCATATGTGTACCTATGGCTGATTCAAGTTGATATATGGCAGAAACCATACAATATCGTAAAGCAATTATCCTCCAAATAAAAATAAGTAATTTTTTTTTTTAAAAAAGAAGAATGTGCTAAGCAATCCATATCCATTGACATGAATACAAATGAGGGGAAAATATCTTTTTAGTTTTTAATTCATTTCATGTATATTTAGTGAGGGAATGCCTATTTTGCAACAGACAAACTTAACATTTGTTTCAGGTCTACCCATGCTACTCAATTACTGTTCTATTTGAAGCAGCATTTGTACTTTCGTATTTCATATGCCTGCTTCAAGTCTCTTTCCTGGTTACAGCCAAGAGCAACATGAAGTCTTTGAAGCAGAGTTTACAACCTTGTTTTTCTATTCCTAATATAGCATGCTGTTCTCATCATAGGTCTTATTTGAATACTGACATGGTGACATTTCGGAATGTGTTCTCAGAGAGCCAGAAGTGAAAAGAAGCAACAACAATGAAAAAAGCACAAACAGTTCAGAATGAGTAGGTTTCTTCCAGAAAAGTCTACAAAAAGGAATTCACTTTCTTCAGCTTTCTAAAAACCAAGTATTTGGCATTGTAGAACAGGTCTGGGTATTTTCTGGAAAAAAAAAATATTGGGGAAAGCTAGGAAGAATGTCACCCTGATACCTTACCTTTTAACTCTTTAATGGCTCCTCACCATTTTTTTGGGGTAGACAAAACCTCATTAGCATGACATAGGAAGCATTTACAATTTGATAACTCTTCCTCCTTTCATACTCAGCTCAAGAATCTGAGAAAGCTTTCTGGGTATCACTGTCCTAGTAAAACTGTCTAGTCCTTCTTTACCACTTACTTTACTATTCAGTAACATGTATTTCAGTATTGATTCAGCACTTAGGCTCTAAAATCAAATTGTCTAAGATCGAAACTCAATTTCTGCGCTTAATTGCCTAACAATCAGGACATTTCTTGACATCTTTGAATGTTTGACTCAAGATCTTAAGAAAAATTTTCTATTCTTATGCCATTTCTTTATCAGTAGAATGAATTATCTTTCTAACAGGTTTATTATGAGGATTAAATAATACAGATAAAGTGGCCAGCACAGTACTTGATGTATCAGTTCAGTTCAGTTGCTCAATCATATCCGACTCTTTGTGATCCCATGAACCGCAGCACGCCAGGCTTCTATGTCCCTCACCAACTCCCAGAGTTTACCCAAACTCATGTCCATTGAGTCAGTGATACCATCCAACCATCTCATCCTCTGTTGTCCCCTTCTCCTCCTACCCTCAATCTTTCCCAGCATCAGGGACTTTCCCAATGAGTCAGCTCTTCGCATCAGGTGGCCAAAATATTGGAGTTTCAGCTTCCACATCAGTCCTCCCAATGAACACCCAGGACCGATCTCCTTTAGTGGAGATGGACTGATTGGATCTCCTTGCAGTCCAAGGGACTCTCAAGGGTCTTCAACACCACAGTTCAAAAGCATCAATTCTTTGGCGCTCAGCTTTGTTTCTAGTCCAACTCTCACATCCATACATGACTACTGGAAAAACCATAGCCTTGACTAGATGGACCTTTATTGACAAAGAAATGTCTCTGTTTTTAATATGCTGTCTAGGTTGGTCATAACTTTCCTTCCAAGGAGTAAGTGTCTTTTAATTTCATGGCTTTAATCACCATCTTCAGTGATTTTGGAGGCCAAAAATTAAAGTCAGCCACTTTTTCCACTGATTCCCCATCTATTTGCCATGAGGTGATGGGACTGGATCTCAACGAACCTGATGCCTTATAATGACTAGACAGTGAACTCAAATACTCTTATATATACATTTAGTGCCTGATGATGTTCTTATTTAATTTATTGATAAAAGCTTCAGAGTATAGGGTATGATTCATTATAGGCTATATGTTAGGAAAACATTAAACAATAACAAAATAAAAGAAAACATTACAAGTTCATGTCTTGGTTCTGTAAAATTTCAAATACACTTGTCAGATCATCAGGTATCTTGCCTCAGAAGCATAATACAGAAACCCAGGATGCTTCTATCTTATGGTTCCTTTGTCCACAACACATGGCCTCCAATGTCTTTATGCCCATGTATATTAAAGTAGAAAAAGGAGAAAGAAGAGGGGGAAGAAAACACACTTTCTTCTTGATCACTTCAGCCCAGAAATAAGATACCTCACTTCTGATGACATTCTACTATAAAAACCATCCTTGGTCCCACAACATTATGACAACTTTTAGGGGGCAATTAGCCATTTCTAAATAGGGCTTCAGTTCAGTTCAGTCACTCAGTTGTGTTTGACTCTTTGCAACTGCATGAATTGCAGCATGCCAGGCTTCCCTGTCCATCACCAACTCCTGGAGCTTGCTCAAACTCATGTCCATCAAGTCACTGATACCATCAATCCATCTGATCCTCTGTCGTCCTCTTCTTCTCCTGCCTTTAATCTTTCCCAGCATCAGGGTATTTTCCAATGAGTCAGTTCTTCGCATCAGGTGGCCAAAGTATTGGAGTTTCAGCTTCAGCATCAGTCCTTCCAGCGAATATTCAGGACTGATTTCCTATAGGAGTGACTGGTTTTTTATCTCCTCACAGACTCTCAAGAGTCTTCTCCAACACCACAGTCTTTAAGAAGTTAATGCATAAAATATGACAGGGGAGGGTGTCTTTGGGTAAAGAAAAAATGAGTAATAAATCAAGGAAAGTTTAGGATTAGAGAAAAAACATTTCACATTCCAACAGAAATATAGGATACATGCTAGGAAGTATAGGAGATGGGAGGTTGAACTCATTCAGTACGTATACTTCATTACAAATGTTTCCTTGGTATCAGTCTGGTGTGCCTTCCTCATTGGCTCAGCAGTAAAGAACCTGCCTGCAATGCAGAAGACGTGGGTTCAGTAGCTGGGTTGGGAAGATCCCCTGGAGAAGGAAATAACTACCCACTCCAGCATTCTTATCTGGAGAATCCCATGGACAGAAGAGCCTGAGGCCACAGTCCTTGGGGATGCAAATGGTTGGACTTGACTGAGTGAATAAGCACTCAGATGTACTCAGCCTGGGGCTTCATATTCCAAAGCCTGGCTTCATGCCCTGCCTCCAGCTTCAGTGTGAAATTAGAAAGTGTGAAAATGCCTGAGCCAATTAGATAATAACCGATTGTGGTCATTCTAAACAGGGCTGCCAGATTTTGTAAATAAAAATATAGGACATCCAACGAAATTTGAATTTCAGGTTAAAAAAAAAACAACCCTTGTTTTAAAAGTATAAGTAAGTCTCATAAAATATTCGGGACATTTTTAAGCCAAAATATTTTGTTGCTTATCTAAAGTTAAAATTTAACCGGGCACACTGTATATTATCTCATAACTCTCAAGAAAAGATGAAAGTTTTTCTTTTCTTGTCTAAATTATTATTTTTTTGGTTGGAATTATAATTATTTGTGCTTTAGATAAACATTTTAGGATTTTCCCCTTTCCCAGTCATATTTTATCTTTTTTATTCTACACCAAAAATTATTTTCTGCTAAAAATCACTCTTTCAAGTTGCCTCGAACTGTAAAAAAGAGAGATGCACTATGAAAAATCATAGTTGGCCCTAAGGGGAATCAGTTCTTTAAATGGTAAGACTGAAAATAGGGACTACAAATTCCATTAGCAGCTATTTTCTGTAGTATCTTCCCTTTTAAGACCTAGGGCTGAAGACTGGTTACAAAGCTACAGTTCATTGGCTAGATCATCAACACAGCTGCAGTCCATCAAGTACATCAATTTGTTAATGATGCTAAAAAAATTTTCTGGGAAGCTTCTGATTTTTTTCTCAGACCAGGATGTACATCTAACACAAGCCAGTTATCTTATAAATATAAAATAATAGCAAAACAATGTTAGTAGAGTAAGAGTAATAATAGTAGCATCTTGACTGATCACTTAGTATAAGACAGCCACTTAGAAAATTACGAATTGCTGCATTCAATCTGAATAAGATAAACTTTGTTAAAGAGAGGTTAACTATTTTACCACAGTCTAAATAGCTAGAGAAAAGGAAAGATATATAAATATAAATGCAGAGTTCAAAAGAATAGCAAGGAGAGATAAGAAAGCCTTCCTGAGGGATCAAGGCAAAGAAATAGAGGAAAGCAATAGAATGGGAAAGACTAGAGATCACTTCAAGAAAATTAGAGATACCAAGGGAATATTTCATGCAAAGATGGGCACAATAAATGACAGAAATGGTATGGACCCAATAGAAGCAGACGATATTAAGAAGAGGTGGCAAGAATACATAGAAGAACTGTACAAAAAAGATCTTCATGACCTAGATAACCATGAGGGTGTGATCATTCACCTAGAGCCAGACATCCCAGAAGGTGAAGTCAAATGGGCCTTAGGAAGCATCGCTACAAACAAAGCTAGTGGAGGTGATGGAATTCCAGTTGAGCTATTTCAAATCCTAAAAGATGATGCTGTCAATCAATATGCCAGCAAATTCGGAAAACTCAGCAGTGTCCACAGGACTGGAAAAGGTCAGCTTTCATTCTAATCCCAAAGAAAAACAATGCCAAAGAATGTTCAAACTATCACACAATTGAACTCACCTCACAAGTTAGCAAAATAATGCTCAAAATTCTCCAAGCAAGGCTTCAATAGAAGGTGAACTGAGAACTTCCAGATGTTCAATCTGGATTTAGAAAAGGCAGAGGAACCAAAGATCAAATTGCCAACATCTATTGGATCATCAAAAAAGCAAGAGAATCCCAGAAAAATATCTACTTCTGTTTCTTTGACTATGCTAAAGCCTTTGACTGTGTGAATCACAATAAACTGTGGAAAATTCCTCAATAGATAGGACTACCAGACCACCATACTTGCCTCCTGAGAAACCTGTACACAGGTCAGGAAGCAACAGTTAGAATTGGACGTGGAACAATGGACTGGTTCCAAATTGGAAAAGGAGTACGTCAAGGCTGTATATTGTCATTCTGCTTACTTAACTTATATGAAGAGTAGTACACCATATGAAATACTGGTGTGGATGGTGCACAAGCTGGAATCAAGATTGCCAGGAAAAATATAAATAACCTCAGATACGCAGATGACACCACCCTCATGGCAGAATGCAAAGAGGAACTAAAGGGCCTCTTGATGAAAGTGAAAGAGGAGAGTGAAAAAGTTGGCTTAAAGCTCAACATTCAAAAAACTAAGATCATGGCATCCAGTCCCATCACTTCATGGCAAATAGATGGAGAAACAGTGGAAACAATGACAGACTTTATTTTCTTGGGCTCTAAAATCACTGCAGATGGTGACTGCAGCCATGAAATTAAAAGATGCTTGCTTCTTGGAAGAAAAGCTATGACAACCTAGACAACAGATTGAAAAGCAGAGACATTACTTTGCTGACAAAGATCCATCTAGTTAGGGCTATGATTTTTCCAGTAGTCCTGTGTGGATATGAGAGTTGGACCATAAAGAAAGTTGAGCACTGAAGAATTGATGCTTTTGAACTATGGTGTTGGAGAAGACTCTTGAGAGTCCCTTGGACTGCAAGGAGATCAAACCAGTCATCCTAAAGGAAATCAGTCCTGAATATTCATTGGAAGGACTGATGCTGAAGCTGAAGCTCCTGTACTTTGGCCACCTGATGCAAAGAACTAACTCATTGGAAAAGAACCTGATGCTGGAAAAGATCAAAGGAGGATGAGATAGCTGGATGGCATTGCCATCTTAAGTTTGAACAAGCTCCAGGAGTTGGTGATGAACAGGGAAGCCCGGCATGCTGCAGCCCATGGAGTCAAAGAGATGGACCCGAATGAGCAACTGAACTAAAGTGAACTGAAACAGCTAATAAATGAAAAAACCAAGGCCAGGGTTTAAGGATTGATGTTAGATAGCTCGTAGCAGTTGGCTGCATCAGTGAAAACTATCTGCCACTGGGACAATGACTAAACATCAACTCTTTTGTACTGAAGTACAATCTTGGGGAGAGCCGACTGACTCAATTTTAAATATTGCTTTGTCACTTCTTAACTGGTACTTAGTATAGCTTGTTAAACCTTTCTATATTTTCTATCCTTAGTTTTACCTATAAAAGGAAATTATGATAGCTACTTTATATAGCTTGAAAGGGTTATTTTTATTCAAAGAAGCTGATATAACATGGGTTCTCAGTAAGTGGTAATTGATATTGTGATTATGTTATATTCACTTTCATCCAAACTGGTCTGCACAGATTTTACTAACCTTAGAGAAAGGCCCTGATGTTAACATATAGATGAAATAGAAAAAAAAAAACCTGTACAATTTCTCTCTTACTCTTCTATTAGTGTAATAGACTGTGTGTGTGTTTTAAACAAGTGATCCACTGAGAGCAACAGACATCACTGTGAAAATTAAGAAGTAAGGGAAACAGAAAGCTAAGTACTTTCAAAGCTTGTTTGTTAAAAAAACACCGTCATATCCTGTAATTTTGTTCTCTAATGGAATAGCTGTATCTATTTCCCCTCATAATGATTTAGGTACTTTTTTATTACCAAAAAAAACAACAATGGCATTTTTTATGAAAAATATGTGAATGTTGCTTTGAAAAGAAAATGCTGAATGCTGATTACTTGGTGTCTCCTCGTTGTTCTAGGAACACACCATGTACATACTCACTTGTGTTCCTTCAGCTCAGCTATTCTTCTTGGCTCTCCCTTTTCCGCATATCTATACTTCATTCTAGTTCCTGCTTTAGTTCCAGGTTTAAAGAGGTCTAAAGAAAAAAAATGCTGGCTGTCTCTGAGTGCTCAAACTTTTCTGACCAATCCCCATTCCAAACTCACATAAGACTTAGAATCTTTCCAATAATTCATATTAGCATCACAGTAAAATTCATAAATATAAAGCTGATTGGTAGAGAAAGCATGGGGTTTTGAGTTTGATTCCATTTTTCTACTTCTAGGGAATTAAACACAGACCTGTTTATCTTCCCCACAATAATTTCAGTGTTACTACTTGAGAAATTTAATGACTGTTTTCTCAGTTAATGATTATTAATCATTATATCTAATGATATTAGAGTTATCTAATAGAGTAATATCTAATGATATTATTAGTAATATCTAATGATATTAGATAACTAATATATGGCAGTTACTTCCCATCTTTATCATAACCATGATACACACATTCCTTATGGGAGTTGAATCGGATCCTGCATAAGCTCCTGATTCAATGGGCCCAGCATTACAAAAACTGAACATCTGAAACTCTACTTCTGACTCATTCAACAAATCTTAGTCAGCTGGCCCTGCTGCTGGATATTTAAAGCAGCCATCATGAATAGGGTATTGCAGATGTTTTTTCAGGGATAGAACTCCTGGAGCACATGGCAGATTTTATTTTCAAAGATGACCCTCCTATACATCTGTTTTACAATGTGACATTGATAGACCTCCAAGAAGGGGCTGGTTTATGCCCTCCTCTGACCGTTTGAAACTGAATGAGCCACTGTAAATGCCTCAGCCAATACTGCATACCAGAAGTGACATCGTATCTTCCTCACCTGTCTCTCTCTTTGGATGTGTTCTGGAACACTAGATCAACCTGTAAAAGTCCAGCTACCGTCAAGCTCCTACTAGAGAGAACATGTGAAGAATCCACAAGACAGGTGCCCACGGAGCCCCAGCTGTTGTTGGAGTTCAGTCCCTCAGTCGTGTCCAACTCTGTGCCAGTCTCCAGTCCTTCCCAGTGAGCGTGGGTGCTTAATTGTGTCTGACTCTTTGTGACCCCATGGATTGTAGCCTGCCAGGCTCCTCTGTCCACAGGATTTCCCCAGCAAGAATACTAGAGCAGATTGCCATTTCCTCCTCCAAGTGATCTTCTCAACCTAGAGATCGAACTCACATCTCCAGCATCCGTTGCATTGCAGGAATATTCTTTACCTGCTGAGCCATCTGGGAAGCCAGTCCTTCCCAGATAAGGTATCAAAACATGGGAGTGAAGAAGCCCTCAGTTTGATCTCAGCTCTGGCCACTGTTTCATTGCACACTCATTACAGACTCCAAGTCAGAAGACCCATATGAGCGGCTCCTGGATTCCAGACCCACGAAACTGTGAGAGATAATAAACAATCAGTATTGTTTTAAACTGCTAAGTTTTAGGACAATCTGTTGTGGAGTCATGGTAACAGCAACAGGACAATTGGGAAAAATCTTTCTTCAGCTGGTTTGGTCCAAACTGTCCGACAGATGAGCCATGTCTTAGAACATTCCATCCCTCAGCTGAAGTGACCACTGTGAGGTTTCTGTTGCTGCCTGGGTTTGTGGCAATTGAAGAGATCTAAGACCATTCTGTCCCCAAAAACTCATGGTTCTGGAAGAATAAAATACACTTTCTTCTTAAGAGCTTTTCCAGTGATTAAAGTTTTATTTCCACATCCTTTTTAGTAAGCATAAAAATATATTCCAAATCACTCTTTCCCTCAAAGTGGGAAAAGGAGGGGAAGGCAGAGGCCATATATCTCCAAATAAATGTAATTACTGGCTCTGCATTTACTAAGTTCACACACCTATACTGTGGTGGGCACAGGATGGCGCAGGGAAATGTTCACATCTGGATTGCATCAAATCGTATTGATTGCAGCTTGCAGACTGAAATTCCTTGCCAGTTTTCTTGTTATTAATCCCTTGGTACCATAAAAGAAAAAAAAATACAGTTCTAAACTCTTTATAAACTGGAATTGGGCAAGAATCATAGTGCAAGACAGGCAACCCAGACATGCTGCATGTTAACAGAGCTCCCCATTCGCTACCATAAGGTGAAAAAAAATACAAGATCTACACAAATGAAGAGGGAAGTGGGATGGTTTTGCTTCTAGCCAGGAGTGAAGTGAATGTAAACAAAACATGCAAATCCTAAAGGGACTGAGAGCAAGAAACCCCACACAGACCACCTGTGGAAGAGGTATTGAATGGTCACTGGGTGCATTTGGAACTGTCTCGGAGGGAAGGGTTTCTCAAGGTTTTGGTCTGGCAGAGTGGACCCAGTAATGTTGACAGGTGACTGTCAGACCTAGAAGCAAGGGAAAGAATTGAGGATGGTTCATAGGGGCAAATTCTTTTTCCATATGTATTACCCGGCTGGTGAATAGAGTCAGAAAAAGACAGGGGGTGGGATTCATAATTCTCAAACACAATTTGGGCTTTTACACCAAGAGTTGGCAGGCGGATTCTTTACCATTAGTGCCACCTGGGAAGCCCAGAGTTAGCATGAACTCTTACAAAGGATGGAATTACAAGGATGGGATTGAAAACTAAGTTCTTTCTAACTCTTGGCTCCAGTGAATAAGCACCTTTCATTTATGGTTTATGTTTATAAGCTTTTCAAATACCTCTCACTCTAAACTATTTTTGAACTATGCGATCAAGTCTTTTTTTTTTAATTGAGATGTCTGCTTAATTAACAGTAATCTTTTGATGTTCCGGACCACCTGTATTTTTTAACATTTTATTTTTGATTGAAGGATAATCAGTTTATAATATTGTGTTGATTTCTGCCATACATCAACATGAATCAGCCATAGGCATATATATGTCCCCTCCCTCTTGAATCGCTCTCCCACTTCCCACTCCATCTCATCCCTCTAGGTTGTCGCAGAACCCCAGTTTGAGAAATCTGAGTCACACAACAAATTCTCACTGGCTATTTATTTTACATGTGGCAGTGTATATGTTTCCATGCTACTCTCTCCATTCGTCCCACATTCTCCTTCCCCCAACTGTGTCCACCAGTCTGTTCTCTACATCTGCATCTCCACTGCTGCCCTGCAAATAGGTTCATCAGTACCACATTTCTAGATTCCATACACATGCTTTAGTACATGATATTTGTTTTTCTCTTTCTTAGTTCACTCTGTATAATAGGCTCTAAGTTCATCCACCTCAGCACTAACTCAAATATGTTCCTTTTTATGGCGGGGTAATAGTCCATCATATATGCATACCACAGTTTCTTTATCCATTCATCTGTCAGTGGACTTCTAGGTTGCTTCAGTGCCCTAGCTATTGCAAAAAGTGCAACAACGAACATTAGGGTGCATATGTCTTTTTCAATTATGATATGCACAGTAGTGGGGATGTTGGGTCATGTTTCTATTCCTAGCTTTTTAATGAAATCTCCCTACTCTCCTCCATAGTGACTGTATCAATTTACATTCCCACCAACAGTGAAAGCAGATTCCCTTTTCTCCAAACCCTTTCCAGCATTTATTGTTTGTAGATTTTTTAATGATGGCCATTCTGACTGATGACCAAGCACTTTTGAATAAGTTAGTACTTGATGCCCTTTATTAGGTTATTCAGTATTATCCTTTATTCTTCTTAATTTAGAGACACAGTCAAGAGGATTAATCCTGGGCTTAAACTCATATCCGTCACTCCTTGACTGCTTGGACAGGCTTCTGAATTTCTCTGGGCCTCAATTTCCCTACATTATTAAACCTGGGGTAATGTGTGCCAGCCCCAGAGTATTTTGTGGAGAATAAGTATAGAGAAACATGTAAAGGTCTTGGAGCCTTTGCCTAGAATGCTTTCCTTTTTTAAACGGTGTCATGAATGCTAGCTTCTACCTATTTTATTTTGCTTTATAACTTATACTCAGGACAGAGAGAGAGGTGATATTCTGATAAATTAGGAACACTTCCTATATATCTCAACTCTTTTAAAGAGTACAACTCTCAAAAAGCTAACAATGTTGAACAAATGTTCTTATTTTTTTATTTCATTTTTATTTTACATTGGAGTATAGTTTATTTACAATGTTGTGTTAGTCTCATGTGTACAGCAAAGCAATTCAGCTATACATATGCATATATCTACTCCTTTTCAGATTTTTTTCCCATATATTTTAAGATAGAATATTGAGTAGAGTTCCCTGTGCCACACAGTAGATCCTTGAACAGTAGATCCCTCCCAGAAAAAAGCTTTCTTGAGGATCCCCATATGCCTATCACTCTCTTTTCTTAATTGGGGAGATACAAATATTAATAGAATATTTATCCTCTGTTTTAGGACATTAAAATTTGCAACCTAAGTAAATAACGAAGAACAAACAAATTTGTTTCTAAAAGTATTCAGTTCAGTTCAGTCGCTCAGCCATGTCCAACTCTTTGCCACCCCATGAATCGCAGCACGCCAGGCCTCCCTGTCCATCACCAACTCCCAGAGTTTACCCAAACTCATGTCCATCAAGTTGGTGATGCCATCCAACCATCTCATTCTCTGTCATCCCCTTCTCCTCCTTCCCCCAATCCTTCCCAGCATCAGGGTCTTTTCCAATGAGTCAGCTCTTCGCATGAGGTGGCCAAAGTATTGGAGTTTCAGCTTCAACATCAGTCCTTCCAATGAACATCCAGAACTGATCTCCTTTAGGATGGACTGGTTGGATCTCCTTGCAGTCCAAGGGACTCTCAAGAGTCTTCTCCAACACCACAGTTCAAAAGCATCAATTCTCTGGGGCTCAGCTTTCTTCACCATCCAACTCTCACATCCATACATGACCACTGGAAAAACCATACCCATGACTAGATGGACCTTTGTTTGCAAAATAATGTCTCTGCTTCTAATATGCTATCTAGGTTGGTCATATCTTCCTTCCAAGGAGTAAGTGTCTTTTAATTTCATGGCTGCAATTACCATCTGCAGTGATTTTGGAGCCACCAAAAATAAAGTCAGCCACTATTTCCAGTGTTTCCTCATCTATTTGCCATGAAGTGATGGGACAAGAAGCCAATGATCTTAGTTTTATGAATGTTGAATTTTAAGCCAAATTTTTCACTCTCCTCTTTCACTTTCATCAAGAGAATTTTTAGTTCTTCTTCACTTTCTGCCATAAGGGTGGTGTCATCTGCATATCTGAGGTTATTGATACTTCTCCTTTAATCTTGATTCCAGCTTGTGCTTCTTCCAGCCCAGCATTTCTCATGATGTACTCTGCATATAAGTTAAATAAGCAGGGTGACAATATACAGCCTTGACATACTCTTTTTCCTATTTGAAACCAGTCTGTTGTTCCATGTCCAGTTCTAATTGTTGCTTCCTGACCTGCATACAGGTTTCTCATGAGACAGGTCAGGTGGTCTGGTATTCCCACCTCTTTCAGAATTTTCCACAGTTTATTGTGATCCACACAGTCAAAGGCTTTGACATAGTCACTAAAGCAGAAATAGATGTTTTTCTGGAACTCTCTTGCTTTTTTGATGATCCAGTGGATGTTGGAAATTTGATCTCTGGTTCCTCTGCCTTTTCTAAAGCCAGCTTGAACATCTGGAAGTTCACGGTTCACATATTGCTGAAGGCTGGCCTGGAGAATTTTGAGCATTACTTTACTAGTGTGTGAGATGAGTGCAATTGTGTGGTATTTCTAACCTGAGAATATCTTTTTTTTTTTTTAAACCTGCTAAGGATTAAAATTAGACCTAACTCAGAGATGGAATCAAGCTGTACCAGCCCTAGTTGGATGTCCATATTTATATAGGCCATTTCTTCAAAGAAAGAATTTTAATGCCATGACATATAAGCTTATGGGTGTTCCTGTTGCTCTCATTTATGAACAAATATCTAAACATGATTGGAATTCTTTAGTTGAATCTCAGGTATAACCCACTCCATCTAATTTAAAATGTCCAATAATGTGACAACACAACCCAGTTTGCCCAGATCTGTTCCAGGTTTAGCTGACAATTTTATATCGCAGGAAATCCCTCAAATTCAGGTAAACCGGGAAGGTCAGTCACTCTGTGGCAGAGACCAGCAGCACTCCTGTTACCCAGGAACTTGATAGCGATGGAGGGTCCAGCCTCACTCCAAAGCTGCTAAATCAGAAACTGTATTTAATAAGATCTGCAGGTGATTCATATGCACCTTAAAGTTTGAAATCTAGAAACAAGAGCTACGAATCAATATACCTGATATCTAAAATACCTGAGGCATTTTAGAACATGTTTTCAAATATCTTATTTCTCATTCTCTTTACTCCAACATCAGCATGAATTAATTTATGGGCAGATCTTCATATGTGACCCTTTGTTCATTATACTTATTCTTTGGAAACACATAATTATCAATTGGATATCAGCTGATTTATCTCCATTAATTTTCTGCTTATGAGTGTGTGTTTTCTGATTCAATTCACTTTCTGTCAATTTATTTTAATTCAGATATACTTAGGTGTCTGTAGTTATAATCCAGCTCTCTAACATACAATAAGCCAATTACTATATTAAAGAACTAGCTAATCAATAAAACTTCAGTTATTTTCTTCTTTATCTGATAACTTGAGGCTTAAAAACTGTATCATTGAACTTATTCACACAAATAGATGAAATAATTTTTCTAGCTTGCTTCTTCTCACTTCTTTGGGCACGGTAACACATTTTATTTTCAATTTTATGCACAGGATTATCTTTAATTTTGGTAAATCTTCATAAAACAAGTAGTCAAAATGACAAATTAAATCATTTCATTACAATAAAAGGTCTGTGCAGGTCCTCCCAGCTCTATATGTCTTTCCTCTTTTAAAAGACAATATCTATTATACAGAATAGTAGAAAATTTAATTTTTCATATTTTGGTTTTTGTCATCTATAAAATTCCTTTTTCCAAAAAAGCTCTTTTCAGCATTGTGGGCTTTCCACTTCTGCTCTCAGATCCATGGGATACTCTCCTGAATCTCCAGAGTTTGTTTAAGTTGGCATAAAATACTAGAAAAATTCCATCAAGACTCCCTGTGGCCACCATCCAGAAACAAAGCCCAAATTCACTACTGGCCCATTACCTGAAACCTTGACTGTTAAGTGGAACTGCAGGGTTGACTTCAGCCTAGGAATGCAAGTATGACTTTGTGAAGCAATTAGGTTTCCCTTCATTCTCATTCCAGTTTAACTAAGGTTTTCTACAGGATAAATTTGTTAGACAGAATACTTGCATTTCTTTTCAAGGAAATTGGCATTGTCAACATAATAAAAGATTTGAATCCAGACAGACCTGAGTCTGCCTTTACTCTGTCAGTAAGAGGTGAATAACTTATAGAAAAATTACAGAAGTTCTATGAGCCTCAATATCCCCATTTATAAAATGAATAATAATAAATATCTTGCAGTTATTATGCTAGTTAAATGAATATATATATGAGAAAGGGCTTCCCAGGTGGCTCAGTGGTAAAGAATCTGCCTGCCAAAGCAGGAGATGCAAGAAACATGAGTTCAATCCCTGGGCCAGGAAGATCCTCTGGAGTAGGAAACGGTAACCTGCCAGGAGCCGTCAGGATGCACCCTTGCTTGGATGACAAGGTCACGAGACTAAGAAAGAAATTGCAAAGCTGACTTTCTTTATCGGGGCATCCTGGGCAAGCCCCACCCTGGTATTTTTCTTGGAAGTTCTATCCATGCTCGGAACATTGGCTCATCTCAGTAGGTCAGTCCCAGTTGGAAAGAATTTGTCTTGTAATAATCCCCCCAGACCTTATCTACCAGAGGATCCGGGAAGGTGGATCACCTTCCCCAGGGGCTAAGGAGGAATGAAAGGGGCATTTAAATAGATTACTACTCCTCCTACTAATTACTGGGGAGTTTACCAAGAGTTCTCTGGGGGTCAGGGCAAGGCCACCACCAGAATGGCTCGTACTTGGGTCACCTTTCCACCTCCCACTCCCCTGACCACTCCACGGAGGAGGCTCTCTTCCTTGAAGAAATCAGGCTGGAATGGGACTTAGGAATGCTCATAACTGTGGCCAGCATAGTTGGAGACATTGATTGCTTTAGGATATTGTAGACATAGGAATTCATTACAGTAGTTATAAGGTTAATAGGGTTTTATTGCTAAAGCAGTGCTGCTTGACTGTCTCTTAGTCCTCTTTCCTCTTCCTAAACTGTCTTAGTCCTCTTTCCTCTTTCTAAACTGTCTCTTTGTCCTCTTTCCTGTTCCTTCAATAAGAACCGGAGTAGGTTACTAGAATAAACAGTCTCAAGCTTTAGCCCTTCCCTCTAGCTTCTACATAGTTGTACCTGATAAGAGAAATCTAACCTTTCTACTTAGGTTGATGCATTTATCATGATTGAATGAAGTATGCTGAAGACATTCAAATGGTAAACATACTATTGTTAGATCTAATTACATAGAAATCTGACTTCTATAAGGGGAATGTTTCATGATAGATTGGGGAATGAGCTCTATGATAAGGTTGCTATGGAAGGTAGAAAACAAAAATTGTATAGAATGATAGGTGATGTAATGATGTAATGGGGATGTCTTTTGGCTATAAAACTGTAAACCAACAACAATAAACTGAGAGACTTCTCCATCACCCCACAAATTAACAGCAATAAAGAGAGACTGCTCCATCACCACACATCGACTCAGCTCAGTTCTTCTGCTGACGCCACTCATCCCTCAAGACCCCCGGACCCCGCCGAGGCTGGACCCTGGCAGTAACCCACTCCAATATTCTTGCCTGAGAAATCCCATGGACAGAAAAGCCTGGCAGACTACAGTCCATGGAGTCACAAAAAGAATCAGACACGACTGAGGGACCAAACAATAATACTAAAAGCACAGAGCACGATGCTTCAGCTTATGTTACTTTCCTCCTCCTAAATGTCACCATGGTGGATCTCCATGGTATTTGTAAAATGATAGTACTTGCGGTCCTGAAAATAAAAATAAAATACATCTATAACTCTCCACATATGGCTAGACATATGTAGTTAAACATGTTCATGTGTTTTCCACCACTATAACTGATTTGCTCAATCTTTTCCTAGTCTTCTGCCCAAAGTATTAAATGTCTTTGGGGAAGGGAAACAAAACAACACATGCTATGACTTGTCTCAGGCCAATTCCTTATTTTTTACACAGTCTATATAAAAATGGCATTGTTTTCACGAAATATTTATAGGTGTACACGGAAACTCACACCAGAGCCTGGTCTACATTCTTTTCATGCATAGTATGTGATGAGTTTCCCCTTGATACCGTTTAAGACAAAGATTCCAACTTTTACAAACATTTAAATATGTATTCTATCCTCCTTACATAGAGAACAGCAAAATAATAGGATTTGGAGCCAGAATACCTGCCCTTTATAACTGTTTAATCCATAGACGTAATTTAATCTTTATCAACTTTGGTTTTCTCCTATGTACAGTAATGATAATGATCAATTATTATTACCATAATTAGCAATAATGATAATTGCCATGAATATTTATTAAAAGCTTGCTATACTCTAACTCACATTTACTTATAGCCTGATTTAATATACACAGTGATGAGGTTGGCATTAGTATTAGATCTACTTTGCAGATGATAAACTGAGGCTCAGAGAGAGACTACATGGCATGGCTTAGGTAGGCATCAGAGCTTGTGGTCCTAGTCTATGCTTCTAGACACTGCAATTTGTTGCTCTCTACCAAATAAGTACATTAATTTCATATGCTTCTTAAGACTATCATTAGTAGCCAGTGAGTTAATGCAGAAAAAATAATACTTTCTTTACTATAAAGCTAACTAAGTGCTGGTTATTATTAGTTTAATTAAAGGACTCTGACCTCCGAAGCTGGGCTTCCTTGGTGGCTCAGTGATAAAGAACCCTCCTGCTCATGCAGGAGAAGTGGGTTCAATCCTTGGGTTGAGAAGATACCTTGGAGAAGGAAATGGCAACCTACTCCACTACTGTTGCCTGGAAAACCCCATGGACAGAGAGTCTGGGAGGCTACAGTCCATGGGATCACAGAGTCAGATACGACTTAGTGACTGACCAACAACAATGACCTCCGAAGCTAGCACCAGGGAAAATCCAAGTACTTAGTACCAAGAGAAAACCCTGCAAATCCATCTTTCCAGCTACTTAAATAACTGGGTATTTCAGATGTGTTCGTTCTCTAGCCAAAGATGATTCCCCCAAATTTTCTTCATTGTAGGCTGATCTCATTTCCTTTATTAAGATAAAAACGGTAGGTACAGATTTACGTCTTTCTTTCGTTTGCAAATACGGGCAGTTGTATTAGTTTCTTAGGGTTGCTGCAATAAACTAACACAAATTTGGTAGCTTAACACAAGCAGAAAATTTTCTTACAAAACTAAGAATACTTTTATTATTGCATCCAGTAATACCATCCCTTGGTATTTACTCGCATGAATTAAAAACATATATCTACCCCCAAACCTTCAAGCAGATGTTTATAGCTGCTATATTCAAAATTGTCAAAAACTTGAAAGCAACCAAGGTGTTCTTCAATAGGTGAATGGATAAATAAACTGTGGTATATTCAGGCAATGGAATATAGTTCAGCACTGAAAAAACAAACAGGCCACCGACCCATGAAAAACCATGGGAGAAATGTAAATGCATATTGTTATTGTTGTTACTCAGATGCTAAGTCACGTCAGACATTTTTGTGACCCCATGAACAGTAGCCTGCCAGGGTCCTCTGTCCGTGGTATTTCCCAGGCAAGAATACTGGAATGGATTGCCATTTCCTTCTCCAGGAGATCTTTCTGACCCAGAGATCAAACCCATGTCTCCTTCTTTGGCAGGTGGATTCTTTACCACTGAGCCACCTGGGAAGCCAGAAAATTCATATTACTATGTGAAAAAAGCCAATCTGAAAAGGCTACATTCTTGTAACCATTCATTTTATATGTCAACTTGATTGAGCCAAAAAAAAAAAAAACCCAGACATTTGCTCAAACCATATTCTGGTGTCACTATGAGGATATTTTTGGATGAAATTAACATTTAGTGGATAGACTAAGAAAAGGAGATTCCTCTCTAGAGTGTGAAAGGGCCTCATCTAATCAGTTGAAGGTATGATTAGAACAAAAATGCTGACTCTCCCTTAACTAAGAAAGAATTCTTTCTGTCTGATGGCTTTTGAACTGGGACTTTTGTCATTTCTCTACCTTTAGACTCAAAGTGATAACATTAGTTCTTATTGGATCTTGAGCCTGCCAGCCTTTGGACTAGAACTGAATCTCCTGGATCTTCAGCTTATCAGCTCACCTTACATCTCTTGGGATTTTTCAGCTTCTATAATCATGTGAGCTAATTCTTATCATAAATCTCTTTCTCTCTCTTATGCACACACACCCACCCACACACTACTGATTCTGTTTCTCTGGAGAACCCTGGTGAAACAATATTCTATATCCTAATTATATGACACTTCAGGAAAGGCATAACAATGGAGACATTTAAAAGATTAGTGGGGGCTTCCTGGAGGTTCAGGGGCTAAGACTGCACTCCCAATGCAGGGGGCCCAGGTTCAATCCCTGATCAGGGAACTAGATCCCATGTGCCACAACTCAGAGTTCACAGGCGAAGGATCTAAGGATCCTGCATGCTTCAACTAAGACCTGGTACAGATAAATAAATAAGTATTAAAAGAAAAGATAGGTAGTTTCCAGGGGTCATAAGGGAAGGAGAAATGGAAGAGGGAGTGCAGAGAATCTTTAGAGCAGACAAACTACTCTGTATATTACTACTACATCGGCAGATATTAATACATATTATTAAACATTGTCAAAACCCATAGAAAGTACAACACAGAGACTGAACCTAAATGTAAACTATGGTAATGAGTGATAATGATGTGTCAGTGTAGGTTCACTGACTGTAGCAAATAATCTACCACTCTGTGCAAGATGTAGATAATAGGGAAGGTATGAATGTGTGGGGCAAGAAATATATGGGAACTCTACTTTCTGCTCATTTTGCTGTGAACCTAAAACTTCTTTAAAAAATAAAGTCTATTAAAACAAAGCAAAAAACATGTATAAATTTATTCTCTTACAATTCTGGAGGCCAGAAGTCTGAAATCAAGTTTGTCAGTAAGACTGCCTTCCAATTGGTGATTCTAGGGGAGAATCTGTTCTCTGCCTCTTCCAACTTCTGTAGCTGTGGACATCCCTTGCCTAACAACCACATCACTCCAATTTAAATGACTTCCATGGCTCCTCTGCCTCCTCCTCCTTTTCCTCTGTGTGTTTCTTATAAGGATATTTGCCATTTATTTAGAGCCCACCTGGACACACCAGAATGACCCCTTAAACTCAAAATACTTAATTTGGTTGTGCCTGCAAAGGTCTTTATTTTTTAAATATATTATATTTTATAATATATATAATAATATATATTATTTTATTTTTAAAATATATAAGGTGAAATTCATAGGTTCAGGGGCTAGGTCATGGAAATACCTTTTTGAGATCACTATTCAGATGTGAACTTCATTATGAAGTTCATGGTCAGTTACTCAATCCTAGAAAACAGACCTCAAGGAAAGTCGACTCAGTGACTTCTAGGAAAGGTTTTCTCCTTTATTTATCTTCTAGTTATTAAAAGGGATGCAGAAAAAGAAATAACTCCCTGTTACACTGTTCTGTGCAGTCGTAAGAGGAAAAGTTGCCAGAAGCAGCAGCGGCCGTCTGGGGTCCAAGAGGTGACAAGGCTGAACACTTGGCTGAGTTGCTGAAATGAACTTAAAACCATCCATCTCCTGAATCTTATTCCATCTGAGGTTGTAAATGTCTCTATGGTTTAAATGGATGATAACTGTAAATTTTGTTACTTGAACCTCCATGCATTCTAACCATTAAAATAGTAAAGTAGATATAAGGAAAAGAGAACATATGTCATATTCAAAAGATTATGGGCTTGCAATGGAGGGAAGTAAGCAACTACCTCAACTGTCAAGTTGGCTGAAGAGAGAGTACTTTGGAAAATAGTAATTTATCCTCTTTCTAAGGATTAATATGATTCTATCTGTGTTCTTGGGGGTTATTCAAAGAACACAGTTAGAAAAAATCATATTTATCCTTAGGAATAGGAATGTGAAGAGAAATAGCCTAGCCTAGTTGGGAGTAAGAAAAATTGGAACCAACTTCTAGACTGTAAATTTCATGAAGTCAATTAAGATTGAATTGAGATGGATGTGAAAATAAATTATATCAAAAATACAGTATCTACATGTCTTGCTTCTAAACCTCACAGCTCACATGGGCAGCCTTTGAGATCTTGCTGGCTATTGCAGTAAAGATATATATACAGCACATTGAAAAGCTCAGGCTTTTATTTGTAGCAACATGTGAAAACAATTGTGAAGTGCACATAGCCTGATATAGTATTGCATAATTGGAACTGGATTTGACAGAAATTTTATGTAACAAAATGCCAATCAATCTTCAGTTTATAATCCAACAATCACTGGCTCCCTTAGCAGTAATGAAAGGGTGACCCAGACAGGCTCTGTTTGCACACACAGCCTAATATGCAGCCAGAGGAAGCTCATGAAAGTTATGAAATAACCCTCCATTATGAAGTTCATGGACTCACTCCTTCAACGTGATTAAGTGAGCTTTAATTTTAATTGCTGTCAGATTTTACAGCTTTCAACACCTGCAGCTCCCCGGTACACTTGAGGTGGGTCTTTTTCAAAACTCCTTTTCCACATCTACAAAACAGAACTTCACTTCACTGGAGTTATGACAGATCTTCTCTTTAGCAGTCAGCAGTTCTTTGACTTAGCAGGAGAATTAGCTCCCTGACCTGAGAGTCAGGCTGTCTTTTTCTTGCTTCACCATTCTTCTTGATCTCTGCCTCCCAAAGTTGTATTCCCTCCAGACATCTCAAAGAGAGAAAGCAATAATCCTGCCCCATGTTAGAATCAGGACGGGTTCTCAGGGGTTCTGTCCCAGTATTGTGAACCCCTGCCATTTTGTGGGGGGTTACCATTCCAAACGACCTTAGTAAACTCCCCACCAATGACCAAAACAGACCCTGGAATTTTGTTAGTACCTAAAGAACAGTCCCCGAGCAGTTTCAAATATTAGGGCAGAGGACAAGCACCCTCTATTTTAGAAAGATACTATAATACTTAACTGAGAACAATGTCTTGATAACAGCTAACATTTACTAAGCAATATTCACATCTCCTTTAATCCTAGGTCTGGTCTTTGTTGCTAAATCAAGTCTGATTCTTTGCAACCCCAGGGACTGTAGCCCACCAGGCTCCTCTATCCATGGAGTTTTCCAAGCAAGAAAACTGGAGTGGGTTGCCATTTCCTTCTCCAGGGGATCTTCCCGACCCAGGGATCGAACTGAGGTCCTTCTGCAATGCAGGCTGTTTCTTTCATGACTGAGCCACCACAAACACTCTATTTTGTAAGGACCACAGTTATTCATTTTCTAGCTGAGAAAATCCTGCTTCCAGGTCAAATCACCTAAACTAGCATCACATAACTAGTAAGTGATGGAGATGCGGTTCAAATTCAGGCCTTCCTCTGCTTTTAACCTCCACATTTCCTCACATTATTGAGAGGTTTACTAGAGCTACATGGGCACCACAGATCTGTCATCCTGTGCTCTCATAGAGATTGCTCCTAGAGAGACCCATACCTAACCAAACCTTCATAAAAGTGGAAAATACTCTTCATGACAGTCAGTTATGGTCTAGCCCCTTTGTGTTAATCAAATGGCTGCATTTATGAGAGCTAATGTGCTTGCACTGTGCTAAGCAGAATATTTGTCTTAGTTTGCTCTCTTGATACTCTCCCAAAGAATACAGTGTTATATCTTTTATTTTTAGAGAAGCTGTAGCTCAAAGTAATTAAATTTATTCACCTCCTTCAGGTACTTATGTCTGGATTTTCATTCCTTAAATATGATAGAAAGTACCACGCTTAAATATGTGTTCATAACTAAATTCATGTTCAACTGTCATGTACAACATCTACATAACAATAAAGTATTGAGGTCCAACAGGTATTCCCAGATGTTTGGTCCACATATGAAGACAGTTTGTATCAGATATACCTGGATAGCTGATTTTTCAAGAATAGCTTCAAAAATCTTAGCTCTCTACCATTCTGGAAATGTGGCCTTCTGTGTAGTTTCTAAGCATAGCTTGGGGTAGGAAAAAGATGGCTTGAGAGTAGCCCATGAAAAAGTTTTTAAAACTCAAAGAATTTAAATAACTGTTAAATGAGTCTGTGATGTGAATAGCTGTAAGATGAACTAATTAAACTTAGGCTTCCTAAATACTGGAACCATATTAAAATTTTCTTCTCCCTAGAATATGCTTTTAAAGGAAAAGTATTCTTAGTATCTTTTTAAATCTAGGCTTGACTTCAAATGAATACTTCTTGTAATCAAACCTTTTCTTTGAATTCCAGACACTGAACTATATCTGACTTAAGAGTCATGGAGCCACTCTATAAAAAGCCATATATTTCTTGTGATGCTGTATTTACTAAACACTGAAAGAACATTCCTGGGACCTTTCTGGTGCCTCAGGAGCAAGCTCTAGTATAACGACCCATTTTATTCACTGAAGTTTTTCATAGAAAGGCCATCCCTCTGTATAGTCACAAACATTCCTCTAATGTCTGAGTTCTGGGACCCTCTCAGAATGTCAGGAGTACGGGGAACTCTGCTCAATACTCTGTAATAACCTAAATGAGACAAAAACTTAAAAAAAAATATATAAGTGTATATCTATAGCTGAATCACTTTGCTGTCCACCTGAAATGAACACAACACCATTAATCAACAATACTCAATATAAAATAATTTTTTTTTAAGAAGCAGCTCCTTGAATAAAGGCAAGGCACATCCCCTTGAAAGCAGGGGCTGTGATTTCCAATTGTTATTGTCTTTGGACAGTGGCTCAAAAGGTAAAGAAACCCCCTGAAATGTGCCAGACCTGAGTTTGATCCCAGTATTGGGAAGATCCCCTGAAGAAGGGAACAGCTACCCACTCCAGCAGAATTGCCTGGAGAATTTCATGGACAGAGAAGCCTGGCAGGCTAAAGTCCATAGGAGTCACAAAGAGACACGACTGAGCAACTTTCACACACTGCATGAATCTCAGTGTATGGTAACTGTTGGATTATATGGGCATTTGTATGTGTCAGATTCAGGGAAAGGCATTGTTTCTTTTTTTAAATTTTTTTTTAAATTTTTTATGGCATTATTTCAACATGACATTTAGCACCAATAACTGGTTTACCAAACAAAATCCATTCTACTGAAATCTTTTGTAAGAAAACATCTCTCACACTTTGTCCAATTCATTCCAGGCCTTTTAGCCAGTGAAGTGTTTATAGTTTTAACTTGAGTAAAATAGAATCATTCAGGGATATGTCAGTGTTTCCATTACACCCCCCCTTTTTTTACCCTAAAGTAGCCCAAGTTTATTAGTATGTCCATAAAAATTAATATTCCACTGAAACTTGGCACCAAACTATAAAGTAAATGTTTACATATCCCTTCAAATATTAACTCAGTTGTTTCTACAAGATGATAGGTGTGCCAGGCATGAACATTCCCAATTCATAGCTTTTCTCAGCTAATTCAGTTGAGTTATTCTTTCAATGACTAAACTGAGCCAAAAAGCAGCACCTGAAATGGACAGGGTGCCAAAAAAGTGCTGAGAGAGAGAACCTTTATTAATTATCCAGAAGCTTCCAACATGAGGTCATCCTGGAAAGTGGAAACGATCAAACTAAGCAAGCATAGCCAAGCAAGCAGGGGCGGGGGGGGGGGGGGGGGTATCTGCACCAAAACATACACCCCTGGTCTCCGTCAGCTGCATGTCAGCTTCAGGAAATGGCCTGAGGACTAACCCCCATGAGGCTGGAGCACAGGAGGTGCTTGGGACAGAGGGGCACAGGGAGTGTTGACTGAGCATCCAACTGTTTTAGCTGACTCAGTGGCAGGCAGGCCAGGTCACCACTAGCCCTTAAGACTTTAGATCCATTGTAGAAAAGCTGACAAAACAATCCTCTGGATGAGGGGCCAGTGAGGACAGGGGAGTGGAAAGTGTGATGAGCTCGGGTGTAGACACAGAGAACTAAGGAGCCAGAGTTTCTCCTTTTGTCAGCCCCTAACCTGGTTCTGCTTAAAATGAAGCCTTGTTCTGGGTCCTTTGTCTCCTTGATGCCTCCCCTGGCTTTTTCTGAATACCTATTGTAGCAAAAAGGTGTCAGAAAAGACTGACTTGATTTGAAATGCATGTTCACCACTTACTACCCACGTTGTTTTGAGCAAGATACTTAATTACCTGAATAATCCTTTCCTTATCCATAACGTTAATGTCCAATAAAGATTCTCAGTAGATACCTGATGATACTAAGTGCTGTCCTTTTTATCTTACATGGTTAGAATCAGAACATGAGCTAACATATATAAAATGAATTGGGTAATAATATTAATAGTCATAATGATAATCATTTACTATGTGTCTGGCAAGGTTCAGAATTTGGCATAAAATCTTTTGCCTAGACTATGTAATGCACATGCAAGCCATTCTTCCTTTTTAATTTTTCAGATAAAGAATCAGAGGATCTGAAATTTTTAATATTTTTTTCCAGGATCCTCTTTCTCCCTAAACTGATGTATAGATTCAGCAACCAGACTCCCAGATGGCTTGCCCTTCTTTGTAGATGTTGACAAACTGATTTTAAAATCAATTTGGAAATGCAAAGGACCTAGGCTAACCAAAAAAAATTTTGAAAAAAGAAAAACAAAATTTAGGTGATATGCACTATCTGGTTTCAGAACTTATAGCAAGGAGAGATAAGAAAGCCTTCCTTATCAATGCACAGAAACAGAGGAAAACAATAGAATGGGAAAGACTAGAGATCTATTCAAGAAAATTAGAGATACCAAGGGAATATTTCGCATGATGGGCTCGATAAAGGACAGAAATGGTATAGACCTAACAGAAGCAGAAAATATTAAGAAGAGGTGACAAGAATACACAGAAGAACTATACAAAAAAGATTTTCAGGACCCAGATAATCAAAATGGTGTGATCACTCACCTAGAGCCAGACATCCTGGAATGTGAAGTCAAGTGGACCTTAGGAAGCATCACTATGAACAAAGCTAGCGGAGGTGATGGAATTTCTGTTGAGCCATTTCAAATCCAAAAGATGAGGCTGTGAAAGTGCTGGACTCAATATGCCAGCGAATTTGGACAATTCAACAATGGCCACAAGACTGGAAAAGGTCAGTTTTCATTCCAATCACAAAGAAAGGCAATGACAAAGAATGCTCAAACTACTGCACAATTGCACTCATTTTATACACTAGTAAAGTAATGCCCAAAATTCTCCAAGCCAGGCTTCAGCAATACATGAACCATGAACTTCCAGATGTTCAAGCTGGCTTTAGAAAAGGCAAAGAAATCAGAGATCAAATTGCCAACATCTGCTAGATCATCGAAAAAGCAAGAGAGTTCCAAAAAAAAACATCTATTTCTACTTTAGTGACTATGCCAAAGCCTTTGACTGTGTGGATCACAATAAACTGTGGAAAATTCTGAAAGAGATGGGAATACCAGACCACCTGACCTGTCTCATGAGAAATCTGTATGCAAGTGAGGAAGCAACAATTAGAACTGGACATGGAACAACAGACTGGTTCCAAATAGGAAAAGGAGTACGTCAAGGCTGTATATTGTCATCCTGTTTATTTAACTTATATGCAGAGTGCATCATGAGAAATGCTGGGCTGGAAGAAGCACAAGCTGGAATCAAGATTGAGGGAGAAATATTAATAACCTCAGACAAGCATATGACACCACCCTTATGGCAGAAAGCCTCTTGATGAAAGTGAAGGAGGAGAGTGAAAAAGTTGGCTTAAAGCTCAACATTCAGAAAACTAATATCATGGCATCTGATCACATCATTTCATGGAAATAGATGGGGAAACAGTGGAAACAGTGTCAGACTTTAATTTTTGGACTCTAAAATCACTGCAGATGGTGATTACAGCCATGAAATTAAAAGATGCTTACCTCTTGGAGGGAAAGTTATGACCAACCTAAACAGCACATTAAAAAATAGAAACATTACTTTGCCAACAAAGGTCCATCTAGTCAAGGCTATGGTTTTCCAGTAGTCATGTATGGAAGTGAGAATTTGACAGCGAAGAAAGCTGAGCCCCAAAGAATTGATACTTTTGAACTGTGATATTGGAGAAGACTCTTGAGAGTCCCTTGGAGTGCAAGGAGATCCAACCAGTTCATCCTAAAGCAGATCAGTCCTGAATGTTCATTGGAAAGACTGGTGTTGAAGATGAAACTCCAATACTTTGGCCACCTCATGTGAAGAGTTGACTCATTGGAAAAGACCCGGATGCTGAGAAGAATTGGGGGTAGGAGGAGAAGGGGACAACAGAGGATGAGATGGCTGGATGGTATCATCCACTTGATGGACATGAGTTTGAGTAGACTCTGGGAGTTGGTGATGGACCGGGAAGCCTGACGTGCTATGATTCATGGGATCACAAAACGTCGGACACCACTGAGTTACTGAGCTGTACTGAACTGAACTGATAAAAGCAAAAGTCATCAGGACAGGGTGGTGTTGGCATAAAGGCAGGCATACAGATCAATGAAACAGAAAAGAGATTATAGAAATAGATCTATATATATATGGCCATTCAATTTTCAACAAAGTCAACAGGATAATTCATTGGGGAAAAGCAGGTTTTGTATTTTTTTAAGATGCAGCAATAACTATCTACATGAACAAAATGAACCTGACCCCTACTTCACATCAAACAAAAACAATTTAAATAATATAATATTAAAATAATTAAAATATTTATAGATCTAAATATAGAAATTAAAATGCTAAAACTTCTAAAAGAATCTTTGTGTCTTTATTATAAGCAAAAAGTTTTAAATATAGGATGAAGCACACTAACTTTCCACAGGGCTTAGAGCTGCCAACCCTTCATGTAGTTAAAAAAAAAAATCCTTGTAAAACTTTTCAACATCCAACCCTCTGCATCCAAGCTTCTGTATCCATGGATTTAATCACCTGCAGAATGTGTAAGACTGTAGCATGCATTTAGTAAAAGAAAATCGCCTTTTATTTTAGTAAAAGGTATGTGCCTCTGAGTGGACCCATGCAGCTCAGATACATGTTGTTCAGTTGTTCAAGGATCAACTGTTTATATATAAACTTGAAACAGTATTTTAAAAAATAAAGATAGAACTACTGTATGATACATCAATCATACTCCTGTGCATATATCTGGAGAAAACCACAATTTGAAAAGATACATGCATCCTAATGTTCATTGAAGCACTATTTAAAATAGGCAAGACATGACAAGCAATAAATGCTGGAGAGGATGTGGAGAAAAGGGAACCCTCTTACACTGTTGGTGGGAATGCAAACTAGTACAGCCACTATGGAGAACAGTGTGGAGATTCCTTAAAAAACTGCAAATAGAACTGCCATATGACCCAGCAATCCCACTGCTGGGCAT